>CM035166.1:9457416-10057416 GCA_020205615.1 Panax quinquefolius
AGCTTTGCAAGACCTACAATTACGATTGATTGCTTTCTTGATTGCTTGACTATTTCTTGTGTGCCTGTTCAATACCATAATAAAAACTAGTAGAGCGAGTAGAAGAGGAAATTGCTAACCAGAAGTTTGGAACCCCTACCCCCCTACTAGATTAGTTTAGTCATAAAGGAACTAAAGGAAAGCCTTTTGACAACCATATTAAAGAAAGGGGATGCGCTCAAGCATGAGAAGAAAGCTCTTCGAGCTTCCCTTATATTCAAGAAAGGTTTGTAGAAAGGGGCTTCTTCATATATCCCATAAATGAAGTAGGGGCTTGAAACAAAACTTGTAGTTTAGGGGTGCGCAGGTTTGGAACCCTATACAAGGGGCTGCTTGCTGCTCGCCCCTATCTCTAAAGGTTGATCTGAGACTTGATCTCCGTCCATGAATCAAAGATTCCTCCTAGGGAGCAGAGCTGAGCCGTGAAGGTAAGGGCAAAACGAGGATTCCAAACCTTTATTGAAGGGAAGGAGCTCTTGCCTTCAACTCAAAGGTAACATGTGAGTTATGTTAGTCCCACATGGGTTGCAAAGTGTGAACTTGAAGGCTTAGAGTTGGTATATAAGTTTAGACCCTAGAGTTAATATCTCAAAGTTTTTGGGTCAAGGTGGGTGTAATAGTGTTATTAAGGACCTTCATTTGGACTCCCCAACAAATTAGTATTAGAGACATGATCAATGATATTGGCGAACTCTTAAGTAATGCGCAAGCCCAACGTGTGTTGAGAAGTTCTCAAGTAATTGCATATGTAATTCTTAAGTCTTAGCATATTGAGAGTATATGTTCACACTAAAGGGGAGCAATTTGACGGTGTTGGGGCTCACATGTGAAGGGTAAGATTTGTTAAAGGTAACATGTGAGTTGTGCTAGTCCCACATCGGTTGCAAATTATGATCTTGAAGCCTGAAGGCTTAATATTCAAGGTTAAGCCTGAATCTTAATAGCTTAAATTTTTGGATCAAGTTGGGTCTAATAGTGTTATTAAGTACCTTTGTTTGGCTCCCCAGCTTCCCAATAGGTAGTAATCTATGTTAATCATTAAGATTAGGGATATGTCATTGTATTACATAAACGCACAAAATATTTTTTTTAGCCTTTTGAGAATAATTTCTCAACAAATGGATCCTTAGTTAGTAATTTCAAAAGACTAAATTGTAGGATGGGCTCTTTTTGAAATCTCTAGAGGCTACATGATAGATTGTAAATTATTTAAACTTCAAGATATATACGGCTATAAACACTTTCTTGTTTCTATTAACAAAACATCCCCTTTAATTTTGCTTTTCCAGAACTTGAAGAACGATCCCTTTCTGGAGTATTTTCAAATATCTTAGTAAGGTTGGTGCATAAACCGAGCTTACCATCTTGTTGCAAATCTGATAGATTTCACCTAATCAATTTGATTTTACTCTCTCCGTGGTGGAGTATAAACTTATACTCTACATTATCCTCCTCCTACTCTCCCATAGTTAGACATGGAATGTTTGGTACAAGATCGTAAACCCTACGAATAGCAATGGGAATATTAAGATCATCAAAGGACTCGAACTAGAGTTAGAAATAAATGGACAGGTTGACAATAATCAATTTGGTTTGATGGCCTCAGAGAGGATCGGGAAGTAATTCTAGTGATTTTGGTTGTGAGATAGCGAGAGAAGATGAGTCATCAAACTTCAATATTCAAAAACACCATTTTCTTCGCCCCAAAATTTCATTGTTAGTAATCACAGAAGGTTCTATATTTGGGTTTAGTTTCAAAAAAGGTTTGGATTCAAAAGGTTACATCATGGTGACACCAATTTTTTTTTTTCGAGTAGGCATATCCTACAAAACACATTTTCTAGACCTAGGATCAAGTTTTCCTTGTTATGATCATGAACATGGACAAAGGCGGTGCACCCAAATTTTTTAGGGGAGTGTAGAGATGATAGTCTAGAAATAGGATGACAGTTTGTGAACACTGTAAAGGTGTTTTGAAATTTAAGGTCCTAGTAGGCATCCTATTTATGAGATAGGTAGTTGTGAGAATAGCTTCACCCCAAAGGTATTTGGGTACATTATTTGTAAAGCATAAAGCTCTAGCCATTTTCAAAAAGGTGTTTATTTTTCGTTCAACTATTCCATTTTGTTGGGGAGTGTCATTACAAGAACTTTGGTGAACTATGCCTTTTCTAAGAAAAATATTAATGAAAAAGGTTTTGAAATTTGTATGGTTGTAATATGAACTAACTCATAAAATTTGAAATGAAGATGGATTTTATTTCTAAACAAACTTGGAAATAAACAAATATTGAAAACTTGGGTGTCCTAATCTATAATGCCATAACATTATTTCATCACTTGCAACAGAAATAGATTCAAAACAAGTATTTTTGATAGCTTTTTCGATTTGGATCCATCTTCAAAGAAATAAAGTAGATCTCTCTAG
Source organism: Panax quinquefolius (assembly GCA_020205615.1). Lineage (NCBI taxonomy): Eukaryota > Viridiplantae > Streptophyta > Magnoliopsida > Apiales > Araliaceae > Panax > Panax quinquefolius. The sequence continues at coordinate 9,459,884 of CM035166.1, forward strand.
CATTCAATCGTCCTCCCAGAGGTTAGTTCCACGAAACTCAATAAGACGGATAAAAATTAGCTCAACACCGATGATTGGGTTATTTTACTAATGGATAATAAATTACAAGATAAATTTGGAACATGGAGAACATTATGAAGTGTAAGAGAAGGAGAAATGAGATCCTTTTCCACTATATTTGAAAGAGAACAAAATCTACAATTTTGATACGGTTTATAGGAAGAGTATTTTTGAAGAACCGGTCATGTGATCGGTGGCATTATGATCCAAGAACTATAAACATTTGATTTTATACTTGAAAGAGCCTGTTGAGCTAATGAGCAAGAAGGACTTGAGAATTGTGGAGATTGAAAGAGTTTGTACAGGGTGGCCTAATTGTTCCTTTGTGAAATTAGGCACCTGAATTGATTTTTGGTCCCGAGAATCTTCACTCATGGTTTGAAATGATTTGCCATCACTTCCATTCTTCTTCTTAAAATTTGGGGTTGCTGTGGACAGCAGTTAGTAATATATGGTTTCTTCCTTCTATCTCCATCTGATTCAGATCCTCTAGAAACAAGAGCCGAGCTTTCTATTTTCATTTCTAACTTCTGCTTCTTTGATGGGTGGTAGAGGTTTTTGCCCAGGATGTAGTGCCTCACACACTATCATTTGGGCAGAGACAATATATCATGCAATTTCTTTTACAGTAGTTTCAGACTGCTCATTCTCTGTAGTTTTAACATTGTCATTTGTGATAAATTCATGATGCAATTTCTTTGTTTTAACATTGTCATTTGTGATAAATTCATGACTTGTTTAAGTTTGATTCTTCATTTGTGATAAACTTCTTAATTTATCGTGTAGTAAATCTAAATTAAGAAGTTTTTTAGTATGTGATCTTGTAATATATCAATTGTTTATTTTATTTGGCTCAGAGAGGGTACATTAAAAAAAAATCCTCAACTTTGAATCTTTGATAAGTATACTGGTAGAATTGTTTGTGCGAGATAATTAGGGGTTAGTTGCTCACCTATAACTTCACCCAAAGTGACTAGAGAAGTTTGAAATTTCATGGTTGATATTTGGCTAATATAAGCAACTTCACCTAATCCTAAGGTGTGTTTCCTAGTATATGTGCTATGTGAAAAAAAAGATTATAATTTTCTATTGTTTAGAGTATGGTCTAGGATGTAAGAGTTGATAGCCTCATAGTCAAATTGATTAGATCTAGTGGCTTGATATTCTTGTAGATGCTTCTAAGGCAAGTCTTATATCAATTCACATGTGCTCTTTATTCTGTCAGAGATATCTTCTATGTATATCATATTTTGAAAACAAAGTTCTTCATTTCTGGCATGTATTGTACCTTTTTTTGTCTCTTGTGAAACAGTTTAACAAGTTCTGGATATTGACTTGAACTTTCTATTATATAAGAAACAATTAGCTCTCTGATAATTAATATCCATGGGAGATCTGAATAGTCTTAGTCATTAGAAGTATTAATTCTTATATACTACATTCTATAAACTATATATATATATATATATATATATATATATATATATCTTATCAACAAAATTCTGGTCTTTTACTAAATTTACCTTTTAGGGCTATTTGTCTTTTCTTTTAATTATTTGTCTTGGTTGTATTGTACTTCTTATATATGTATGTATATATATATATATGAGGGATTGAGAAAGCAAAAAGTAAAAGAAGAAATTTTATTGTACTGTAGGTAGAATTGTGAAGGGAAGGAGTTTAAGTGGCAAGTGTATTTAACAAGATTATTGTAGGGGGAGAAGTGTGGAATTCTCATGGATTGTGTAGTAGGGTGAGGTGAGAGCTCCAATTTGTTGATGGTACTATCTTTTTTTCTCTTAGATATATTCAAGGCTTTAAGAATGTGTTAACAATTCTACGAGTGTTTGAGATTGTTTCTGGATGAAGATTAATTTAATAATTTGTCAAAGTGCAGCTTAGTGGGGATTTACATGGATAAGGGGATATTTTACCCTAGTCTTTGATTGGGTGGAGGAATGAGGACTTTCCGCTTACTTATCTTGGAGTGCCCCTTGGGAGGATTGCTTTGTCTATCTCGTTCTGGTGGCCCGATTGCCGAGTTAGCGACTTAGTGATTAGATAGGTGGAAAACTTTGTACTTTGCCTAGTGGTAGATTGAATTACTTTGATTCAGAGTTTCAGACTTGTTTGTTTAGTATACCCCTGTACTATTTACTTTTGTTTAGAATTTGGTTAGTGTTGTTTACTCCTTAGAGAAGTTGACTAGGCACTTTTTTTGGTTGGGGGCAGGTGACGAGAGGATTCATTTGGTCGTGTGGGAAACAATTTGTTTATCCAAGTATGGAGGAGGTTTGGGATTGAGTAGTTTGAACATTAAGATTGTTGCTTTGGTGGGTAAATGACCTTGGAGATTTCTTTTGGAAATCAGAACGTCATTTGGTAATTGGTATGCAACTTAATGGGTGGGATGCCAAGCTTGGGACTAATGTTAATCATTATATTTGTTTTAGGCATATGATATATTGTGTTGGGGATGACCATCGGATATGATTTTGGGTGGATTCTTGGGTGAGAGATAAGTGATTCACACTAGCTTTCAATCATCTTTATTGAATTTATTTGTTTCATGATTCTACTACCATTTCCATAAATCTTGAAAGGAACTTTTTTTTTCTTGGGATTTCCACTTTTTAGGGATGTCACAAGTTTGGAGTCCAGTGAATTAGTTATCTTCACTTATAATCTTGATTTCTATTAAGTTATGTTCCAACTCTGATAAGCGCATGAGCTTTAGACATTTGAGTTATTCCTATCCATTTTCACTAGCTTCGTACCTATGGAGGTCACTTCCAAAGTCAAAGCTTTTGTTTGGTCTTTGGTTTTACAAATATTATGCTAATGATTTATATTAGGAACGCACACCTTATAAGGTCCTATCTCGAACATTTCTTTTGTGTGTAGGTAGAGTAATGAGACGCATGCTCATTTATTGTATTTTGTGTTGCTTGGGGTTTTTGAGTTCTCTATTGCAGTGTTCGAAAAATAATAAGTGTGCCCTGCTTTGGTGAAATTTGCTTTCGAGGATTTGGGAGCAAGAGGATATCAAAATATACATAAGTGTTTTCTTTTATGTTTTATGGGAAATTTGGAATGATCGTAATGCAACTATTTAGAGGGAGTTTCTTATCTTTTAATTGGTTAAGGGATATGCTTTTTTTTCTTGCTTTACTTTGGAGTTCTGCTACGTGGGCATTTAGGGGTACTTCTGTGACTGAGTTGTGCAGGGAGTGGAGGGTGGACTTCTTGTTCCACAGTTCACTGCATTTGCTCTTTTCTATTAACAAAATATTTTCTTTTATTAAAAAATGATAAGGTTTAATGGGTTTTTCAGACCACAAACAAAACACTTAATAATGTTAGATTGATTGCATGTAGGCAAACTGATGTTCTGAAAAGGTTGTAAAAGCGTAAATGTACGTTATAATTTTATAACCAAAATCATGATAAAGCTTATAGGAACTTTAGGTATTACCATACATATATTTGTACTGGTATTTAAACTTTTAAAAAGGATTAGTACAGTTCATGATTCTTTTAAATGTATGCATATTATAATCTCGTTGTTCCATACTGTCACTTTTTGAGTTTTTTCACTCAGATTTTCAGATGTTCTGAAAATATATTTATAGATTGTATTTTAATATTTTTTTATACTTAAAACCTACTTGTATGTTATTTTTCAATTATAAACGCATCTCAAAAGTCTAATGGATAAATGTGTTTTGCACATCTTTCTCAAATCTGTGTCAAAGGCACTAAAAAACGTGATACTTATCATGCATCAGATTTCCAAAAAACTATCGAGTATGATTTATGAAATAATCTAATGGTTAATTATACCATGTGGAATGAAGTTGGTTTATAAAAAGTAATTAATTATCAGATATTATTAACTAAATAAATATTAACTATTAGGCGGACTGTAAATGTTTGAGAAATATGTTATATATCTAACAAAAGTATGACAAGAACATACTATCAAATAAATATGCGAAGTAGGAAGAAATTAATCATATATATATATATTTACATTATAATATATAAACTAGTTAATGCTATATTATATAATGTTTTTGTTGTCCTGATTTACTCCCCATTCTATAGAAAAGAACCTTAATTGACTTCTATAAAACAGGAGAATTCACAAAAGTCAGCCACGTGTGCTGGAGATAGTGGAGCTCCTTGGTAACAAAGAATTTCCAAGGATTGGATTGCAGATTGAATTCCCGGATGCACTCTGTCCATTTGCACTAATATGCGAAGATGAGGTTTATCCTTCCAATTTTACTATTTTGTTTTTACCTTTTGACTTAGTGAAGTTAATAAGGTCACATGTCTTACGCTTACTGCGGTTTCTCTTGTTTGAAGGCTAATCGCACTTCTGGGTACCCATACATGCTTTATGCGCTGACTGTGTCTGGAGTTGCTCACCTTATTAGACTGAAAAATATATATAACTATGCAACTTGCTCTGTATTCTCTGCTACTGAGATCATGGAGTTCAATATTCAATCTAATCCTCATTACGGAGGAATAACAGCTGTTGCAGCAACTGCTGGATGCCTCATAATTGGGGGAAATGATGGATCTGTTGGTTGTTTTGGACTTGGTATGCTTGACCCTAGTGCTCCCGGTATGAAATAGTGTTTCATTTTTCTCCTCCTCTCCAAGTCAATGTTTTATTTACATTTAAGATATGTTGCTATCAATTGCTGCATTTGTGCATCATTTCTAACCTATCTAATAAAAAAACATTCCTAACATCTTATACATCACATCTTTTAGGTTTTCTGCTTGAGCTGCGGGATGATGCTGGTTTGGGGCGCTTGTGGGGTTTGATGTCAAGGTATTCATTTTTGCTCTGAGATATTTTTATGTTTAGGAAACTTTGTTCTCAAGCATCCCTTTTGTCCATGATTTCATGAGTGATATATTTGGTTATAAAACTAATATACAATAATTCAACTATTCATATGATTAAAATTAGAAGAATATTCATCTTTAAATAATGATTCATCTAGTTAATAATATATATATATATATATATATATATATATATATATATAAACTAATTAGAAAATCTATTTAAACTCAAATAGTTGAACTTATATAATATATAATAATAAAATGATTGCATAATTTAATATACTTGATAGTAAGAATATGATTTGTATCTAAATAAAAAATGTATGAAAATAGGAGATGATGGTAAGAAGATAATTATGATAGTAAAAATATTGATGAAAAGATTTTGGAAGCAGAATTACGGATGAAAAAAAATAGGTGAGTGAATCTTTTACCTAGCAAAACAGAATCAGTTTGTGATTTTAATTATATAAGATTTCTCCCCTACAATTTTAGATTGAAGGACTAAATACACACACACACACACACACACACACATATATATATATATATATTTATAAATAGATTACTCTCTTGGTTCCAAATTATAAGTGATATAAGATCACTTGCTTTTGTATATTATTAAATAAGTCAAAATATTCTGCCCTTTTATGGTAGAATGATGTGTTTTTTTATGCTTTTCATATGTTAAAAGGAGTTGCTTATAAATTACTTGTATTGTGTTGTTGTTGTATGCGACTGAACAAGGAGAGAGATGTCTTTTGCAAAGGCTTCTAGTAATTCTAAAATTTTGTGTTATTTATATTGATTGCCACATGAGTGTTTTCTTCCCTATTATGTTAATTGTTTATTCTCATGAATGAAGGACTAGTGTGAAAGGTTGCTGTATTGTTCCTTTATTTTTTGTACAATAGAATCACAAATATTTGGTTTCTTAAATTTGTTATTCAGGGGTAGGGCAGTTGCTGCTGTGCAGGACTTGATGATAGCAGAGGTGCATGGGAGGAAACTTGTTTTTGTGCTTCATTTTGATGGGACCTTACGAGTGTGGGACCTTTTAAGTGGTACCAGAATTTTAAGTCATACATTCGCAGGCAAGTTTTATAAGCTCTAGTGCTCTACTTAATTTTATGATGTATTCACTTTAATATTGATTAAGAAAATGTTCTAGTAAATGTTCTATATAAAATACAGATTGCCATTGAATTTTAGATTGTAAATATTAACACATTTTTGAAGCATCGGGATTTTTGTGATTCATCGTCTTGTCTCAAATTTTTTGCTTGCTCCAATGGTATCTAATGTCTTTTTGTACTAAATATTATAACACTTGTCTGTATCAACTTTTTAGGTAGTAATAGTCTAATAGATGGTGGAAAGTGGAAATTTGAAATTTGAAATATATTTTTAAATTTTAATGTATTTAGTTTTAGTTGGATGATACCTTTAGCTGTGCAGGATTTGTTTTTTCAGATTAGAGAAATAAATTTTGTTGATAGAAGAGTAAGAAACAATCAAAGGAAGAAAAGGAGGCCACACACACTCTATAATAAAAAAAATGATAATACTCATGAAAATTTCCGCTCTCCAATCTCAACAGAAATAGGCATAAAGTCATGCATGACAAACCCACATAGAAGCAAGAAAAATTGATTCTATCTCCCTACAAAGAAAAAGAAAACAGTTGTCTCTAGTAAGTCGAACATTGTGCTCATTCCAGATTCCCCAAAGGGCAGAAAAGGTTGCAGACTGCTAAAGCATTTAGCATCCTTCCTTCAAATCCTCAGAAATGAATAAGCAACTAATCCCCCACTGAAGCGGCACACAATAAATCCAGCCCTAACACACAAATATAGAGTTCCACAATCTATAATCAACACGCCAATGCAAATAACTGTACATGATTTGTTAACTACTTGGTATAGGAGGAAGAAAAAGAATGATGGAATTTGTGAGGCTTCCTCTAGTTGTCTATAATAGCTTTGAAAAGTTGGTTTAACCCAGGGCTCTGAGGAGCTCTTTTTTGATTTCTCAGTGAGCAGCAAGCTCAGTAAAGTTAGTTGTTCTAGCTCTCGTGTAAAGGTAAATAATACGTGTTTCTTATCGATTTTTTTTTTTTAAATCTTGTCTATTATTCAAAATATATTGATTGAAGCATACCTACTTAAGGCATACTTCTAGTTTGTGCGTAACATCAATACATCATGCTTAATTTTGTCGACATTTTAAAATTGTGTATAGTGACACTGCATGTTAACCCGGATTTTGAATTTTGTAATATACTAATATATTCTCACACTTGAAGTCATGTTATTATTTTTCTTTTCTGTTATATTTAATTTAAGTTTGCTTTCAGGAGCTATGCATATGAGGTTATGGGTGGGTGAAGCTAATAATGATGCATGTAAAATTCCTCTGGCAGTTCTATGTAAGAGTACTTTGGTATGTCCAAACATGATCTATAGTTTGTGTTTTAGTGTGCGTTATATATTTTAATTATCTTTTTTCAGTCCTTATTTTTCATTAGTTTTTTAATTTTTGAAGCAAAAGATGTCTTACCGCTGGTTGGTCTTTAGCCCACTTGTTTGAATGATTCTCTGTAGTTCATTTAACAATATTTTGAAATATGTTTAAGAAAAGTGATAATGAGTTTCTTCTAGTAATTGCTGTTTTGGCTTCAATGCTGACTATTTTTGGCCTAATGTGAAGGAAGTTAGCACGGAAATGATCTGTGTATATAGCCTCCATTTTAGCGTAGGGGAAAAGATCATTTTGTCAATGGAGCCTTCAACTGAAAATATATCTTTGGAGGAGGTAATTAATTGATTTATCCATCTTTTAGGTTATCCTCTGTGTTCTTTGAGGATTGATTTCTGGTAATTGTTTCATGCCTACCTCTTGGACTCCTTTAGGGTGGACTCATCAGTGTCAGTCTTACGTCAAATAAAATATGGATTCTCAAAGAAGACGGATTGGAAATGCAGGAGTTATTTGTTTCAAATGTTAATGGGTAAGTATTTCCATGCTCGTTAGTTAGTTAGCAGTCATCTAAATTTCACCTTGAATTTAGCATGTCGATCTGAAATATACACTTGGCCGTCCTACTTCCCATTTGAAAAAATGAGCAAAATACTTTTATCATACTATCCCTAGATATTTAAAATCTGAATATAATACTTGAATTGTGATCATTACTGCTGCAGCTCCAGTTTTTCTTCTCGAATATTGATAATATCAATGTTATGTTTTTACTTTAATATTGTCTTCGTTACTTCATTGTTATTATTAATCTCATGTTTACATCAAAATTTCTTATTTTAGCATTTGCAATGGTTATTTGTAATTTTCTATTTTGATATTTATAGTAATTTATTTACTGATTCATCATAGTGTTTTCCTTTTAACAGCTTTGTTATTTCCTTGCATATGTTTGTACGAGCTAATCTTGCAATTTTTATTTTTATTTTTTTTCTAGGGGAGAGTCAAACTGCTATGCTTTGCAGGAATCATTTGTTGCAGACCAGCTATTTCAAAGTTCTGAGCATTCTTCGGATGATCTTCTTTGGCTTTCCCATTCAGTGTTTTCAACCTTGAAGGTATTAAAACATCCTTGCTAAGTCACCTTGATAATTTTCCATTACTTTACATCACACCTCTGCATGATTTTAGTTTTCACTTTCCAGGAAGTAAAATAAGTTCAGATAAGTATATGGGAACTTGAGATTTTCTCATGTTTTCCATATCTAGCACGTAATAAATGGCAATGATTCACATACTCTTAATTACTTGTCTAACGTGACTTCAACAATCAACGTGTTCCTATATTGAAGACAAAGTTCGTCATCTGTGAAACCTCTTGGATACTCATAAAGCACAACTAACAGTCCTTGGATGTTACAATGTAAGTTTCTTATATTTAGATGTATATGTGATTGCATGCACGCGATTGGTACTAGCTCTCACCTTTTTATTTATAATTATATGCCGTGATAACTTCTATAATTTTGGTTTTGGTTCTTTGTTGTTATGAATGTTCTACTATGCTCTGGGTTGCATGGACTGAGCAGAATGTAAGGTTTTATTGTCTGGCATCACACCATTCAGTTTGTTATAGGTTAAATCTCCTTTGCATCTCTAGGGCTTCTGAAGTGGTGTACTTTTGGGGGGCCTCTATTTGAATTTACGATCAACTAGTGGAAGATAATACATGAAGGAATTTGAAAAATTTCACTTTTTTTAATCGAGGAATTCTCATCCTGTCAATTATGTATTCTCTCTCTTTTCCAATAAAATACTCCCTCTCCTCATCAATATTTGACCTTTTGATGTCAATTAGAGAAATTTTCAAATTCAAATTGATATGAATTAATTTAGGTTTAGACAATATAATTATGAAAGTTATAAACTATTTATATAGTACTACTAATAACAATATTTAGTGCATTAAAAAAGGTAAATGAATCACGTCAAATTTCATTTGTAATAATATCTCAAATTGATTTTGTAAAGTCAAACTTGATCCTATATTCTTTTTCCTTCTAAAAACAATATCTTTCTTATATGGTACAGAAGCCACACTATTAAAATAAATTTAACATGCATTGTGTCGTAAAAGTATGTTAAAGAGAGTGGCCAGGACATTAAATGGCTGGAAGAGATTGTTTCTCTCTCTTGGGATTCTAACTTTCTTTGGTCTACTTGTGTTTGCTCGTGCTAAAAAATGAGTCCAAATTAAATTGGAGTTAATACGATATGTAGGGATGTCATATATCTATCTCGGGTATATACTTTCTTTGGAGCATATATAGGCAATAAAGACGTAATGCTTTGCTCTTTAAAGAGTTATAACTATTTATCTTTTGTTTTGTTGAGAGATTGTGATTTTTTTCCGTCACTTCTTTATGGACCTCTGCTATGGGTGCTTTTAAGGAAATTTTTGTTTATTATCTTTCTAGATATCTATTTTGATTAGTTTATTATTTTCGCTTCTTATGTGGTGGGTGGATTACTTATTCACCCTATATTTTTTATAGTTATAATGGCGTCGCCTAGGCGACGACTTATTGTCAAGGCACTGGAGCACAAAACCATGAATGAATAGATAAATTTTTTTTCCGAGTGTAGTGACGATCGGATCTCATGCGCCTGAGATCGCCGACAAACTTTATGATGTTGCACGTCGATGCTTGGGACTTTCACATCGGTGAATCGACCACCGAGCTCGCCTGATGAAGATGATCCTTGTAGCATATTCATTCAACATCTAGCTTGGTTGTTGTTTCTAAGTGATACTATTTCTGTGCTAACGTGTGTGATAGAGAGAATTGTGTACTTTTTTGTTTAACTTTGTACTTAGGTTTCTAATTAGTGGTGACTGACACTAATACGACATGTGGGTAATGAAGTTTGTGGATTGTAGTGCCTTGTATGTTAATTAGGGTTGGTCACTTTATCAAATGACTTCCAGTGGAGGACAACTAGCTGCCACTCACTTATCTTAAGGCCTGTTTGGTTGTTTGGCAATGACCTTTAAAAACTTAAAAAGAGTAATAATGTCCATCTCTATGGTATCTTCGTTTCTTTTGTTTATTTTTAATAATTAGATACACAAATTCATACATATATACTTTTATATTAAATAATTAAAGTATATTTTGTGTTTTTAATGATATTTAATAGTGTTGATATATATAAGAACAACTTCATAATTATAAATGTATAAATTATACATTGTTAACGACTTATTGTCTTATGGACACATAAGTGGGTGCCTTATCGTTTAGGCGTCTTGGCGGTCAGGTACCGCCGCGCCTTGTCATGGTGTCGTGACAACTATGATACTTGTATTCCATATGTTCATCTATGGTTCAAAGTCGCAGTAGCGACCTATGGTTTGGAAAGTCGTTTTTTGACTTAGTATTAGCTTTGGAAAAATATGAGCAAGGTTGTTTTGGCGTCCAAGCGGTGATTCAAAGCTAGGTGAGGGGACACTTTGGTCGAAGTTACTAAGGCGAGCGGCTTGACAGCGAAAGTTGTCTTGGTTCGCCTAGGCAACGTCCTGGATGACTTCCTGTTAAGTTGTCGCCTTTCGATCGACAATACCAATTGGTTTAAAAAGTAACCCAAAACCAGGGAAGAGAGAGATTGCTGAGACGCCGACTGCTACTTTGTTCTTCTAAGACAAATGCCGACTGTAACTTTGTTAGCTTCTAAAGTTTTAAGGGACATTTGAAATGGACGAAGAAGATGTATGCAATGATTTATGAAGAGGTTGTATGAAAACATACCCTTATTACAACTGGTTTCAACTTTGTAAAGGTTTGTGTTCATGTGGTCCCTTGTCTGGCACTTAAGAGACAACTTATGACTTATATGTGGTCTTATAAGTTGCCACATGGGCTTTAACTTATATATTTGAATTCAACTGATTTAAGTTTATAATTAAAAAAAGGATTTAAGTCTCATGTTTATTTTTGCACATTTTAAACGACTTCTCATAAGCACTTGGCTACCGCCTTGCCATAGCACCTTGACAACTATCATACATACGCATTGTTATGCTTCTCTTCAAAAAATTTTAAGAAAATTATGAAAAAATTCTAAATAATAAGAGCAAGATGGATCAATTAAGCTAAAAAAAACTATCTAGTACACATAGCATTGACCATATGATAAAATAGACATCTCGTAGACGTGTCTAATATTACATTGCATAAAAATTGAACAATAAAATCTTAAGATATTTTTAAGTGATACTTAATTAGATACTATATAGGTACAATTTTTTTAATTAATATTTATAAAATATGTATACTTTTTATTTCTAAACAAAATGGCTACAATTTTTTTAAAGCTCTAGTAAGTACTCTATAGTTTGTATAATTATTTTTTTCTAAGTAGTTTTAAGTGTAATTTTATAAGTTGTAGTTAACTTGAATACTACTTTTATTTTATTTGTTTTTAATACCAATTTAGGTACTAGTTACAGTGTATTAGATACATATTTTTGGTGGCGTTTTTCCCCTTTACGTCGAAATTTCTTTGCTATTTGGTCCGGAACCGTTCAGCTACGCTGAAATTTTACAGAAATATACTCTTTACATGCAAATAACTGATTTTTCGACTCGTATCAAGGTTGCGGTTCGCCAAGGGTCAAAATTGCTCTTAAACCTTGGCCGAAACTGCTCCGAAATGCCGAAATTTCGGCCGATAAGCCGAAACTTTGAACCATGTGTTCATCTAATTAAATTACTTCCTTTATCCAAAAGAAACGTTTCAGCTTCTTGTATTCTGCTGTAGGACTCCTTGTCCCCTTTTGTTCTCATCCCTTTTCTTTCTCTTATTTTAATATATACTAGGAGCCTTTCCAAGCATGATCTATACTCGTCCTTTGAATTTCTAATTTTTCGATTCTCTTTTGTTTCCTTTTTTTTTATGTTGATGAAATAAAATAAATTTATGAGGGAGAGATTGAGAGGTAAGAGCAGAGAACAACAAGTACTGCTGCCTGCCTCTCTGAGTATCTCAAATAGCAACTCCCAGATATGCCCCCAAGGGCAGAAGCCAATAGAGAAGCTAAAAAGCTTACTCTAACCCATGAAAGATGAAAAGTCAGAAAGTTCTAAGTTCTAGAAAAAATCCAAGCATTTCTCTTTGTCCATATGACACATAGAATTGCAAATCATCCACATTTCTCTACAAAAGTTTTTCACTTCTTTGACCTCCCAAGACCACTAACCTAAACCTGGAAGGAAAAGGTTCTGAAGGTCAAACTCAAGCTGTATGAAAAGATCCAAAAAGGGGAACTTGAAAAGCACCTCACCATTGAGCTTGTATATGGAGCGTGTCTTGCTATTTTGAAGCAAAATCACAGACATTGGGAGACAAGGGTTTATGAATCCTTTGCCTCTGTCGCATATCATTCCTTTTGCTGGCTTTCTGTAAACTTTGTTCCCATAAGGTAATAAAATCTGACTATATGAGTAGTGTATAACTGTTAAAACCATTTAATCATATTCCAGTCCATAGTTTGTAGAACTTTACATGACTACAAGTTGTTTGCACAATTGTGCTTCCTTGACCATGTTATTGCTTACCTAGGAAAAATATTTGATTATCTCCGAGTATCAGTTTTTTTGCTATAATGTGGGTTACTTTCATATGCTTCTATTTATTTTGTTTTATTATTTTTCATTTTGCAGGATCAAGTTTCCCCGTTTGTATCTTCTATTTTTTTACGTAGGCTGCTTCTTCCTGGAGTTCATCAGATTACTGTTCTTCGAACAACATTGCAGGACTATAACAAACACTTGACCGATTCTGAGTTCTACTCCCTAACTGTTGATGGTCTGAAAAAGGAAATTCTCTCACTTATTGAGCATGAGGTTTGACTTTCAAATCTTCTCTGCCTTTTTCATTGGTTGATTTTATTTTTTTACCTATATTTTTGACATATATCCTCTTCGATGAGTGGAAGGCATTGCAGGATAACTGATAACTGCTTTTATTGGTCTAGGGTGTCTCTGGAACTCCTGTTTCAGTTCTTCATTGCTGGAAAACCTTTTGTAAACGTTATTTTCATAACTGGTGCAAAAACAGTGCACCATGCGGTTTGCTTATTGATTCATCGGCAGGTGCTATTGGTTTAATTAGAAAGAATTCGATCTCTTTATTCCGTTGTTTGGAGGACATAGAGCTTCTTATCTACAGTATGTTACTCCCTTTGTTTTCAATCAGAATTCTTTGAATGAGCTTTTGAAATTGTTTTACATAACATCTTTTTATGTAATCTATATGCTATTAGGTTCTTTTGAGGAACAAGGGGATCTAGTAAGTTATGGCTTCAAATTTTCTAATCTTGAACGTGAAATTCTTTTCGGAGTGCTGAGATGCATTAATAATGTCGGCCAACAGTTGGGTAGAGCTGCTTCAGCTATATTTTACGAGTCACGTTTCAATGCGCGAAATATATCATCTGAAGAAGTTGTTCCTCAGTTGCTGAAGATTCTAGAAACTGGATATAGTTCATCAATAGCAGCTCTTCATAGATCAGAGTTGGGAGCTGATATTGCTTGGGAGAAGGAAATCACAGACCATAAAAGTTTGAGGAAATTCTCTGCAGATATGTTTTTGTCTCTTCACTCTTTGTGCAGTAAAGCTACTACATGGGGCAAGATTTTGGATGTCATAGAGAGCTACCTGAAATTTCTTGTACCTCGCAAAATTGTACAGAAGTTGAAGAATGAAGTAGTGTTTAATGTCAAAAGTTCAGTTACAGTCCAATCTACTTCACAAGTTGCGAAAGTGATGTTCGAATCTGCATTGGATGTAGTTTTGTTGCTCAGCTATCTGGTGGACATAAGTGGCCAGGTCAGGTTTTGTTGAAGTTACTACTACATGCATTGAAAAATTGAACAATGATCTATATATATAGGCTTTTTCTGTTTATTGTTTAATTTAAAATTACCCTATTACTAGTTCGTAGTGTGTGAAAATCTATATATTTCTTTTGTATTTTGTAATATTACCTCCAGTCAATAAATAAGGCAGGGAGTCTTTCAAAATCTGGTCGTACTCTTCGACAATCATGGAAAAAGCTATAAATTATCCCAAGTTAGTGTGTGAATGGTAAAAGACAATGTTTATTCCATAGTATAGTGTACAACTAAGAGCCTTATATAGTCTAAGACTTAAAGCTAAACATGGAAAAGAAATCCATAACTGAAATCAATAAGTAATCAATGATTACTTTTGATCATTCATCTAAACTAATTCTAACTTCACTAAATACTATCAGTATTCTAGAATCCTTTCAATCAACTCTACTAATCACACAGCCAAAGATTTGTTTCTTTCCTCCTTGTTCCTCTGTTTAGATTAAATGACAATTTTCTTGTTTTTCTAGTCTGTTTAATACTTTAATGTATCTTTTCTTTTAGTATCTCTTTACTTTCTTTTTCTATTGTTCCAAAATGTTATATTAAATTATTGGTACAAATTATTTTATGAAAACACGTCATGAGTCAAGTGTTTTATTTTTGGATTGTTAGTGTCTAGTATTTAGATAATTATGCTTTTAATGGTATTGCATAGTGTTATGTTTTGAGTTCTGATGTATATAAAATTTCATTGCCAATATACTTGTGAAGTGAAATAAATAATATATAATTGCACACTGTGAACGACTTGTTGCCATACGGACGCCATGGCGGTCGTCTTGTCGCCTAGGCGTCCTTGCAGTCGGCTACTGCCATGCTGCCCTGCCTCGCCGTAGGTTGTTTAGAGAAAGTTATTTATCCTTGAAAGGGTTATTTTTCTTGCGTCTCTTTGTGCTTCTGCTATGGGAGTTTTTAGAGGTATCTCTGTCTGTGTTACTCGGACACGGATGGAGTGTCCGGTTGGACACGGTATCCGACACGGGTACTTCTCAATTTTGCCAATTTTTTACACTAAAGTGAAGTATCCAAGTGAAGTATCCAATTTTTGGACACGGTGTCGGACACGGGTACTTCAGGGCAAAGTGAAGGGTCCGAGTAACACAGATCTCTGTTACTGATTTTTGTAGAGATTGGAGGGCTGCACTTTTTTTAGTACTTTGTTTTTAATTTTTTAGTCCGAGAGTGGAGTTCTTGTATCCCATTTGTTGTATCCTTTATTTTTTATTAATAAAATTTCTTCTTTTATCAAAAAAATCTAGCTTCCTAGTTTTCTTATTTCCTGCAGAATAGCTGGTCATGAGAATAGAAGTTCTTTTGGGTATTTTGTGTGTGCGAGATAGTTTATCGTTCTGTTTTCCCTTTCCCTCCTTTCCTGCATGCGTCATCCCCAAGATTTTGTTAGCCATTGTGACTTGAAATACTTTTTTCACCTAAGAAGTTGTGGCTTTTGTTTAGGCCACTATTTGAACCATGTTTTGATTAAACAAAATTGCCCCTTTCTCTTCTGTCTATCATTTTGGAACATTTTGTAGCATTTCTGTGGCTTTTGTTTAGGCCACTATTTGTTTTGATTAAACAAAATTGCCCCTTTCTCTTCTTTCTATCATTTTGGTACATTTTGTAGCATATCTGTTGCCTAGAAATCTTTGCACGTTGCGAGTATATAAAATGAGGGAAGCTAAATTTACTTTCTTTTGCTTCTGCAGATTCATATGTTATATGATGATGTTTCCAGAATACAACATGAGCTAGTTCCGATGATTCAAGAGGTTGTTACTGAGTGGCATATCATCCATTTTCTTGGAACCACACCATCTGAATCACCTGCCATTGAGGATTTTAGCTCTCAACTTTCATCTTTACAAATTGGTAGGTTAATTTAGTAATTTACATCTGGTTTATAGAAAACCACTGTTTTTCGATTGCTTAGGTTAAGTTGACGGATAATAATATGAATTCATATGATTATAGTTTCAATTATTTCTTAGAAGACAATATATTGATCAAATGCTATATATATATATATATATATATATATATCAGTGTTCTAAAAATTGTTAGGCGGGCCTAGGCGGCGGAGGGGGCGCCTAGGCGTTTTCCTAGGCGCACTATGTGTTTTCTTAAGCGGTCATTTATTTATTTTTCCTACTGTAGATATATGTTATACTATACAAAGAATATATTAGATTTAATTTTTTAAAATATTGCATAAAACATTCTAAAAAAAAACAATCTTTTAAGGCTTAACAAATTCATTTTAAGTATTGTAGAGCTTTAAAGTAGATGTCTGATTTTTCTTAGGCGGAGGCCCAGGTGCCCAGCCAAATCGAGGTAGTAGAGGACCTCCTAGCGCCTAGGTAGGGATTAACAATGTTCTAAAAGGCGGGGGGCCTAGGCGGGATTTTTTATTGTAAGTCAATTTTAATATTTTATCTTACATTTATCCAAACAAAACAATAATATAAAGCAAAACAATCTATAATAAAGATAATAAAGGCCTTTGTTTAAAGTTCAAACACATCCATATTGCTAATGTCAAAGTTCAAACACAAACATGTAATTGTTCAAAGTTCAAACATATATTTAAAATATTAGTTAAACAAGATTGCTATTAAATAATAAAATTTAAAATTTCAAGAATTTAATTCAATATTAAAACTTAAGAAACTAAACATAAATTTAAGAATTATATTGAATTAAACTAAATATTACAAATGTATCATCATTTATATAATTTGAAGTTGGTACAAGTTCAAAAAATTATAACTATAATAAAATTATCCATTTTGACTTAATATTGTTCACTTCTTATTGTGATTTGATATGCTACAACCTATATTATGAATATGATAAATCATTAGAAAAATAAATATATCAAGATATGGTTTGGGTTATTAAAATAAAAAAACCTTTTTGCCTAAACCCCGTCTAGGCTCTGCCTAATTTCTTGGAGGGATTTTTTTGCCGCCTTGGGCCTAGGTGAGGCGCCAAGGGGGCCTAGCGTCCAGGCAGGGCGCCAAGGGGGACCTAGCGCCTAGGCGGGGCCTAGGCAGACCTAGGCGGTGATTTTTAGAACACTGGGGATTAATCGAACCTAGGCAATGATTTTAGACCACTGATATATAATATTAAGTTCAAGTGCTATCCGTTTTTGCTGCTTGTAATTGAGTAACATGTTGAATAGAGAAAATATTCCTAATAAATCTTGAGAATTTCATATGAAATAAGTAAAAGATCAGCATCATATTGTACTGCCTTTTGCTTACATTATCTGACTCTATTGGCATTCAAGTGTTGGAACCTAATAGTCCGAGTCCAGTGTCATTTTCAATTTTCTGAGGTGTTTGAGTCAGGAATATGTCAAGCTTAGACCTGCCATGCATTGATTGGTACTTTTTATGTGATGGCCATGGTCAGATAGCAACATTGATAAGCGATCATGGAATGAGAAACTTGGCAAATGTGACTTCACGTTGGCTTTTATATTATTACTAAATATTCAGAATTCCACTGAAGACACAAGCCACCAGTCTTTTAGACGCCTTCCTGATCCCAGCAGCATTATTAGTTCAGTACGGGACTTCACTAGCTGGATAATGTGGGGCAATACTGGAGAAGAATCGTCTGCTTTCTTCAGCCATTCAACCGAGCTTGCTTTGTTCTTATTTAGGCATGGTCAATGTGATGCTGTTCAGGTTTGCTATGGTCTAATTTTCTTAAAAATAGACTGCATATTATGTAAAGAAGCTAAATTTTGAGATAGTTATATTCAGAGTCTGAGATAAATTCTTTTTCATGCTCCTAGTATCTACTTTCTGTTGTGGATGAACATTCACGCAAGGAAAAAATATCTGAAAGTGTTCAGAGTGTGGATGGTCAGTTATCCACCCGCCTCCATCTGTTGGGTTGTTGCCTTCTTGCCCAAGCACATCATAAATTACACGGAATGCTGAAAGAACGAAAAGTCTGTGAAGCTGTTCGTTGCTTTTTTAGGTATTTAATTTTTTTGTTTATGATTTTTTTTTGAGTTAATAGTAGAGAAGGCGGCAGGATTTGGTGGTCCATAGTGTTTTTGTTCTCAATTTTGCCAATTTTTTACACTAAAGGAAGAACCATAACTTCAGGGCAAAGTGAAGAGTCCGAGTAACACAGGTATTTTGTAGACGATTTGGAAGAAGCAGAATAGCCGATATTGGGAAGGCAGAGGGCGGCTGCTGACACTTTCTTTTACTTTTTTGAGCCTTCTTTTCTTTTGATTTCATTAGGTGTATCTGGGTTCCATTATGAATTTTCTGATATTTTGGTAGAATTTGCTCTAGGGACCTAATCTAGGTATTTTCGTAGGGGTCCTTCTATAGGAGGGGTTTTGGTTGCTTTGGCATATGGGTGCCTTTTATTTCCCTTGTGCTTAGCATACCACGTGTACCTAAAGTCACCCTATTTTTTTGTTCTAAAATGAAATAATTTACTTATTTAAAAAAAGGAAAAGAGAAAGGTTGGAAAGACTGAAGGCAGTAATTAGGTGCTTTTGGAAAGCTTACAAAGCCTTATCTTGGGTTTCTCATTATTTAATTGAAGGTAATTTAGTTTTTGTTTGAATAATAAAATATATTTAAAGAAGTGCTAAAAGGGACTCCATCAGGGTATAGTAAAAATCAGGCAGGAACAAAACAATGCAGGCCACATCTCAAGAATACCCCTGATACAGAAACTATTAAAACAGCTCTTTCACATAGTGCTCAAACTGAACTCCCGCAAAAACTCAATAAAAGAAACTTCTGACCCCCAAAAAATCCTCATAATGAAAAAAACAAAAAACTAAAAAAAGGCATCTAATTTACAGCACCTATTTTTCCTCATTCCCATAGTACCTCCAATTCCTCTCTTGCCTCAGAGTCCACCATAGGCAAAAGAGGAATCATATCCCACTTTGCCTGAAAGAGTTGATGCTAGTTTGTTGTGAAGTGGGGAACAAGAATTACTTTAATCTGAAGTTATTCTGAATTCATGGGTAGTTTTTTGTTTTTCTTTTGCATTATGAGCTAAATGACAGTTAGCAAGGAAGATATAGTCTGTTGTAGAGGTGCTACTTAGTTTCAAATCTTTCACTGTCTGTTTTCTTTTCCTCCTAGGTGGTGGTTTATCTATCCTTGTTTTTCTTACCTCATGTTTTCCTTCAATTTTTTTGGTGTGTCTGTGTATTCTCAATAGTCTGTTTCCTCTTTAAATTTTAAAAATAAATCATTTTTGTTAAGGTAGCACTTGGTAAGTGATGAAAGTTCAAGAGGACCTTGTAGAGTAAGAGCTTTTTTCATACTTGGGCCAAACTTACCTATCAAAATAATAAAAAAAGGGATAGAGTAAGAGCTTGTCAATCATTATAATAATTACACATTGTTTAAGTTGTCACAAAAGAAGTAAATAAAACGTCATTTGGGAGCAAAAGCATTATTTTTTGTTCACTTGGACCATCCAGCATCAGCAAGTATTACATGAGCGTTAGTATGGGGATTGAATAAGAACGTACAAGTGAGGATTAATAGAAAAAAGAAAGAGAATTAGAAAATGGGAAGAGGTAGGGTGCTGGCGGGGGGAGGAG
The DNA here is from genome assembly GCA_020205615.1 of Panax quinquefolius. Classification (NCBI taxonomy): domain Eukaryota; kingdom Viridiplantae; phylum Streptophyta; class Magnoliopsida; order Apiales; family Araliaceae; genus Panax; species Panax quinquefolius. Next base: position 9,479,849 of record CM035166.1, read on the forward strand.
GACATGAAATGGTGCGCACTGTGGTTATAAGTGCTTATTTGCTCAAGCTCTTTTGGGGTTTCTGATTCCCTAATTCTATGCGTTTGTTCAGAGCTGCATCCACACTAGGAGCTGCAAAGGCTTTGCAGAGTTTGCCAATTGAAGCTGGACTGCCTCACCTTGAATTCAGTAAGTTTACTTGAACTTATTTTTATTTTTTCGAGATTTTAAGAAGATAGTATTCTGATGTCAATCTTTTGATGTATTTCCCAGTTGATTGTGTATCTACTGCTGCATGGAAGCTTCATTATTATCAATGGGCAATGCAGATATTCGAGCAATATAATATGAGTGAAGGCGCTTGCCAATTTGCTCTTGCTGCACTAGAGCAAGTTGATGAAGCTCTTGGGTCTGTTGATAATAGCTCTTGGGCAGATCAACTTCAGGAATCTCCAAACTTAGTCAGGGGACGACTTTGGGCCAATGTCTTCAAGTTCACATTAGATCTTAGGAATTACTATGATGCCTATTGTGCGATGATTTCAAATCCAGATGAAGAAAGCAAGTACATTTGCTTAAGGCGTTTCATAATTGTTCTTTACGAGCGTGGTGCAATACAGGTTCAACAAATAATCTTATTTTCTACCTTTTATCCTTGATTCGTTTTTGGGGGTTGGAGGTGGAATCTGGAGGGACTGAGCTATGTTTAGTTTTTCCACTTGTATTTTGCGTAGTGTAAACTACAACATGTGTTATGAATTTAGGATAAATGATCAACTTAATATGGTATTCACTCTTTCAAAGGGTAGTGTGAAGTAATAGCTATCAATTTACTTGTCTTAAGCTAAGAAGGGAGTCTGCTAAATATTTCCTGGTATGCCAATTGAGGAAATGACCATGATAGGTTCTGAATAGAGACAATGAAACACTATCACTTTTCATTCTGCGTAAAATAAATCTTTTACTATTGGTCATCTAAACAAAGTTGGTGAAATACACTTCACTGTAAAAAGGAACTTATTGACTTTCTTCCATTGCTAGAAAACTTCTTTCGTTGAAAAGTAATTCACATTATAATGCCAGGGTCGACTTTTGTAATAGTTGAAAGAAGTGAATATTGCAGTTCCTTTGATCCTAAAAAGTCAGCTTAGTGTTATTTATGTTTCATTTATGTAGATTCTTTGTAATGGTCAACTACCTTTTATTGGAGTAGCAGAGAAGGTAGAGCAAGAGCTTGCTTGGAAGGTATGTGCTGGTCCTAGAAGAACGTTTTTGTTGCTATTTTTTGACATATTCATTAAAATCCTAAACACTTGCCCTAACTATGTAGGCGCTTCGCTCAGATGTTACAGCGAAGCCTAACCCATTTAAACTGCTTTATGCTTTTGAGATGCACCGACACAACTGGCGAAGGGCGGCTAGTTACATTTACATGTATTCAGCTCAATTGAGAACTGAAGCATCTTTAAAAGATTACCAGCATAGGTCCTTTTTTCTGCAAGAGAGGCTGAATGGACTATCTGCCGCTATTAACGCACTGCATCTTGTTCGTCCTGCTTATGCTTGGATCGACCCTTTACTTGAAGAAAGGTCTCTCCAGAAAGAAACTTATCCAAGTAAAAAGGCTAAAATAACAGTGCAAGAACAACGTAACCACTCTATTGATATATAATTCTTTTGTCGTTATTTTTCATTGCAGAGTCTGGTGCTTCCTGCAGCTTTTCCTTCATCGTACTATTCTTCTTCTTCTTGAGTTTGATTTATTTTGTATTCTGCTGTATCAGCAGGTGATAATGCTCAGCCCCAAATGCTGCAATCTTATGTTGATATTGAGAACCTTGAAAATGAGTTTGTGTTGGCTTCAGCAGAATATTTGCTCTCGTTGGCAAATGTCAAATGGACGTTTACTGGTAAATCACTTAAAATTACTTTCTCTAAGACTCGTATATCAGTGGTAGTCCTTCAACTTAAATGTTTGACTCATTTTCATGTGTATCTTATTTAAATTGCTAGTGTAACAATTGAACTTATCCAACTGAAATCTCATTCTCTAGTATAATTTTAGATGGTTGGAAAGAGAGTTTTAGCGGTTTCTTCTTTCGTTTTTGCTTCAGGGGATAAAAAACCCTCTTCTGACTTAATTGACCTACTGGTCCAAACAAATTTATATGACACGGCATTTACAGTTCTTCTAAAGTTTTGGAAAGGATCAGGTTTGAAGAGGTGTGTTTCTCTTATTCTTCTTTTATGATTAAATTAATTAGTTAGTATGCTTCTATATCCTTTGGCATACCTGCAATATATGCATGATTCTTCTTGTTCAGGCAACTGGAGAGAGTCTTTGTTGAAATGTCTTCAAAATGCTTTCCAAGCAGAGATGGCACTCTGTTGGTTGGGTAAGTTATCTTGCATAATTGTTTTCTTATTTACTTTTCTGAATATGTTTGATGCAAACATTTATTGGGCCAGTTTAATTTATTACTTACTATAAGCTTGTGCGACATTCTGTGGAAATGATGTACCATATGCTTTACAGGAATGATCTTAAGATGCATGGTCTTCTACTGACCTCATCAAAGGATCAGGTCGTTCATGGTTCACTTGATATGGGTCATTCAACACAACAATCTAAGGGGAATAGCCACTGGGAGACACTGGAACTTTATCTTGTTCGTATATCTGTCTTCCTTCCTTTTGAATTATCCTGTAAATGTTCATTTTTAGGGTACATGTTTCCCTGTTGGAGTGCCAGCATGAAATTCAGTTAACATGATATAATTGTACTTTGGGCTCTTTTATTTTTCACTTTATCCTAGTTATCTGTACTCGTTGCTTATTGTCATTGGGTAGCATAAAATAATACTTGAAAATTGTTTATAGTGTATTACTGTGTTGAAACAAGACATCCTCACCATCAAATGATTTAATGGTATGACATCTCATACATAATATATGAATGTTAGACACACACACACACACACACACTCATATATATATATATATATAAACTATTAGATGTATTGGCCTATTTTCGAATTCTTTTGAATAAGTTTGCATGGTACACTTCTATTTTTTTGTGTTAAGATTTTCTTCAATATTAAAATTTATTTTTTAGAATTGTATGTCATGTGTCCTACACAAACCTTAACATTAGTGAAAGAAAATTAAAAAATTTGCACCATTTTTTGATTATATGATTATTACTCCCTCCGTCCCAGGATAAAAGTCCTGGTGGGCTTTTCACGCATATTAAGAAAAGGAATAAAATGACAAAATTGCCCATAATAATGTCATTAAATATGGAGAGAGAATTAGAATAAGAAAAGTATGAGATATTTAATACTACGGACATAATAGGAAAAAATGTGTAAAAGTTTGGTTATTAAAAGAAAGTGGACATTTAACATGAGACAACCCAAAATAGTAATAAAGACTTTTATCCTGGGACGGAGGGAGTAATAATTATTAATAATTTTTACCAATATAATTTCTTACATTAAAAGACTAAAGGTAGGAATTTTATCACCAAAAATGGTGATTGAATTTATATTTACATTCATTTGAGAACTGAAATGAGAGAAACATGGCAGTTTGCATCATGATAAGTGCCTCTAGTAGATCATGGTTTTAAAACTCGATAGAGGCATTTTTGGGCCAGGGGTTTATCCAATACACACCTGGGTAGTGATTGCTAGAGCCTTCGCCAAAAAGGGAAAAGAAAAGTCCCTTGTTTTGGTTTCTTTAATAACTTGTAAGCCCAAACAGTTATTTGATAATTATCAAAAAAAGAAAAGTGAAAACAGATTAAAATAATCACACAAATTGCTCATGTTACATTGTTAGTGTATAAAGTATTACCAGAGAATTACTAACATAGAATGTTTATGAGAGTAGGAGTTGGAAATATTACATTTAAAACACTAAAATGCATAGTAAATATGTATTTTTTAAATGCAATGTTCTAAAAGGCGCTAGCGCTAGGCGGGAGGCGGGCGATCAGCGGGGCCTGGGCAGGATTTTTTATTTTAAGCTAATTTTAATATTTTATTTTATATTTATCCAAACAAAACAATAATATAAAGCAAAACATTCTATAATAAAGATAATAAAGGTCTTTGCTTAAAGTTCAAATACATCCATATCGTTAATGTCAAAGTTCAAACACAAACATGCAATTGTTCAAAGTTCAAACATATTTTTAACGTATTAGTTTTATTCATAAATAAGATTGTTATTAAATAATAAAATTTAAAATTTCAAGAATTTAATTCAATATTAAACTTAAGAAACTAAATATAATTTTAAGAATTATATTGAATTAAACTAAATATTACAAATGTATCATCATTTATATAATTTGAAGTTGGTACAAGTTCAAAAAATTATAACTATAATAAAATTATCTATTTTGACTTGATATTGTTCACTTCTTATTGTGATTTGATATGCTACAACCTGTATTATTATGAATATGGTAAATCATTAGAAAAAAAATATATTTAGATATAATTTTTCGAAGGAAGAATTTTTTATTAAAATAGGTGAAAATCATGGAGGCCCCGCTAGGTAATTTCCAATGGGAGCCCTTTTTTTTAGGCGGGGTACCAAGGGGGGGTCTAGCGCCTAGGCGGGGCGCCAAGGGGGGCCTAGCGCCTAGGCGGAGCGCCAAGGGGGGCCTAGCGCCTAGGTGGGAATTTTTAAAACACTTTGTAAATGTGATGAACACTACATATATGCTTATAACGTAATGATTGGGGAGGAGGGCTGCACTTTTTAAAGTGCTTTTTTTGGTCTTATTATAGTTGAGGCACATCTTGTAAAGCTTAGTGGATGGAACCCCCCCCCCCCCCAGGTTTATTGTATCATCTCTTTTCTATTTAAAAAATTTCTTCCTTTATCAAAAGAAAAAACACAAACCATGTATATGCTATATATGAAGAACAATTCAGTCCTCATAATTGTGAAATTATTTAAGTTACTTATGCACTCTTTAGATATAGTAAGATATCATTAATCATATCTAATTTAAGATTTTGAAATTAAATAAAATGCAAGATGTCCTGAGAAACCTATCAACACTATGATTTAGGGTTGTTTCTAATTTGCAGTCATAGGACAAAGGCTTGCTAACCTTGAAAATTTGGTGACAAAAAAAATATATTTGTAATAAGATTAAACTTTGAAGCATAGTTCAATTTGAGAGCTAAATAAGCATATTCTTCAAGTTTCTTCAAGGCCAACCTGCCTGTTTAATATGTTTGGTGTCAGATTGTTAGGTCTGGAAATTTTAAGTTGATGGATAACACCAGTGATAAATACTTTGATTCAAGTTTGAATTCATTCCTTCCACTAAGTTTGTTTGGTGCGAATTCCACAATTCCTACTTAAATTAGATTCTTTAGAAAGTGGTCTTTATCTTCGCAGGATAACTGATTATTCCTAATTGAAGGAAGTTTATAACGTCCAGCATGGGTTTATCAATTAATCTGTAAAATGTTTTAGTAGAAGATTTTTTTATTTTTTGCTTTTGGAATTAGTTTTTTTTTTACATATACTAGATTTTCTGCACTATAAGCAATTATGGAAGAAGTTATTTTCTATGCTTGTATCAAGTATTGTATGGTTGTCTCGCTGATAAAAATCTATATTCCTAATTTGTAGGAAAAATACAAAGGGTTCCATCCCAGATTACCAGTAATAGTTGCCGAGACTCTTCTTTGTACTGATCCACAGGTTGAATTGCCTCTTTGGCTTGTTCGTCTGTTCAAGGTAAATATGATAATTCATCTGATAATATTCTTGGTTTTACTGAAATGTGATCAAATTCTCTTGAAGATATAAAGTCCAATACTTGAAGCTAAATCATATGTTGTCATTTCTTCTCCAATTATTACAACCTTAAAAAATTGCTTCTGCAATGCATTAAACATATGTTTAATATGAAATGGGTCAACTTTGGAGAATTTTCTCAAAGTTAACAGGTGACAATGAACCGAAGTCGGAACCGAAAAACAGAATGAAAATGAAATACATGTTACTAGCATATTTTTTTCTACCAAGCTGTCGTGTCTGATGTGTAAGCTTCAGATACTACCAGATTTGTTGCAAATGCCTTGGGATAGACTTCTATGATTTCAAACAGCCTGGATACTCTTAAGATATTGCTATATATATGTATGTGCCTCTGTAATAGGCTCTCTCTAAACTTTGATATTGTGCAGAGTTACCATCCCTAATAGGTAAATATTTGAGAGCTGTATAGCTGTGTGGGTTTTTCTTTGTATTCTACTATAATGAACAGCACTCTCACTGCAAAGCATATATTTAGGGGGCAGGGCGCTGTAAAGTGAAAATCGTCTCATAGGGCCTTGTTAGGCACGAGAGTAGGCCAGAGTGTAATTAAAGCAAGACGCACCTATACAAAATAGATATATTTTTACCATAACTTTGCAACTATAATTTGATAAAGAGAAAAGTACAATTATTATGAGCAAAAAGTTCATCTTACTTAAAAGCAACATAGTTTTAATGTCTAAAACATTATTCAGCATAGTTAGCAAATTTGTATTGAAAATAGAGGCAGGGAAGATGAAATCAGAGTAGTAGGAGAAGAAGAATTACTGTTTGGAAACTTGCACATAAGGAGAAGAGGGGAAAAACAGAATTGTTCAGTATAGAGGAAGAAGGGAAGACTGGGGGAAAAGAAGAAGACTTGGAAATGTTTTGCAGCTTATACATGAGAGAGAGAGAGACTTGGGGCTATGCATAGTTGTAAAGGTGTCCAGTCGGTGAGCAACAGACAAGGCGACCATGCGACTTGAATTTGGGTTGAAAGTCGAGCGCCTAGCAAAGGCAGTCGTCGCTTGGACGCCTCAGCATCGACTTCAACGACTTTCCCGCAGATCGACCGACTTGGCTACTCTGGATATGGATCGACCCACTGGGTTTAAAAAAATTAAACGCCGCTTGGAACTGGGCTAGCCCTAGTCGACCTGATGAAGAACAGGAACAAAGATCGAACAACAGAAGAGGAGTCGACGAGTGACTGTGAGAAGAAGAGTTGACGAGTGACCAAGAAAGGGAGAGGCTGCGAGAGGGAGAGAGTACCTCGTTAACTGTCGACTCCGACGTCCCTTTTGGCGACGCTGCGCGACTCGGCGACTCTGATCGGCACTTCGGCAGTGACAAGTATTTTCTTCTTTTTTTTCTTTCCTTTTTCTGCTATGTTGCTCCCTTTTTTTAGTGTCGTGTCACTGCAGACTGCTATATATGATATATCTGTACGAGTTATGCAACATAATTTGTTTTTTTCCCCTTACTGCTTGTTATGTATATATATATATATATATATATATATATATATATTATATAGTTATCCTTTCTGATTGTTATATATATACATACTTATGAGAGTCTGCTGGTTATATATAAATTTATATATATTTATATATGTTTTCTTATATATTTTATTTGATTGTATATATTATTTTTACATTAATATATATATATATATATATATATATATATATATATATATATTCTATTATGCGGTGTTTGTTGAATTCTTCATTTCTTTAACTAATTTTTAATATCAAGTGTTTTGTTTTTGGATTGTTATTGCTAAGTATTTACATAATTATGTCTTTAATGTTATTCTATAGTGTTATGTTTTGAGTTTTAATGTGTATGAAATTTTATTGACAATATACTTGTTAAGTAAAATAACAAGTATATAAATTGCACATTGTAAACGACTTGTCGTCATACGGACGTCATGGTGGTCGCCTAGGTGTCCAGGCAATCGGCTACCGCCATGACTTGCCGTGGCGCCTTAACAACTATGGTGCTAGGTAACAGAAAGGCTCTCCAAAGTCCTGTCTTCATTAACGTTTACTAATGTTTTTAGTATGTAAATATTTGTGAGCTACTACATTTTTCCTTTGAAAAGTGTAGCAGGTAGGGTTTCTTTTGGTTGAGATTAGGTGCAACTGGTCTGAGCCTTTGGCCTAGGTTTAAAAGACCTGTGCCTAATTAAAGGTGGCATGCCTGGCCTGTCAGAAGTCTTAAGGTGCTCCTTTATCTCATGCCTTTGCCCACCTTTCGCACTATGCTACATTGTATTATCTTACTCTAACTTATTTGTCAAGTAGGTGTTCTTAGTATATTGGTTATCGCTTTTACATTGTTTTTGTGAGTTTTAAAAAGAGGAGAAGAAAGGAAAATAGTAGATTTTAAAAGTTTTCCTTCTAAATGTCATGTTTTTGAGTTTTCTGTTTGAAGAGAAAATGAGAGAAAAGGCTGGAAAGCGACTCTCAGCTTGTTTCCAAAACTTTCCACCGAAAAATGGGAAGATTTTGAGTGAAAAGCAATCTTGCTTCATTAAAAAATTCTCATTATTTTTTTTCTACCGTTGAAATAACAAATCAATAAAGTTTTAATTCGTTACATGTCCACTGCCTCTCCTTAACAAACTCAAACGAAAGGAAGAAACGTTGTTATCTCACCCCAACTTATTTCTCTCTAACTAGCGCATTGGCCCCTTGCAAAGCATGGGCTATGTTTGTATTATTTCTGATAGTTTTAGTTTTATAGGAATTTTTATGTACTCTTATGTTTATATTTGTTTGTTATGATAATAATGATTTTTGTACATTATTTAGTCATGTAGCATGGGCTATATGTGTTGTGTTTGGAAAAAAGAACATGCATTCCAAAGGTTATTATTATTATTATTATTATTATTATTTTGTACATTGTAATTTATATATGAACGAATGAGATTGATATAACATAGCCAAATCGTCAAATTTAGATGTTGTCCATCTATATCCATCTATATTACAACCGCCAACAACACGCTATATAACATGGCCCATGGGGATTGGGATGAGACAGAAGATTTGGACTCCAAATCATGTGTATATAATCTTGAAGAAATAATTGCGCACATCGACTATTCAAAAATTTCTAGATCAAATCTTAAGACTTTTCAGTATAATAGCCTAATTAAAGATAATGAACTGTGAATCAACAAAAAATAATAAGCCAAAAGATATCTCTTCACGTAAGTGATGCAATAATCCAAACTTTTGATTGCTATAGAGACATGGTTGTAACTCACCATGACTATAATAAGGAATTAGATATGGATTACTTATAGTGCTTGTCACATGAAAAATATCAATAGTCCTCAAGGCCCCCTCATTATTTGGATATTACTTTGGCGGCATGCATCCTGCATCATTCGTTTGTACAAAAAAAAACGGAGACATGATCATCGAACTTCAATTCTGTGAATTGTTTCCAAAGGAACTGTATGATATCAATATCATTATGATTGGGTGTTCAGAATCGATATAAATTGTTGTGCAAGAAGTCATGTTTATGGATAGACTAGGGTTTTTTTAATTCATGATGCCTTGCACAAAAAAATTATGGTTTGGAGTTTCATTATTTATTTATAGGGGGTTAAATGCTTTTTACCTTACTATACTTTAGGTACTCTTACAAACGCCTAGCTATATTTTTTTTCCTCTCACAAATGATTAACTATACTTTTTTTTCTTCTTGCAATCAATCAAATAAACTAACTCAACTTTTTTTTCGAGCTCGAGTAGTTTAAACTTTTTAAATTTGAAATCAATAGAAAATTACAATTTAAGGAAGTAATTTTTCGAACTTTAAAAATATTTGACAGTCTAGCAATGGATTTTTAGTATACACACAAAATCGATCCTAGCTCATTTTACGTTCTTTACAATCAACTAACTCAACTTTTTTTTTTTTTCATAAATTTATCTATGACTTTCAACTTTAACCCATCCAAAATAGCTGCAAAGGTTTTTTATCAATCTATGCCACCTTTAACCCATCCAATAAGATCAACCCACCCACCATACACGAATACTCGATCCATAACCCATAATCTACCCAAAACCCACCCACTAACAAGAATATTTTTAATTTATTATGATTTTCAAAATCAACATAAGGGTTTAAAATTAATAATTTGTTAGAAGAGTTATAACTTAAGTAAAACAAATAAGATGAATAGATAAGATGAACAAACTCTAGCTCTAAATCTCATCTGAGAAGAAGATCAAACCAAAGGGAAAAAAGAAAGAAAGAGGAAGATAAAGAAAAAGAGGACCTTAGATTGGGTCAGAAAGGAGGTGACGTGATGACAACGATTACTTCAAGATCTAAAAGGCAACCATGTCAATTGTGGGACACGGCGATTATGGGACGCCGAAGATCTGGCGGTTGTGTTTTGTATCACGTCGGAGATTGGAGGATAATTTTCTTCTCTTATCAACTTGGGTGGAGGTATTCTTTTGGGTTTCTTGTATTTAGCTGTTTAATTTGCTTTATTTCTTAAAGATTAGAAATTATGTTGTGTTTAATTTACTTATTTTATTCAAGAAGAGGGATGAAAATGAAATGCTATAATTCGTCGTTGGGTTTGTAGATTTAGTGGTTCCAATATGTTCTTAGACATCCATCCTCTCGAATTATTGTTGTTTTGAAGGTGGTGGCGTTGAGTGAGGATTTGGAGATGAGGTAGAAGAGAGTTTAATCAGAAAGAACCCTAGATGATGATGAAATATTATGAAGAGATTACTAAAGCTTCAAACATTTTTAGGTGATATTATTTTATAATAAAAATTAGATATTGTTGTCTTTGTTAATTTTCTAGGGTTAAATGTTTTTTACATCATTGTACTTTAGGTCAACTTACAAATGATCAACTATATTGTTTTTTCTTACAGTCAACTAACTCAATTTTTGTTTCTTAAAAAACGTTGTAAAATTGTTAAGCTAGTTTGACTTTTAACAGAAAGCTGAGTTGGCGTATGATTAGGAAAGAGAAACTCCACCTTAATCATGATTTGGTAATCTAAGTAGTGATGTGCTTTATTGACTCATTTACCAAAAAAAAAAAACTAATTGATCAATATGCTTTATTAACTCATTTATCAAAAAAAAAAAATCAAAACAAAAAACAAATTATTTCTCCTCTCTTCTACACCATTGGCATCAATCCCACAAAATTTTCTTCTTCTATTCTTAGATATTCGCATAATCTTCTTGAATATGAGTTCTAATTAAGTAAAAGAAATCGATCATGTCAGCGCACAAAAAACTTAGTCAGAGAAGATGAACATGAAGCATCTGCGCTAATGGAATGACAGATGATGGTGAGGTTCTTGTTAGCAGCTATGGCTAATTCTGACCATGGGTTCAAGAAGAGAAGGCGTCGGTTAAGGTTTTCGGAAGTGACGCTAGCGAAGATCTAAAGAAGATGATGTGGTAGGCTGCAATTAATTTGGGATTTAGGTTTTTTTATTTTTACCACAAATCAAACCCATAAACATCTAAATCAATTTGGAGATGCTCATCGTGGCACTAGCCGGAACAATTTGGGGCTATTCCGACGGCTTCTCAAGGCCTTTTGGAACTCGTCTATGATGCTTCCATGTTCTATCACTTCCGTCCATTCAAATTTCAAATTATTGATGTTACTGTTTTGAAGGAGGTTGTGCTGAGAGGTGAGAGAATTTGGGGATGAGGGAGAATCGGGTTTGGTTAGAAAGAATCTAGATGATGATGGAAGATTAGAGAGTATTCAGGGTTTTTGAATTTGTGGGTCATTCATTGTGAACATGTGTATGATGTAATTGGTAATGATGTTTGAGAGAAGGAAATTGTTGGTGGTATTGATGGTGGCATGGTGGCGGCAACTACGATGATGGTGGTAAATCAACATGGAAGAGAAGTTAGTTTTCTTGCATTCTTTTCTAAGTTGTCTGCACTTAACTAAAACAAGAACGAAGGTATGGGAGAATATTTAAAAATAAATAAATTATTTTCTCTCTTTCATAAGCAACGTAAGTTTATTTATATGAATAAACATATAAATAAAAAATATTTTCTTTCATTATTATTATTATTATAAATACCCTTTCATTTTTCCTTAATTTCCTTCTATTTCCACCAGCGGGTCGGATATTCACGTGTTTGGGGTTTAACTTGGTTTTTATGGGTGGACTATGATGTGTGTAAAAAACTATTACAAGAACATTCGAGCTAGGATTCAATGCGTATGTGGCATTGCCATGTCAAACTTTCGTTAAAAAAATTTATCATCAATGACAAAAATTCAAATTTTTGTAAGAAAATAAAAGACAAAACATACAAATACCCATAAACGCTTAGCACTAAACTTTTAAAAAAATACTAGGATTAGATTAATAATAAGATCCAAATAAAGCATTAAAAATAGTTCGAATAAAATATGAGTAGAATAAAGCAAGGTTATATTCGACTCATTTAACATTCAAACTACTCGAATTTTTGATTGTGATTCGATCATAATCGGTTAATACATATTCGATTAGATGTTCGATATATTCTCTTATAATATATACAAATTTAAATCAAATTAGGATAATTAGTTATTATTTTGTTTTGTTTTTAATTTTAATTGTGATTTTATATTTGCAAAGTGTAATAATAAATATATTTTCTCATTTTATGTAAAATAACAAATTCAATTTATAATTATATTTATTATAAAATTAATTATTATGTGGAACTCGAAAGTGAATTTCTCATGAGTAATTTGAAAAAATATTCGAGTTTAGGCGGATTCGAGTAATAAAAAAGTCGAGTCGAATCGAGTATGATTTTTCAAATATAATTGAATTGAAATAAAGTAATAATGAATTTATTATTTAGTCGAATTAAAGCTGATTTATTATTTCAGTCAAATTAGGTAGCTCTCTGTTCGCTCCGGTTCGACTCGTTTACACCCTTACAAATACCCCATTAAACTTTTAAAAAATTGAATTGCCCTACTAAAGTTTTTAATTGGGTCATTCCGTCCAATTTGGCTGATGGGCGTCAAATAATTTACCCAATTTTCCTACGTGGCTTAAAAAAAACAAAAATCCAAAGTAATTTCCTAATTGGCTTTTAAAAACAAAACACAAAACCAAAGTCTGATACTATAGTCGATCTGACCCAAAAAAGGAAGAAAAAAATAGAAAAAAGAACACACACCCATAAGCAAAAAGCTTGATCCAAACCAATTTACAATGACAACGAAATCTGCTCAGAATCCAACACCATGGCTCTGAAACTGAATTCGGCGGCCTTCGAATCTCTCAAAGTTTCATCTTTTGGCCTCTCCAAATGGCCCATCTCAGATCTGTGTTTTTCATGACTTTTACTCTTCGTGTTCCTCCTTTGTGAATTCCCTTTTGTTATTTCGTTTCATTTTGCGTTTTTAGCTTGTGGGTATGATCGAATTTGGGGTTTTGAGCTGTGTAATTGATCTGCGTTGCTAACTAATTGCATTGGAATTTTACAATGATTCTATCTTTCTAAGCATTTTTTGCTCATGGGTATGATCGAATTTGGGTTTTTACTTGTTTATTTGCGGGTATGGTCGAAGTTGGGATTTTAGCTCTGTAATTGATCCGTGTTGTTAACTAATTGCATTGGGATTTTACAATGATTCTGTCTTTCTAAGCATTTTCTGTTCATGGGTATGATCAAATTTGGAATGGAAAATCGGGGGTGTGCGACTTTAATTGGGATATGAGGTTTTTCTTGGATAGTGGTTTTGTGTGTGTGGAGCTATGATTTGATCGGAGATTTGGAAATTTTCTTGGATGGTTGTCGGAATAGCAGAGGAGAGAGTTTCGTTAGCTAGAAAGAGGAGAGAAGACAAAAACAAAAAGTGGGAAAGAGGAGAGAGAAAATTGTGGTCAAAGAAGAGAATAATATTTACATGCCGACATTTAAAAATCTGTGTTTTGTTTTATAAAAAAACCGTGTAAGAAAATTGGACAGATTGTTTGACGTCCGTTAGTCAAATTGGACGGAATGACCCAATTAAATTTTTTTAACAAGTTCAGTGGGTCAATTCCATTTTTTAAAGTTTAGTGGGGTAATGCTTACAGCATGACAACCACGGAGGGATATTTGTATGTTTTGCCTAAAATAAAAGTTGAGTTAGTTGACTGTAAGAAAAAAAGTATAGCCATTTGTAAGTTGACCTAAAGTACAATGATCTAAAAATCTTTTAATCCTAATTTTCTGGTTATATTTACCTATAGTTTACTTTCATTTCCAACTCATTATATATGAGAGTTTCATGTTAACTTTCTCTATCTTTTGTGGAATCAGATGTAGCAAACCGTTCAAAGTCAACATGATTTAACGAATCTTGTGACGTTTTGTAAAAAAACAAAAATCGAGTTGACTGTAAAAAAAAAGGTATAGTTATGCGTTTATAAGTTGACCTAAAGTATAGTGAGGTAAAAAACATTTAACCCTTTATTTATTGGTAGGGTTTTCAAGTGTTCCCTAAAATTTTCGGTTGAAGGGTCACTCCTAAAATATAGGGTTGAGAGACGATGTTGTGCTAGTTATTATATGTAGATGATAGTTACTTCCCCTCCCCTCACAGTCCCCCCAAACTTACAAGCATGTTGTTAAGTAGATGAACAAGGTCGTCCCATGGATGTGGGACAGGACATGGTAATCTCCTCCACTTTAATCTCGAACATCCTAGCAAGGATGCCTAAGATGAAGTGGGTGGCGTGTGGCTTTTTACATATAGAAACCAACCTGGTAGCGATGATGTGGTTCAAGTAGAGGCCTCCTTGCATGGATAGTGGACCCTACCAATGGACGTTAACCATGAGTTAATTGCATAGTTGTCAAATCGTGAATCGTATCGTGTATCGAATACTCCCATATCGTGTTGCATGTATCGTATTGTGAATTGTATCGTACGATACGGAAATGAAATGAAAAATGTGGTAATATATATTTAAACATATAAACCACACAATTTATTGGACAATCAAGCTTATTAGGTTGACTATATATAAAAGTAGTCAAGTAAATATTATCATAGATTAAAAATAAAATTTAAAGTTAGATAGTAGACAAAATACTCTAATTTGATTTATTAAATATTATTTTAGTAATCTTTATAGAGTAACGAGAGAAAATGAAAATTCAGCTTCACCTTTTATCTATAAAACAAAAGAGAATAATTCAAATTAACAAGTGGAGATTTATATACATGCTTATAGCTTATAGAAGTGACGTGAGAAAAATAGAGCGACATTCTGATGAAGATATTATTCTCTAAAAAGTGGTTAAAGGCTCATCAAGCGATATAGAATATTTCTATGGTTATACTAAAAACCCTCTTCATTTGAAATTGTAGAAGGCTTAAAAGTTTTGTTTTTAGTCTTTTGGTTCAACATAAAATTTTTTTCAAGTCAGTTGAGAATCGTATCAAATCGTACATTTTTTATTCACCGTGTAATACGTATCGAATTGTCTACGTATCGTATCGTACGATACGCAATGCTTATCGTAAGATTCTGACAACTATGCTCGATCAATGTATCTTTGACATCAATACAGTGAATTGTCTTGCGAGGACACTTCAAATGAGCAGCTTAACCCTATAAGATCTACATCAGCTCTTTACTAGGAAGGATCCTGACTTCCAAGTGCTTATGTAGGACGTCAATCTACCTCAGCTCTTTACTAGGAAGGATCTTGACTTCCAAGTGCTTACGTAGGATGTCAAGAGCACTTACTTTGCCAACCCTTTTGACTGCAATCCTCCGTGGTGTAGTATATTATATCTACACTTGCTTTAGTAATTAAAAGTTGTTGAAAAGGGTCACTTCTGTCCTGTTGTAAACCATCTACCTGTGAACTTGGTGTCAAAAGTGTTTACTGCATAAAAGTACTACAATAATCTTATGGACAATGTTCTAAAAATCCTTGCCTAGGCGCTAGGCCCCCTGGCGCCCCGTCTAGGCGCTAGGCTCCCCGGAGCCTCACATAGGCCCAAGGAGGCAAAAAAATCCTTCCAGAAAATTAGGCGGGGTCTAGGCGGAGAGTTTTTTTTAATTTTAATAACTACCCAAACTTGATATTGATATATTTATTTTTCTAATGATTTACCATATTTATAATGCAAGTTGTAGCATATCAAATTACAACAAGAAGTGAATCAAGTCAAAATGGATAATTTTATTATAGCTGTAATTTTTTGAACTTGTACCAATTTCAAATTATATAAATGTTGATACATTTGTAATATTTAGTTTAATTCAATATAATTCTTAAATTTATGTTTAGTTTCTTAAGTTTTAATATTGAATTTAATTTTTGAACATTTTAATTTTATTACTCCCTCCGTCCCATATTAAACGTCCTAATTTCTTTTTTAGAATGTTCCTAAATAAATGTCCTATTTTTATATTATTTTTACTTTTTACTTATAATTATAATTTTTAGTAAACTTTTTGTTGGAAACTTAAGAAATGATAAAAAGTTTACATTAGGATTATACCACATTCTCTCCCATATACTTATTGGAATGTGAGAATAACAAGTAATTAGTGAGTGGGTTTGGAGAGAAATATATTTATTGGAATCTGAGAATAACAATAAACATGATTTAGAGAATTCATGTGGGAATTAGTAAGGAATAATTAATGTTGGGGTAATAGAAACGTGGATAGATACTACAATTAATAAGTAATTTAGAAGGGGTAATTTAGGTACAAAAATATATTATTAATTAGCATGCCGAAACCAATTAGGACGTTTAATACGGGACAGAGGGAGTATTTAATAGCAATCTTGTTTATGGATAAAACTAATACGTTAAAGATATGTTTGAACTTTCAACAATTGCATGTTTGTGTTTGGACTTTGACATTGACAATATGGATATGTGCTTGAACTTTAAGCAAATACCTTTATTATCTTTATTATAGATTGTTTTGCTTTATACTATTGTTTTGTTTGGATAAATGTAAAATAAAATATTAAAATTGACTTAAAATAAAAAATCTCGCCTAGGCGCCCAGGCTCCACCTTGGCGCGAGGCTCCCCCGGCCGCCCGCCTAGCGCCTTTTTGAACATTGCTTATGGAGTCTATGCTTGCTAAATTGGAGATTCCTAGCTGAATGTAGTATGCATATATCCAACTAAATCGTCCTTAGCTCCTGTTCAGAGTTCGCACTAATCTCTCACAGTGCCATTGGCTGATCAGTGCGGATTTAGTTCATTGTACAATATTGTATTTGATGGTTTCTATTTATGATGAATATTGAATATTATTTCGATATCATCAGTCAACACATCTTTCCCCCGTTCATATGTTTGGTTTCCTACATTAATTATAATCATCAGATGATGTTAAATTACATTAATTATATTCTCTCTCCCTCTCTCCCCCTCTCCCCCTCTCCCCCTCTCTCCCCATTCTGGTATGTTATGATTTTGTGAATATCTTGCTTCAGTCGTACATGTTTAGACCCCTTGCCCCATGGATTTATTCCAAATTCGTAAATCATCTCTTATATCTGATTGTAGTGTACCTGCTATGCACACAACAGAAACGGGCAGTTACTTGTAATAGTCTTGGAATGATTAGTCATGGAATGATTAGTCAAATCTTTTGTGTATATGAAAACTGAATTAGTAATAATTTTGATGAGTTGGTTAGAGTCATTCTCTTACATGTAACCTCATCTCATTGTTATGACAGGGTGGTACAAGGGAAAATAGTTTGGGGATGGCTGGAAATGAATTAAATCCTGCATCATTGCTTCAACTATATGTTGATTATGGTCGATATGCAGAAGCTACTAATCTGCTACTTGAGTACATTGAATCCTTGGCATCTCTGGTAAATTTCAGCTTTTCTTTAACCAGAATTTGCATTTTAAAATTGTAGCTGTAAATTTCTCTCTTTTTTTGTTATTTCTTTGGGTCCTCCTTTGTGTGAAAGATATTGATTCTCCCTGCATACTATATTTAGTCTACTTCTGTGAGTACCTTGAGCAACTCTTGACCGGCTTAATCTCAAACCTAAAGGTGGACGGACATGTAGGCAAGCGAGCCACACACACATATCCAGTCCAGTTTTTGGTTCTTCAAGAGAAGGATTATCTTTTAATGGTGGCATATATATATATATATATATATGGGATATGATCCATAGCAAATACTTGCTATGGAGGAAATTTGGGCAAATAGCATCATATCCGTCTATTCTATAAATCAAGGGCGCAGATTAAAAAAGGAAAATGCATTTACGCTAGACGATATGGGGTACGATGAAAATTTTAATCTCCCATATACATACTAGCGTACTACAAAAAATATGGAATAAAATATCCTGTGAATGAATAGGCGGGGGATGACATAGGATTCATGGTCACATTTCCGCCACCACCTGTTAGCCATTATTTCTCCACCACCAAACCTTCTCTCCTCAAGTTGACAAACACAAAATGTAGTAGTACAAATATATATAATAAACACACGTACACCACTCTCTCTATCTACCCAACTCATATTTGGGTAATAACTGGACTACTGATACCATTAATAGACCTTGAAAATATATATTTCTCAATCTCTGTGTTTAAAGATTTGTCGATTTCCTAAATTTAGACAGAGATCGATCGACTCCCATATCCAACAAAAAAACAATCCAAAACCTCATCAACTTTCTTTACTTCCCAATCAGACTAAAATTACACTAAAACAAGAGAGATCTAGAAATTAAACCTATTTCTTCAATAAATCAGCCGAGACTAATTTTTGTTATAGGGGTATAGTCAAAGCGTGGATATGAAAGTAGTGTATTCTTTTTCGCGATCGAGGAGAGAGAGAGCAAAGACAAAGAAGAAAGAATTGACGGAAGAAGCTTTACGTTACAGACGTATTCATTGATTCCTTGATTCTTTATGAGTGGGGGCTTTTGCTTGACCAGTGTACATTAGCAGAGTAAAATGAGGGCACTTTTGCCAACTGTATTTTTTTGTAGTACGCTAGTTGATGTAGCGTATGATGCTATTTGCCCAAATTTCCTCCCTAGCAAGTATTTGCTATGGATCATATCCCTATATATATATATATATACAGTCCGCTTCTCCAGCGAACTGAAAGGAGCGAACTAAGAACGAATCGGCTATAGCGACGGTTTTTTCCGTTATAGTATAGAAAGTCGGTTTTTTATGCTATACGACGGAAAAAACCGTGACTATAGTTGGTTCGCTCTTAGTTCGCTCCCTCCATGTAACACCCACTTTCCGAAATAGAAAGAGAGGTTACTCAAAACATAACAAAACTGATGAATTTAATAGCAAGGCTCGAAGCCACAAAAGAATAGTCTTAATAACTGATAAATACCACAAGTCAACCATAATAAATCTCAAATTGTCTCAAACCACAATCTAAAATAATTATTACTATTCCAAGTAAACTGACACATCAAGTCTAAACAGAATATTTCTAAATCATTGGAATGAATGGAGCTCTCATCACACTTGCCCTTGATTCCCCTGATTACCTGCCGGGAGAAAAACACAACATGAGCCAAATACCCAGTACGGATATAGAATACAAATAATGAACCGAAATAACTAACTCAATAAAATGAAATGAAACGAAACGAACTAAAACGACACGAACAAAACTAACACAACGAAATAATAGGCTGAACCAAATGGCTGGGTGTTATTTCATACCGAGCTCAGAAATATACCTTGCCACACAGGCAAGTCACATACATTGGACCGCGAATTCAATGCATGTAAAATCGGAAGGCGTGTTTGGCACAAACATCACCAATCCGCAAAACAAAACAGAACAGAAACTAGGGTCGACCCATACGCCTCCCACAACAAAACACCAAATGTCCAACTCCCAACGGAGCACAAAGCGAGACGCAGGTGGATGAACACACCGCCATTGCCGGAAGGTGTCGTGCCTCGGTGTTAAGAGGACATACTGTGGTGCCCCCAGCGGTGGTTATAGCTCGAGGTATACCCTACGGTATTCTAACAAAATACTATGTCACAACACATGCGACATAATATCAACATCTAACGATATGCATGCTAAATCGAAGCGAATCATCAACACAAGTGTCCAAAAATATACTAATAATGTACATCACTACTGATATCAAAATAAATTTATAGACATGATACACTAGTCTAAAGAGTACAAATATGAGTTCTAATACAACGCCAAAACAAATTTATCATAATAAATTGACAAGGAACAATTATGAGAGGCAATACTAAATTTCGAAACAAATAACGAAACGAACAAATCAAAAATAAAAGAGTCGCTGAAAAAGTACGGAATCCGTACCTGGATTAAGCAATGTAATACCCAAAATTTATATTCCAAATTTGACTCGTTTAGACTCTCTCCGTTCAATCTAAATAATTTGACTCGTTTAGACACCCCAGTCCCACATCGAAAGATAGGGAAAAAATTTGTCTGCATATAAGGAAATAAGTTACTACCAATAGTACCTTCAAGTCGTGACCTTTTAGGAGCCTGTGGTGGGCTAAGATGACCCAAAAAGATACTATTGGGCCAGTAGTTTGAGGTCTTATTTTGATGGATTTGATTCGATTCGGACTTGGGATTTGACCCGAGATTTATTCCGGACTCGGAATTTGACCCGGGTTGTTTCACTCCAATTCGCTGGAGAGAGCCGGGCTATATATATATATATGTGTGTGTGTGTGTGTGTGTGTGTGTGTGTGTGTGTGTGTAGAACCAGGATCCAGTCAGAGATCCCGGTTTTTCTTAAGTTACGGAATTTTATTTTTTATTTATTTTTGCTTTTTTTTTTAAAACTAAAAAATATATCTATTTTATGGAACTGGAATTTTTCTATGTCTGATGTTTTGAGTGTGATTTGGATACATATAAAAAGCAGTGCATGGACTGCTTTTTTTTATATGTATCCAAATCACACCCAAAACACTGTATTATGGAAAAATTTCAGTTCCATAAAATATTAAATTTTTTTTTAGTTGTTTTTAAAAAAAAAAAAAAAGTCCGTAACTTAAGAAAATTCGGGAGTCCGGATAGGAACCGGACTCTATATATATATATATATGTAGATTTGTAGATTTAGCAAAGTGATGCAACTTTTCAATAAGTAGAATTACTTTTCTAAGCTATTTTTCCGCAGGACCTCCCCTACATAAGTATTGTCATCGCAATAGAGTTTAACCACCAAGTTAAATTGTGAAAATGTTGAGGAACTTAAAGAGAGATTCTAACAATATCTTAAAAAATTATCAATTAAAATTTCCTGTACCTGTTTCAGGAGGTTAATCATAATCACGAGACTTCTGAAACAAGTACAGGAAGAAGTCATATTTTCTCATATTTTTTTTATGTTCTGAATTTAGTTTCTGCATGATGTTTTTTAAGATAAAAAGTTACGATGTGCTCAAGATTCAAGAGGAAGAAGGCAATTAGTTGTTATGAGCTTATATTGGGAATAATGTCTAAAATTTTGGAGAAGGCACCAGTGGTGAATTCAAATTTCTTAAAAGTTTTTTTGTTTGCCATTCATGTGGGATGATCTAATTAACAGTTGAATATAATGAATATAATTTGATTAATGTGAAGAAGAAATATTGATAATAACTACGTGCCACCTATAATCTTTTTGGCTTGGTAGAATGTTCATTTATGAAATACGACTCGGAAATTAGAACCAGAAAATACTTTTGTATACATCTCGATGTATAAGTAGCACCAAGCTAACAATGAAAAAGAAGTATGAGAGGTGATTCTGAGATTTGAAAATGTCAAGTATTTTTCTATTTCTTTAGTTGCTTCCTTTAATGGACTGGGTTATGATGTATATATATTGCTACATCTACATAATACTTTATAGCAAATCAATTGGATATGCAATATATGACATATAAGGATGTTTTCGTAAATATTATGTTGGTTGCATCCAGCATACTGTTATCTGTATATTCCATCTTTCAAAATGGATCTTAAGAAGTATCCCAAGTAGTAGGAGAAATGGCAGAGGCCTTGAGGAATGCTGGTTCCAATCCCCGTACTTGAAATGGGGAGAAAAAAGTGAGGATCTTAGATCCGAGAGTCTGATTTACTACTTTTCTGGTACAACTCCCTTTTTCTTCCGTTTCCAGTTCATTGAAGGGGGTTTAAAACCATCAAAAATTTTGTAAATCACTGCCAATCCATGATTATGAGATGTCAAAAGGAACTGGATTGTCTGATTGTTATTCATTCATTGTTTTAACTGAACACTGCTAGCTGTATACTGAATCAAGTTATGATTAACGCAGAGACCAGTGGACATTATTCGTCGGAAAAGGGCATCTGGAGTTTGGTTTCCTTACACTACTATTGAGCGCTTATGGTATCGACTTGAAGAATTGATTAGTTCCGGGCATATGATTGATCAATGTGAAAAGCTGAAAAAGTTGATACATGGGGCTCTGCTGAACCATCTCAATCTGGTATGTCGTTTAGTTGAATAAAAAAGTTTTTTTTTGTACTTAAATCTGCTGCTGTGTAAAAGTCACCATCTTTCTTTCTGTCTTCAGCTGAAAGTGGACTCAGACGATGTGCTGTCTTCTGCAACATCTTGAGATATTTCTATCAAATTAAGCTTTTCTCTTGGGAGGTATAGCAAGGAATTATGAGAATGCAGAGCTAAGCATGCGCAGGACTGCCTATATCTCATTCTTATACACGTATTGCAGAGTATGGCCAGCTTGATGCCGTGATCAGCATCAGCTTTCTCTTATGGGCCAGGAAGCGGCAAATTCTTATGGTACTGCTTCTGCGTGGGGTGAAATTATAGAACAGTTTGTTTTGTCGTAGATATGGGACCACCCTTGCGAAATGTAGAATTAGATTAATTAAGGGAGCAACCAGTATATGGACATTAGATTGTAGAAAGTAGGCCTTTGGATTTTGACTCGTATAGAAGGAAATATTCCTTTAGATGTGCAAGTTAAATGCTGTCTATACTCTATTGTTGCCTTGTTCTTCTTGTTTAAACTATAGTTCTTTATCTATAGGCATTTTAGCCAAATTCATTCGGTTATGCTTTTTGTGACTAGAATCTTGACAAGTTAAAAAACAAGGGAAAGGTCATTTTTATTCTAGCTTCTCATGTTGTTTATACTCCAGCTGATTGTGACTTCACTGTTTTTAGTATTATTCTGTTTGTTGGAAGGTAGCAAGCAATATTTGTAGATTTGTTCTTGCATTCACTAGTTATATTTTTCTTTTTCTTCTTCTTTTTTCTTTTTTTGAAGTGTTTTATTTGTTGATAATGTTAATTGTGTAAAGGTAGCTGAATGTGGTAACGACGTAGAAAACCGTAATTTTAATTTTAAGAAAATGGTAAAATGAAAAAAAAAATTGTCATTAATTTATCTAATTTAAAAATTTATTCATATTTTACTCAAGTAGGTCCAAGTGGTAGTTAAGGTAAGGGTAAAATTGTAATTCTCTTTTAAGTTTTGCAGGGTGAAAATTGTAATTTTTTAAAACGTGGTCTGCATATTAGTATTTTTTTTGACTTTTGTTGAGGGATATAATAATATAAAAAGAATATATATATTACGAATATTAATTTTTGATTGTCATAAATAAATCTTACTTAATATTTTTTAAAAAATATATATAATAAATGGATTTTTTTTATAATTTTTTAATCCTATATATATTATTAATAAATTTCATAGTTATAACTCCACATATTTAATACTACCCATAATTAGAAGATGTCATTGTTTTAGATTTACGGAGAGTAGATTTTGTTATTATCATCAACTAATACTCCAATGGAGTATTAGACATTATTAATTGTTGCAAACATAAACAAGAAATTGATACTCCCAAGACATGTCAGTGGAGAATAAAAAAAGAGAGATTCGGATCACATTCATTAATGTGAAATTTGACAAAAATAAAGTCAAAGTTTATCTAGAAAGCCTTCAATGGATAATGTGAAAATTGGATGCGGAACCTTCTATATAAGCAATATTGCTTTGGTCAATCGGTGACCAAAGAATATATATATTAAATATTAAATAATACATATGATTGTGATAAGTTTTAATTTTTAGATTTATAGAAAATTAACTAATTATAATTTGACAAGTTTTTGTTTTATAAGAGTATTTTTTGTGTTTTGATATTTTGTAATATTATTTTTATATGTGACCCCCGATATTGCTTTTTTTGACAGGTGAATTACAAGAAAATTGGACAGGTTTTTGATATTTTTTCATGATTTATTCTGCTTATTATATGAGGTGTAATTTGGATATGTATCCAAATTACACTTTATGTAAAAAGAGGAATCTATACATTTTGTGTATATCAAATTACACCTAAAACACTATATTTTATAAAAAAATTTGTTGAAATAAAATATCGTCCAATTCCCCTTCTTTATATAAGAGCACATCCAACTTAGAATTACTCCCTCCGTCCCATAATATATAATATTTTAGGTGATTTTATTTGTTCCAAATTATTTGATGTTTTAGAAAATTTAAGAGAATTAATTATAATTTTTTCAAAATTATCCCTCATGATAAAATGTTATAGATGAGGGAGAGTATGAGATAAATATGGTAATATATGAAATTTTAAGGATATTATAGACAATTGATATTATATTTAATATTTTCAATTATTTTTTTAATTAACATGACATAACTCTAAAAGCATTGAATGGATGGAGTATATCTCAAAACTAAGATGAAAAAGCTTTATTTTCTCTTTCAACATTAATTTTTTGTTAAGTTATTACAGTGCCTAAAAATTAAATTTTATATTTTTCATTTTATATATTTAATTACTAATATCATATAATTATATAAAATATTTTATTTTGCTATGCTTCAAAATTAGAGGTGTCGTTTGATTTTTTGAGTTGAAGCGGTCAAAATTTAAACAATCAAATTCACATATAAAATTACAATAAACTTGTATTATTAGTGAAATTTTCATAATTACAAACTAAGAATTTCATCAAAAAAAATAAATTCAAGTCTCACATAAAAGTTGGATACCAACACAACACTTTTATAAACGATAAATAACAACACTTTATATGGGATAAATAAAACCACCCAACACATTATAAAGGTGAAATAAACCTCCCCCCCCCCCCTATATTCTAGAATTAAAACGGAATTTGACACCTTTAGATCTGCTATGAGCTCATTTGCTAGATATATTTTTGTAATTAAATAAACCTTTTAGTTCTCAATATGTGTACTAAGTTTTTCGATTAAATAATTTAACATATATTCAAAAATAATTCATAAATATATTTGTTATAGATCAAAAATAGATATACACTATATCTATAATTCAATATAGAAAGGAATCAACGATTGATATTAGAACTGAAAAATTAATGTCTGCTACTATTAGTAGCGGATAACGGGTTACATTTGCTACTAATAATTGCGGAGGACGGGTGTTGTCCATTACTAATAATAACGGATGATTACTAATAGTAATGGATGACGTTGAAAATAGTACTGTCGTCGGCTATTAATAGTAACATACATCAATTTTTCAGTTTTAATATCGGCCGTTGGTTCTTATATTGAACGATAAAGATAGTTATTTTTGATCCACATGGGCGGATCCAGTCTGAAAGTTCAGTGGGGTCAAATTCTAAAAAAAAATCTTAACAATAAAAATTTAATAAATTAATTACAAAACTAAATAATTCTCAAATATTGATTACAATAACATTTTTCGATATTTGAAATTGTTGCATGATAGCCTCATTTTTAATATTTACAAAAATATATATCACACCCAATGTATATTAATAAACAGTCATTCATCTCCTATTTGGTTATAGAGTTCATTATTCATGATATTCATGGCTAACAATACCCTTTCAACAGTTGCAATAGTAACGGGACATATGTACGTTGTACGCCTCTTTCAACGTGCCTTATTTCCATTCTTCAGCCTCTTAATATATATATATATATATATATATATATATATTTACAAATTTTAAGGTTTAGTGGAACAAAATAAGTAGAGTAATATACAGTAAACCTCTATTTAGGAATACTCTATATAAGAATAATCTCTACAATATTATAAAAAAAATTGGTCCCAATTTGGGCCAGTTATAAATAGAATAACCTCTAAATTATAATATGTTATATACTTTTTAAGTCACATATTAAGAAACTATACCTCTATATAGTAATAATTTTTATATATATATATATATATATATATATATATATATATATATATATATATATATACAATATTTGTGACGCCCCAAAATAGGTCCATTCCATCCAACCCATTTCGAAAGTCGCCAAATACATGAGTATGTAAATAACTACAACTTTATTAATACATTTGTCGTGCAAAATACGACAACATATATCTTGTGAGTTTAAATACAATTATTGTCTTCTAAACAATATACATACCCAAATAAATCCTCATCACAATTATTTATACATTATTTTATATAAAATGGTGAGGACTACTAAACAACTCTCTCTGAACCTTCATTCCATACCCCACTAAGATTGCTACATTCTCGTCTCTCGAGAAGAAAAATGGAACAAAAGGAAAAGGGTGAGCTAAACTAGCCCAAGTAAAGAATATTATGACTAAGATAATATACAACAAATTATCGTTAGTCTCCAACAGGGAAAAATCTAATAGAATACTGATAGACAACCGCTTTTAAATCAACAATCTGCAGTGAAACAACAATTCATTAGAAGAGTTAAGTAGAGAATGCAAACTACTATCTTCTATATATGAATTTAAAAGTTCATCGTCGATATTTTATCTCCGTAACATCAATCAATATATATACGGAATCAAATATTCATCTTTGCACTACAGCCAAAGATATTCATCGATCGATCATGTTCATCTAAACACTGTTCATCTTGCACTACTGGCCAAAGATATTCATCAAGAAATCATTCATCTTTGCACTCTGAGCCAAAGATATTTGAAGAATATCATCATTTAGGACCGAGGATGATGAAAAATATTTTAAAGGAAGCGAATCCAAATTGAAACAAAAGAACAATATTAAGGATTCAGTATTTTAAACAATCCAAGTTCAAAAATACTTCATAAGTAATCGAGTGGAGTAAAATTTAAGAATGATCAAAACATTGATACAATCAAAGCTAGTATCCGAATAGATATTTTGGACAAAAAGAAGAAATTTCATTTTTAAATTGAATAGTGCCGTATTCGTGAATAGTCTTCAGTAGAGCGTGAATAAGTGTCGTATCACGTGAATAAGTAACTCGACACCAAAAGATAGAAATTTCACAAAAAACATCTTCACGCTTCGTGAATAGTAACTCGTGAATAATAACTCATGAATAGTAACTCATGAATAGTAACCCCGTCATGAAAAAGTTCCAAATTTGATAAAAAAATTCAACCAATATTTTGTCATAATGATATTGAAGAAATAATATCATTTTCGAATAAAATAACATCCCTTACCTCGAAAGACAAAAGATTTAGTTGAAACAGGATATAGGCTATGACTTGAACTTGCACCGTATAGCAATACTCAAAGTATACTCAAAATACTCACAAGAATCACGCTCGATAATATAGAGAGAAAACTTTAGTTTTCGGTGTATTTTCAATTCTAACCTAAGACCCTATTTATAGGAAAATGCTTTAACACTAAAAAGTAAAAAATATAATATAATAATATTATATATATTACAAATTCTCTACGCACATTTTGACAACTGATTTCAAACTTATCTTGCACATGCTGGGCTGCCTACAAAACAAAAAAATGTTTTCTTATTTTAAATATTTTAAACTTCCAAAATCAATTATTTGAACTTGAAACTTCAATAATTCATAATAAATAGCCCTTTTATCAGAAAATTCAAATCACGCAAATTTTTATAGGAAATTCAATTCTCTACAACTTTGCAGAAGAAAGTTTTTTCAAATTCCAAACAAAAATTGACCGAAATTCATAAGCGAAGCGATTTTACATTTATAATCAAATTTGATTTAATAATTGTGTCCACCAACACACAAAATATGTGTTAAACATTTAATGCCACAAAATACTCTTCCTCCTCATATACTAATATATCCCACATTCATTATAAAAAAATATCATAGTTAATATATTATTAAAATAATATATTTAAATGAATTATTTTATCGAGAAAAAGATAAAATATTAATTTTCAACAATTGTCACATTAAAATTTTCTCCATCTATATCCACATAAAATCAATATTTTCCTCATTATATAAATTAATAATTAATTATTCACAAATAATATTACAGAATCACAAGATCGCAACGGTAGTTTCAGGGAGAGGGCTTTCAATAAGAATTTCTCCTTCTTGGTGCCAGCAATTAGGTGACCAAACCTCTCCTTAGATGAACTTTCTAGACATTGCCAATAATGTTATCTAATAATATTATTCAGGATAATATGAATTATTGCTTCGATAATGGAAAAAATCGTGTAATGACAATTTATTGAAAGAAGAGTAATATAAAATATCAATGCGCAATTATTGAATCAATAAAATAAAATCTTTGAGCAAGTAATTATCGTAACAATTATTGAATTGTGGCTTTACGTAAGAATCAATAATTGGTGCAATACTGGTAATCTTTCTTATTCAACGGTAGCAGATTAGTGTGTTTTAACCACCGGGTATTATTCAACAAGATAATCTGTGTAATAACTACGCCATTATTTATAAACAACTTATATTTGTCGCTTTCTTCATCCAATCGCTTTCCGTTATGGGACCCCAAAAGATGGCATAGTAATCATACGAATATTCCCCACCAAACGAATATTCTAAAATGATAATGAATATTTTATAACCACTTGCTTATTGAAATATTTACGTATTTTACCCATAACTATCCACATTAATCAAATCAACCCTTACTATTTTCAAATAATAAATAGAGGAAAATAAATTTCATTTATTAATAATTTGGGGTCTTACAACCTCCCTCCTTATGAAATTTCATCCTCGAAATTGACGACGTGCACTGTGTGTTTGAAAAGATGAGAATACCTCGCTTTCATTTCTATTTCCAACTCCCAGGTCATTTTCTCAATAGCATGGTTTCTTCACAAAACATTAACTTGTGGTATAACCTCGGTACATAGGACATGTTCTTTCTATCCAAGATCTTGATAGGTACTTCCTCAGACGTTAAGTCTTCTATCTAAATGGTCCTTCTAACTTCGATGATGTGGTTGAATTCGTTCACATATTTACGTAACATCGAAGCGTGAAAAGCGTTATGAACACCGCGTCATACTTGGCGGTAAAAACGAGTCTATAGGCTACGAGTTCCTATTCGATTGAGAATTTCAAATGGATTAATAAATCGAAGGTTTGAGCTTTCCTCACTTCACCGATTCTCGCTTTTGAAATAACAACTTCTTGCACCTCCTTCTTCAAATTCATCACTCCGTGTGTAAGCTTGAACAACTTTAACTTTATCGATTAAAGTCGATTATACTCAGTATATCATCACGTGGGTACCTAGAGTTTTCATCTCCATCTCTATTATTTGTAAATTATACTGAAATGAGTCTTTGACAATATCGTACTCGTACTTGTATATCGATCTTCTACTCAACGTCGCCACTATCACGTTCGCTTTTTCGAGGATGGCATGGTCGAACATGTCTTTGAAATGAGTCTCCTCTTGAGTTCTTGAAGCTCTTCCCACATTCCTTGCTCCATTCGAATTTTGTATCTCTACGAGTCAATTTGCGTTAATGGAATAGCGATTCGAGAATATCCTTCAACGAATCTCCGATAATAATAACCAACTAAGCCTGAAAGCTACGTATTTCGATTACCTACTTAGGTTGTTCTCAACCGTGACTCATATCCCAACCTTGGATAAGACGTTACAATGACACCTATCGGTTTACTATCGCGACGAATATGGTGTGTCCCTACGGAGAATCGGCTTCGGTGCATTCCACAAAGGAAGTCACCAGATAAAGGCTCAGTACCAAATTTATAGTTGAATTTTTAACTCGAAGTTCAATAGAGCCATTCGATATGAGATTTTAGAAATGAGTTTTGTCTTTGGGTTCAAAGTCGATACAAAATTTAATATCGGTCTTTGGGAGTAAGCCAAGAAATTCTTCTTGAAATACGTCGGGAAAATCAATAACAATAGGAATATTATTCAAATTTGGCGTGTCTTTATTCAAATCCATAACATGGACTAAGAAAACTTGACATCCGTAATAAACGAATGACTTCATGGCTTGATATGAAAATGTTTGACTACAATGGTTTGATTGCATGAATTGAATAACAAAGTTCTTTAGGAATATGAAAACTAACAACCTTACGAAAGTAATCAATTTGGCGTGATGAGTAGTTAACCTTAAAATCACATCAAAAGCAAATATCTCTATAGAAATAAGTTAACGAGTAATGTGATAGTGCCAACTGAATCAAGTAAGATTTCTAAACAACGGATGTAATGAAAGTTTCTCTAGCAGAGTCTCCATAAATAGGTCAAAGTCTAATTTCTCCGTAGTCAAGTTCAAACGTTGGTATGATGAAGAGAGATAAAAGAATAGTAGAACCGATGATCTAGTAAGGTATAAACTTCGTAAGAATTTATAATTAACTAACCTGTCTTAACCGTTCGGGTTCCTCGATTTTGACCGGTCACGACAAACGCTCTTCCGAGGCAGATTGACTTTGACTTTTACGGGACATCCTTTTGAGTCACCATTCATTTGGACCGGGTTTCGATACTGCGTCTAATCTCGGCGATATGTCTTTCTTTTCCACAATTATAGCATACTTTAAAAGCTGTTGTGGGCGCCAATGATATGTCCCTCTTTCGCATTTGTAACTTATACGACCGATGGTCTTTCTCTCCCTGGAACCGATTAACATCTTGGGCCGACGTCTTCACATGGTCGTTGTTGAATCTCCTCTTTTTAAAATCTCCTCCCGACTCGCTTTTTCTTATTTTCATGGCCACGATTACCACCGAGTGGTTACCGCCTTTGTCCAGTATTCTTCTTTCTCATTTGGTTATCGTTATTCTAATGATCGCTATCTTGGTATGATCCCGGTTATGGTCCCTCGGTTGAAGCATTACTCGTTATCTCGCTCTAATCGGCTGAGCCCTATCGACAACATCTGAAAGAGAGAAAATTTATGAGAAATGAGATAATCGACGTATATCGGGTTTCTCAAACCTCTCGAAACATCCGCGTCATACGTTCCTCATTCTCCACCAAATGAGGTGCAAACACGGATAACTCCATGAACTTCGCCTCGTCTTTGGGACACCGTCATGTTATTCTGCTCGGTCTAATAAACTTCACTTCCTTCGTATAGCGAATACTTTGAGGAAGTACTTGTCATTGAATTGTTTTTCAAACGCGTCTCCCATGATATCTTGAAGGTTTGGATGGGTACGCTTCATGATTCCCACCAAGATGTCTGCGCTTTGTTACGGAACATAAAAGTAGCGAATGGAACTTTTTGTTCCTCCGCATCCCAAGACATTGAATATCTTGGTAATTTGTTTGACCCACGTCTCGCTTCTTAATCGGATCCAGCTTTCCCGCAATTCAGTGGTCCCAACTCTTTGAAGCTGCTTGGTTTGTGACCACCCGTGAATTGCTATCATTTTCTCATGTATTTTGAACACGAGTCTCCTCAAATCGATTTTGCATGAACTTCAAAAAGCTTCTAAACATCCCTCGTTCATCATCCTTTCAATTGGTGTTGTTCATGGGAGGTACATTGCCATTTTGTTGCACATTCTCCTCGTTGGTAAGTACAGGCATGTCCACGGTCTCATTTACTCCATTGTTAATATTCTCATTCGACATTCTCAAATCTTGTCGTATAAAACAAGAGGTTAATTAAGGAATCAATATATCACATAATATCCTATATATCTTAACTAACTAACAAATAAGCTTAGGTAGGATACACTAGCGAAGGATTTACTCGCTCTCTCTCCTAGTTCTATTCCCCGATCTCCGCCTAAAGATCATATCCCTAAGCTCGATACCGTTTGTGGCGCCCCCAAAATAGGTCCATTCCATCCAACCCATTCGAGTCGCCAAATACATGGTACGAAATAACTATAACTTTATTAATACTGATTGTCGTGCAAAATACGACAACATATATATTGTGAGTTTAAATACAATTATTGTCTTCTAAATAATATACATACCCAAATAAATCCTCATCACAATTATTTATACATTATTTTATAAAATGGTGAGGACTACTAAACAACTCTCTCTAGAACCTTCATTCCATACCCGAAACTAAGATTTCGCTACATTCTCGCAAATCTCACGAGAAGAAAAATGGAACAAAAAGGAAAAGGGTGAGCTCAACTAGCCCGAAAAAAGAATATTATGACTAAGATAATATACAACAAATTATCGTTAGTCTCAACGAGGAAAAATCTAATAGAATCTGATAGACAACCGGTTTTAAATCAACAATGCGGTGGAAACAACAATTCATTAGAAGAGTTAAGTAGAGAATGCAAACTACTATCTTCTATATATGAATTTAAAAGTTCATCGTCGATATTTTATCCTGTAACATCAATCAATATATATCTAAAATCAAATATTCATCTTTGCACTGAAGCCAAAGATATTCATCGATCATCATGTTCATCTAAACACTGTTCATCTTTGACTACGGGCCAAAGATATTCATCAAGAAATCATTCATCTTTGCACTACGGGCCAAAGATATTCGATAATATCATCATTTAGGGTATCGAGGATGATGAAAAAATATTTTAAAGGAAGCGAATCCGATTGAAACAAAAAGAACAATATTAAGGATTCGTATTTTAAACAATCCAAGTTCAAAAATACTTCATAAGTAATCGAGTGGAGTATAATTCAAGAATGATCAAAACATTGATACAATCAAAGCTAGTATCCGAATAGATATTTTGGACAAAAGAAGAAATTTCATTTTTTTAGGTGAATAAGTGTGCATTATCGTGAATAAGTAACTCAACACCAAAAGATAGAAATTTCAACAAAAAAACATCTTCACGCTTCGTGAATAGTAACTCGTGAATAGTAACTCATGAATAGTAACCCGAAAATCGCCATGTAAAAGTTCCAAATTTGATAAAAATTTCAACCAATATTTCGTTATAATGATATTGAAGAAATAATATCATTTTGAATAAAATAACATCCCTTCACCTCGAAGGCAAAGACTTAGTTGAAACACCTGGATATAGGCTATGACTTGAACTTGCACCGTATAGCAATACTCAAAGTATACTCAAAATACTCACAAGAATACGCTTCGATAATATAGAGAGAAAACTTGAGTTTACGGTGTATTTTCAATTAACTAACCTAAGCACCTATTTATAGGAAAATGCTTAGAACACAAAAGTAGAAAATTTAATATAATAATATTATATATATTACAAATTCTCTACGCACATTTTGACAACTGATTTTAGCTTATCTTGCACATGCCAGGGCTGCCCACAAAACAAAAAAAACGTTTTTCCTATTTTAAATATTTTAAACTTCCAAAAATTAATTATTTCGGAGCTTCGGAACTTCAATAATTCATAATAAATAGCCCTTTTATCAGAAAATTTGAATCTCGCGACTTTTTATAGGAAATTCAATTCTCTACAACTTTGAAGAAGAAAGTTTTTTCAAATTCCAAACAAAAATTGACCGAAATCCATAAACGGGCGATTTTACAGGCTATAATCAAATTTCGATCAATAATTGTGTCCACCAACACACAAAATATGTGTTAAACATTTAATGCCACAAAAATACTCTTCCTCCTCATATACTCATATATCCCACATTCATTATAAAAATATCACCGTTAATATATTATTAAAATAATATATTTAAATGAATTATTTTATCAGAAAAAGATAAAATATTAATTTTCAACAATTGTCACATTAAAAATTTTCTCCATCTATATCCACATAAAATCAATATTTTCCTCATTATATAAATCAATAATTAATTATTCACAAACAATATTACAGAATCACGATCTTGCAACCGGTAGTTCCAGGAAAGAGAGGGCTTTCCAATAAGAATTTCTCTCCTTCTTGGCCATGATTAGGTGACCAAACCTCTCCTTGAAGCAGAACTTTCTAGACATTGCCAATAATGTTATCTAATAATATTATTCGAGATAATATGAATTATTATGCTTGAAGATACTATTATAAATAAATATGAATTTTCTATAAATATTATTTTTGAATATTATGGAATAAATTTGATATAATGTTATAGTTGTGGGTAATATTTATAAATTTTGCAAAATATGCAAGTTGTTATAAAATATTCGTTTGGTGGGAAATATTCTTTTTGTTAGGAATATTCGTGACAATGGCTCAATCATTGGTGGACCCATGGCAATGTAATTATTATCGGATTGAAAGCGACAAAATATTTTATAAAAATAACAGCGGAGGTATTACCAAATTAAAACTATTGAACTATCCAAATTGGTAAAAAATAAAGATGTCTGGCGTGGTTGCGTAGTAGTACACACGGTATTGATTATTGATGCTTACGTGAGAAGTCACTCATTTATGCTCAATTATTATTTTATAGTAATTGTTGCATCATATCTCTTATATTATTGATTCAATTATTGTCACAGTATCATCATATAATATGTTATATTATTAATTGAGGCGACAAGTTATAAATGATTAATAATTGTTGAAAGATTAAAATGTGTTGATTAAAAATAAAATAATTTGTGGTAATATTTATTCAATCCTTAATGTATATAAAAGTCATTATGAGGCGTTTGTGGTAAGTTTGATTATTTTATGGGGGGCCCATATGTCATCATCTAAGAGTCTCTTCGTCGATAGTAATTACCTTTGTGAATAGTAATTACCTTCGTCGATAGTATTTACCTTCGTCGATAGTAATTACCTTCGTCGATAGTAATTACCCTTGTGAATAGTAATTACCTTCGTCGATAGTAATTACCTTTACCAGACGTCAAACCACTCGATAGTTTCACATTAAAGCGCCAAACCACTTGTCGTTTCACATTACGGTGATCGAACCACTTGTCGTTTCACATTACAGCGTCGAACCACTTTTCTTTTCACATCACCGGTCATGAGCCACTTGCTTTTCACGTGGTAGGTCTAAGCTAGAAATCTTCTATAAATAGAGGCCTAGTGCTTCATTATTTTTCAAGAATTCATTCAAGCTTTAGAGAGAAAGTATAGAGAATAAGAGAGAAAGAAGAAGAGTATTTTTTGTTACTACACTCTCTGCGATATTCAATCTCTACCAAAAGTAAAGGGTGTTATTCTTTCTTATTCATGAAGAGAGGCTGTTGTTATTCCATTGCTTATTATTACATTGGAATAACTTTTGTATCGTGGTTTACCTATACTTGGTGACATTCTTCTATTATTACATTGGAACATCACATGCATGCGTTTTTATTGGGGACTGTTTAAATCTTTATTATTATTACATTGGAACATCACATGCTGCATGTGTTTTACGCCGGACTGGTTCCATTCTTTATTATTATTACGTTGGAACATCACATGCGTGTGTTTTACACGGACTGGTTAAAATCTTTATTATTCTATTACATTGGAACATCACATGCGTGTGTTTTACGGACTGGTTAAAATCTTTATTATTATTACATTTGGAACATCACATGCATGCGTTTTTACGGGACTGGTTCCGTTATTTATTATTCTGTTGGAATAACCTGCATGTGCGGTCTATCGCATGCATGGTGATTTCTTTTGTTATTCCATTCTTTATTATACCCAATTGGTTCAAATTTTGACTTCTATACTCCATGAAATTAGTGGAATATCCTTGATATTTGCGCTTCATCCAGTATCCTTTCATGGAAATATTCTTCTCAGTATTCTTGAATTTTACTCTACAAAACAGTATCATGTTGA
Organism: Panax quinquefolius; assembly: GCA_020205615.1. Taxonomy (NCBI): domain Eukaryota; kingdom Viridiplantae; phylum Streptophyta; class Magnoliopsida; order Apiales; family Araliaceae; genus Panax; species Panax quinquefolius. The sequence goes on from CM035166.1 coordinate 9,515,742, forward strand.
TAATTTGGACGTTAATAATTTCTGGATAAAATAATTCTTGAACTTGTTTTATTGAATTCTTATATCATTGTCATCATCCTCATGTTTATATTATGTTGAAAGTCATACTGTTTTGTGGTGCATAGATGGACTTGGTATGATTATGACCGAGAGACTATTGAGTGTAATCATGGCCCGTAATGTTACAAATGATGTGATAAAAATCCTCGATGGTAGTAGTAGTGCATTGATGGATAGTTGTTGACATGATCATGACCATTAATGAATACACAACTATTCTTGGTAGTAGTGCGTGAATAATTGTGGTCGTGATACTAAAGAATATCCTTGGCCGTAGTCATGGGGGGGTGATTCGATGATGTGGAATATTTATTAAAGGTGAGTCTCAAATTTATATGATGATGAAAAACCTTTTAAATCATAAAAGATAGTAGATTTTATTTTCTACTTGACTCTTTTAATGGATTGCTTGTTCATATTTGATTAAACTTGATGTTTATTATATTTTATCGGTTTAACCTTTGTTGAAGGCTATTGATAATTTATTCGCATTATCTTAGTCATAATATTTCTTCTTGGGCTGATTGAGCTCACCCTTTCTTTCTTTATTCTCTTGAAATGAGAACATATTTGACTTAGACGAGTCGGGGAGCGGAGTAATGGTCCGGAGGATAGCATTAGTAGTCCTCACTATTACGTGAAATAGTGTGATAATAATTGTAATGAGGACTCCTTTTGAGTTTGTATAATATCTAGTAGACAATATTTGTATTCAAACTCACGATTTTATGTCGTATGTATTACAGCGATTATATTAGTAAGTTGTATTTAAATTACATGCCATATATATCGACTACCCAAGATGGGTGATGTATACCTAATTTTAGGGGCGTCCAAAACCGATAATGGAAAATACTTTGTAATGACAATTTATTGAAACAAGAGTAATATAAAATATCAATGCGCAATTATTGAATCAATAAAATAAAATCTTTGAGCGATAATTCTGTAACAATTATAGAATAGTGCTTTCTTACGTAAGAATCAATAATTGGTGCAATCTGGTGTCTTCTTGTTCAACGGTAGCGTATTAGTGTGTTTTAACCACCGCGTATTCCATGAAGATAATTGTGGTAAATAACTACGCCATTATTTATAAACAACTTATATTTGTCGTTTTCTTCATCCAATCGCTTTCAGTTATGGGACCCACAAAAGATCGCGGCAGCTGTAAATACGAATATTGTGTCGCCCCAAAATAGGTCCATTCCATCCAACCCATTACGAGTTGTCAATACATAGATGCGAAACAACTACAACTTTATTATTACAACGATAAAACTATGAGTTTGAATACAAATATTATCTTCTAGACAATATCTAAACTCAATAAATTCTCATTACATTTATTGATACATTATTTTACAAAAATGGTGAGGACTACTAAACAACTCTCTCTAAAACTTTCATTCCATACCCCAGGCTTCGTACTCATTATATTCTCGCCTCCCACGAGAAGAAAATGGAACAAAAAGGAAAAGGGTGAGCTCAATTAGCCCGATAAAAGAATATTATGACTAAGATAATATACAACAAATTATCGTTAGTCTTCAACAGGAAAAATCTAATAGAATACAATAGACAACAAATTTTAAATCAATATTCGCAGTGAAATAATAATTCATTAGAAGAGTTAAGTAGAGAATGCAAACTACTATCTATCTTATGTATGAATTAAAAGTTCATAAATCTCATCTTTTATCCCTGTAACATCAATCGATATACATCCGGAATCAAATATTCATCTTTGCATTACGGGCCGAAGATATTCATCGAGTTGGTCATGTTCATCTAAACACTGTTCATCTTTTTGCACTACGGCCAAAGATATTCTTCAGAAATCATTCATTTGCACTACTGCCAAAGATATTCAATAATATCATCATTTAAGACCGAGGATTATGAAAAATATTTTTAAAGAAAGCGAATCCGGTGAAACAAAATGACAAGGATTAAGGATTAAAGATTCGTACTTTGTTTTATCCACGTCCAAAAATACCTCAAAATAATCATAGTGGTGTAAAATTCAAGAATGATCAAAACATGGATACAAACAAAGCTAGTATCCATAATAGATATTTTGACAAAAGAAGAAATTTTATTTTTTTGAATTGAATAGTGAGTATTCGTGAATAGTGTCATTATCGTGAATAGTAACTCGACACCAAAAGATAGAAATTTCACAAAAAAACATCTTCACGCCGTAATGAATAGTACTCGTGAATAGTAACTTCGTGAATAGTAACTCATGAATAGTAACTTTCGTGAATAGTAACTCATGATTAGTAACCCCGACATGAAAAAGTTCCAAATTTGATAAAAGTTCCAACCAATATTTCAAAGATAATGATATTGAAGAAATAATATCATTTGAGAAGAAAATAACATCCCTTACCTCAAAAGATTAGTACTTCTAGCTGGAATACCGGGTATAGTGCTGAAGGGAACTTGCACCGTCTAACAATACTCAAAGTATACTCAAAATACTCACAAGAATACGCTCGATAATATAGAAAGAGAAAACTTCAGTTTCTGGTGTGATTTTCAATTCTAACCTAAGCACCCAATTTATAGGAAAATGCTTAGAACACCAAAGCAGAAAATTTAATAAAATATTAATATATATATTAAGATTTCTACGCCCACCTTCCTAGATCTGATCTCAGCTCATTATGCACATGTTGTAGCCCACAAAACAAACAAAAAACGTTTTTATTATTTAAAATATTTTAAACTTCCAAAATCAATTATTTGAACTTTGAACTTGATAATTCATAATAAATAGCCCTTTTATCAGAAAATTTGAATCTCATGAGTTTTTATAAGAAATTCAATTCTCTACAACTTTACAGAAGAAAGTTTTTCCAAATTCCAAACAGAAATTGACCGAAATCCACAAGCGGGGGGATTTTACAATTTATAATCAAATTTCGATCGATAAATGGGGTCCCATGAGACATGTTTAACATGTTTTAAACATTTATTGCAACAAAAATACTCTTCCTCCTCATATACTCATATATCCCACATTCGTTGTAAAAATATCACCATTATTATATTATTAAAATATAATAATACATTTAAATGAATTATCTTATCGAAAAAGATAAAATTTCAATTTTCAACAATTGTCACATTAAAATTTTTCTCCATCTATATCCATATAAAATCAATATTTTCCTCATCATATGAATCAATAATTAATTATTCACAAATAATATTACAGAATCACAATATTGACAACCGAGGCGGTTCAAAGGAAGAGGAGCTTTCCAATAAGAATTTCTCCTTCTTGGTAGCATGATTAGGTGACCAAACCTCTCCTTGACGAGAACTTTCTAGACATTGCCAATAATGTTATCTAATAATATTATTAGGATAATATGAATTATTGCTTCGATAATGAAAATACGTGTAATGACAATTATTGAAACAAACAATGATATAAAATATCAACGCAAGCAATTATTAAATCAATAAAAAATCTTTGAGAATTATTCGTGTAACCATTATTGTGTAGTGTCTTCTTACGTAAGAATCAATAATTGGTGCAATACCGCTGGTGTCTTCTTGTGTTTTAACCCGCAGAGTATTTTAACAAGATTAATCGGTAATAACTATTTGTTATTTTTAAACAACTTATATTTGTCGTTTTCTTCATCAAATCGCTTTTCATTATGGGGCCCACACATGGCGGCGCCAAATCATCTGAATATTCCCCGACGAAGCATTGAATATTCCACGACCAACGAATATTCCAAACAACAATGAATATTTTATAACCACTTGCTTATTTTGAAATATTTGCGTATTTTACCCTAACTATCCACATTAATCAAATCAACCCTTGCTATTTTAAAATAATAAATAGAAAATTAAATTTCATTAATAATAAGTTAGGGTCTTACAAATATTCCCAAAACCAAACGAATATTCTCAAATGATAATGAATATTTTATAACCACTTGCTTATTGAAATATTTGCGTATATTTACCCATAACTATCCACATTAATCAAATCAACCCTTACTATTTCAAAATAATAAATAGAGAAAAATAAATTTTATTTATTAATAATTTGGGGTCTTACAATATTAATTTTAAAAGATTACATTTTCTATAAAGAACTATATTTTCCTATAAAAGACTACATTTCCTATAAAGGACTACATTTTCTTATAAAATACTATATTTTCTATAAAAGATCACATTTTTCTATAAAAGACTACTTTGCATAAATATTTTTTGAATAATAATTATTAGGGAGTTCTTATTGATATTTTTGTTAAAGTGGATAATTTTGGATGTTCGAAAAATATTTTGTACCAATACCTCTATTTAGTAATAACCTCTCAGTTAGAATACAAATAGTTTGGTCCCAAGTCTATTCCTAAATAGAGGTTTTACTGTAGTTATATTAGTACACTACTATTATGTTATTGAAAAAAATATGCTATTATCTTGTTAATATGATAGATAAATATTTTAATATACTTTAAAATGTTTAAATTTGATTAAGTGATTGGTAGATTGTTCCACAACAGCCGACAACATTATTGGGAGAAAATAAATATAATGATGTTGATCTCTAATTTTATACTACTACTACAAATGAAATGACACCACCCATATGCATAATATAGAAAATTTTACTAGACACTGATTTTTTCTTGAAAAATTTCGGTAAATCATGGAAACTCTAACCGAAATCTTTTACAATTTTTAGTAACTGTAACTCCTCTGTTTTATACCTTCTTGGTATTCAAGAGAAGAAAATTGATCAAGACAATAAAATACTTAAGTTCTTATAGTAGTTTTAATAAGATAGTAGCATATTTTTTTTTCCAGTAACATAATAGTAATGTACTAATATAATTGTAATGCTCTACTTATTTTGTTCCACTAAACCTTAAAATTTATGAATATATTAATAACTGTAATATATATATATATATACTAGTCGGGTCCCGTGCCTCCGGCACTGTATGGATAGTGAAATTTATCTCAAACTTTGAACGATTTAGATAATTTATTGAGTGAACAGAAAATTTAAAATTATTTATATTTTATTAAATAGAATACGAAGAGACTGAAAATTCAGTGGGGCATGTGCCCTCTGTCCTTGCTTTGGGTCCACCCCTGTCCATAGACATGATATGAAACATTACCCATATAAATATAGAGATAATTATATTTTTAAACTATCAGATTTTATAATAAATATGACAAAATATAGCGTTAATATAAAATCCTATAACCATACTGGATTAAATTCTCTCTCCATATATGTTGTATATAGATAGATAGATAATGGGGACCGTTTTATTGATGGTACTAGTATTTAAGTAGAAGAAAAGTAAAAGGTCAGTTCCAGTCCAAGACGCCGAACAGACTAGTTTTCACGCGACATTTTGTTTTCCAGATATTCAAATAACAAGGCACAGAAAGAAAGAAAAAAAAGAGTACAAGCAAACCAAAAGCATAATTCTTTGTCTGCTTCGATCATTTCTCCACTAACGATTTTTCCATCGCCTTCTTCAATTCTTAATTATAGAAGAGATTTTGTAGGGGGAGAAAGTTGGTGACTTGCCGGAGCTCAGGCGACCCACGACGGCCACTTTTACACATTGTAAGTACTAAAATTCAAACCCTAAATACCCATCGATATTTGTGATTAGTTTGTTGGGGTGCTTCATTTTGTTGAATTATTATCAATTTTATGTATCCCTTAAAATTTGTTAGCTTTGTTGAGGTGTAAATATGTGTAGATACACACATGGGCTAGGAGTAGAGGTATTGGTATTCCGAATTTGGAGGACTCTGAATCTGTAGATAAAATTAATTGCTGCTTTTTGCGATTTGATGCGTTTTTTGGGGGTAATATATGCAAGTATGCAACTGAAATGGTTATACTGACCTGCTGTTTTGTTAAATAGTGTAATTGGAGAGGTTTGAGAGGATATTGGCTGGGTGGAAGAAATATTAAATTGTCAACATTACATTTTTATTCTTGATCTCCTGTTTTCTTGGCAAAATGAATCCTATCCGGGTTCGTTAATCTTTTGGTTGATTTTTTGATGGAGCTTATACTTGTTGTTTGAGATGGTTTTTTGATATTTGGGCGACAACCCCTTGTGTAGGTTCACGTGTATTGGTGTTGCATTCCCTTTTTGATGCCTCTTTTATAATGAATTACTTATCAAATAAAAAAATATGGTCTTTACGAAGAGAGATCAAATGTCCAAAATGTTTGCTAAAATGTAATTGCTCAAGAGTTCACATGATTACTTGTCCAGATTTAGCATCCATGTTCAAAATTAGAATTCTCTTGCAATCAGATATTAAATTGAAGGGAAATAAATGTGATAACCCAAAAATATATTGTGTGATTCAGTGGTTGGAGAAAACTGAAGTTTGTTGTAAGCTGAATTTATTAGGTTTTTATTTTCAAAGTACAATTTAGTTAAGTTTTAAAAATAAAATTAGTTATTATGTCTGGAGTTTTTGTGTTAAATAGGAACCAGTTCTTAATATCTCCATCATAGCTTCAAGGAACACGGGTAAATATTTGTTTGAAGTGGCATTTTAATAAATACACTTCCTGGTATGAAATTTTTTGGGAACTCTTGATTAGAACCCTCCATTGATCTTTTATGTTGCCTATCTTTTTGGAGATGAATAACTGATGACCTAGTATCTTCTAATTGTGTAGTTTGCACTATTTTATATTCCTTGATGGTAGCAACTAGCAGCACATTCACTCTTTATTGTATACTGTACAGATTTCTGGTCTCTCAATAAAGATGCCAGACACAACAGAATTAGGAAAAGACACTGAACATGCTGGGAGTCGAGCGAGGGAAGACAGCGAGTATGTAAGGCTGGTAATATCCAGTGAACCAAGGATAGTTGACGCTGATATCTTACAACCTCAACCAGAAAGGAGAGTTAGGTCTTTTATCTGGTGGATCAAAGCCATTATATTGTGCTTTATTACCCTTATAGCTCTTCTTATTTTCTTGAAATGGGGAATGCCATTTCTTTTTGAGAAGGTAAGTACTTATCCTTAGTCCACTCTTACATAGTTGGTTAACATTGTACATCTGTGCAAAATAGTTGTCCCTTTCTTTGAGCATTTGTGGTATGGAATTTGAGACGTACTGAGTCCCATCAATAAATTATAGCAGCAATAATATTAGCTTTAGCAATGTGCCCGTACTAAACCTTTACGACATCGATTTTTCCTGTAGGTTCTTGTTCCAATCTTGCAATGGGAAGCCACTGCTTTTGGTCGTCCAGTTCTTGCACTCGTACTTGTTGCCTCTCTCGCACTGTTTCCTGTGTTGTTAATTCCTTCTGGTCCTTCCATGTGGTTGGCTGGGATGATTTTTGGATATGGTATCGGCTTCGTCATTATCATGGTGGGTACAACTATTGGGATGATTCTGCCATACATGATCGGCCTACTATTTCGAGACCGAATTCATGTAAGAAGCTTGTAAACTTGGTGTTATCTCTACTCATTAATACCTGTATGTAGTTCATTTGCTATTTTCTTTTCTGATTTTTTTATTCCCTCTTATTAAATGCAGCAATGGTTAAAAAGATGGCCACAGAAAGCTGCTATGATAAGACTAGCTGGGGAAGGGAGCTGGTTACATCAATTTCGCGTGGTTGCATTATTTCGCGTTTCACCATTTCCATACACCATTTTCAACTATGCAATAGTAGTGACCAGTATGCGGTTTTGGCCCTATTTATGGGGATCTATTGCAGGAATGGTTCCAGAAGCTTTCATTTACATCTATAGGTCAGTCAGTTTACTCTCTTGTTTTTCCTTCATGAATTTTTATTCCTTCAACGGTTCTAATAGAAACGTATTACAGAGGGTTGTGTAGTTAATCCTTGTTTTAAAATAAATTATCTTTTTAAATATTATTATTTTTTCGTTACCTTTTATTTTCCAATATGGTTGTGCAGGGAAAACACTTGCAGACCAATGCAGTATGTTTTTTAGGAATTATTTATGTTAATCTCATTTGGTGCTTTTAATGTATTTTTGGACAGCGGGCGGCTGATAAGAACATTTGCAGACGTTCAATATGGGAACCATCGCCTGTCTCTAGTTGAAATCATATACAACATTATCTCCTTCATAATTGCTATCATCACCACAGTTGCATTTACCATTTATGCAAAAAGAAGTCTAAATGAGCTTAAAAGTAGTGCAGATTCAAGTGGAGAAGAAGCCTCTGTGGCTGCTGAAATGGAAAAGCTTCCGCTTGAAAGACCCAACCATCTGGGTTTTCCATCATCGTCATTGTCATGGCCAGCCCGAGTTTGAGACAGAAAACATGCATATTAATGAATTTTATTGCTGGGATCCCGATCTGTATACTTCACCCCTGAATGTTGCTGTCAATGCCTGACTACAATATTCAGGAGGAATGCCTTGTGCAAGTATATGCTAATCCACGAGATGCTCTTAAGCCTAGTGTCCCACCTAAGAAACAAGTGAACTTCCATCAACTCTGTCTGTCTCTCATGTAGAGTATGTAGCCAATAATCTAAGCTTCCATTCTCCATATACGAGTATATATATTAACAACCCGACTGTCATTCCCATGCTGACACTTTCCTTGTGAACAGAGAACATATTAACGTTGGCTTTGTATATAGGAATTTATTATATGTTCTCATTTGGTTTCTTTTAATGTACTTTTGCACAGTGGGAGAGCAGATTCTCTGTCCTCATATTTTGTGTCTCCTCCACTTAAATTTTGACACCTAACCTTTAATTTAATTTTAGAATTAATTAGTGTTAAGTAAGAGATTAGGTGTCAAAATTTAAGTGGGGGACACAAGGGAACAAGGGAAAATGGGGACAGAGGATCTGCTCTTGCATGGAAATAGTCATACTGTGTCTTTCTATTTGGCAGAAGACTGGGTATATTTTTTTTAATATTGATCTTTTACTAAAATATTTTTGTACTAATTTTAGTTAAATGATTTATCCATATGGTTATTGTTAAATATAATCAACAATCATCAAAGTATTATCAAACTAATTAATTTAGTATTACTTAGTAAATCATATTAAAAATTTTAATATGTTCATAAAATAACAATTCATGATTTATTCAACTATTAAGCACAAAATTTTTAAATATGTCGTTAATAATACATTAAACTTATAATAATAAATCATAAATAACACCACATGCTACGGAGAATGAACTATTTTAGTGATGATACACCCCACTTCCATTCCACCTCACCAATTGTCTACTCCTTTGCTCGCCCCCACTTTCTGATATTCCCAAAAGAAAAAAGTTCAAGATTAGAATAGGGATTTAATTGATCTATAATAATATTTTAACGAAAAGTTAAAGGACCAATATGTAATTTTCAAAAACTTCTTTGAAAATAAAAAGGACAAAGTAAACTTTAGGATCTAGAATGAATCTTATTTGACCTTCTACTTTACTTAAAAATATAAAACATAGTGGGATTTTTCTTTTCTTTTTTTCCTTGGCTAATGCTCTATGCAGATAGTGAAAACAAATCTTTGCATGGGGAGATAAAATTATTTCCTGTATTGTACATAATATTTTTATAGGAAATTGTTAAATTCACAATATTTTTTATTATTTCTACAACAAAAGTGTCATTATAAATATATAGCGACAGTGAAAATCGTTGCTATAGGATCTATAACGATATTTTTATTGTAGAAATAATATTTCTGTAGTGAATTTAACAATTTCCTATTTTCTCTCTCTCATTTTCAAAATATAAGATTATTATGAATTTTATGAAGTTAGTTTGTGAAATTAAGTACCCCCTCCGTTTCAAAATTAAATATATAATTTGACTTTTTAGGTTAAACGATTGACATATTAAACTTTAAAATTGATACGACTCATAAAAATTTAGAATAAAATAAATTGTGATTAATAATTTTTGTTATATACTACTCTTTTTTTCATTATATAAGTCATTTAAAACATAATCACATATTAAGAAATCTCAGTAATTCTAATGTAAGGTAATTAATGTTGATTTGAAATTTCATTACTAGTCATGCACTATTTAATTAATCTTCCTCCTCTCACTCAATTACTCTATTTTTTTAGGAGCAAAGTAAAAAATAATTAGTTTTTCTCTTAAATATATGTAAAACGTCTTATATTATTAAAAAAATTATTCTAAAACGACATATAATGGAAAGAAGGAGCATACAATTATAACAATCATATCAACTAAAATTAAATAAATTTATATCAATTTAAAGTTTAATATGTCGTCGTTTTAACCTCAAAGGTCAAATTATATATCTAATTTTGGAACAAATAAAATATATAAAAAGTAGTACTCCTCTATTTGAATTATAAAATTAATATTTATTTGAATAATACTAGGGTCTAAAATTTTTCTCAAAAAACTTTTTAAATGATTTGTCATCGTTACATTAGTTAGGTAGTACTAATAATTGTCTTTTTTTTTTTTTTTGAGTATATAAAAAGTAGTACTCCTAATTTTGTCAAGTATTATTAAAATATTCAATGTCATATCATTTAAAACTCATTTGACCAAAACTTTGAGAACCTTAAAGCATTCACAATAATTTTATTATCTCTATTTCTACTATGCAGTGTTATTGACTCATTCTGTAGGATAGGAATTTAATTTTTTTACTATGTAACCAACAAGTTCCTTATATTGATTCCTTAAATAATGAAATTTGAAAGTTCCAACAATCAAAGCATGTTTTGACTGTTGTAACTATTTGACATTTGTATTAGCTTCATGCGTTAGAGCTTATGATAAATGTAATAAATTACAACATCTTATTTTTAATTATAAAATCGTTATTAATTTATTAATATTTTTTTGAAATAGGTGATATTTTAAATTTAAAATTAATATAAAGTTAATCAATACATATTGTAACTTATTTAAAAAATACTACTACTACTTATAAATTATAAAATTATTATTTTTACAATTCCTAGCAAAATTATTAAGTTTGAGAATGCATCAAATTGACTTGTAAAAATAATAATAATCTTATAATTTATAAAAGAGTATAATTTATCAATTATATTCCAATGTAAAATAAATTTTATTTTATTTTAAATTTAAGTAATTTATGAAATGAGTATTAAATGAATTGTAATCGCAAATGTATATAAGATCAATATTAACTTTTAAAAAAAGTTAATTTGTGATATTTTAAATTTAAAATTAATATGATTCATTTAAATTTTCAAATACTAAATTTATAATTAATATTACTTTTATAATTTTATAATTATATTGACAAATTAAATAAATTTATATCAATTTTAAATTTGAATACGTATGAAATTAATTTTTAAAAATAAATCAATATTAATTTTATAATTTGAAAATAAAATAGTAAAAAAAGTCTGTCAGTAAATCTATTTTTATGATTTCCTTGTGACAAGATGATGAATGAGTGTGCAAAATATCATTTTCATATATAAAGAACTGTCTTTTGACTCCCTCGCCTGAGTAAAATCATATATATACATATATATATATATATATATATATATATATATATATATATATATATTAAAGTAGACAATTAAATAAGAATAAAGAAAGTTTGTTGGATAATGATTTATTGATGTATTCTTGAAAATTTGAAGATAGAAAGTTTATTGAGAAAAATATTGTGAATACTCTATTTATTTTCTAAAAGTCAATTTAAAATATTTTCAAAATTAAAATTGACATAATTCATTTTAAGTTTTGAAAATAATAAAACTTATAACTAATAGTACATTTGGATAGTTTATGATATTTTTAAATGTATTGACATAAACTAAACAAATTCATGTCAATTTTGAATTTAAATATATAGTATTTAAAATTGACTATTAAAAAGTCAATATTGATCCATATTTTTGGCATGTTTCTGATTCACAAGTTTTGAATAAACCATAAAGAATATGATATGAGACACGCACCTTGTCTTGAGTTGTATCCGTATCTGTATCTGTAGTATCTGAAGAACACTAATGTTTGCATATCCTCCCCATCACAGAAGTAATAATCTGTTCCGGTCACATGAAAATCTGACAAATTGACATTACTTTGTTCTGTCCAAGAAAGATAACTACTACTAGTCTTGCAGCTCATTGTTCTGTTCTTCTCATCTTCTTCTTCTTCATCTTCATCTTCATCTTCATCTTCATACACAACCTTAATACCAATTTTTTCTACTACCAAACGATCAAGCGTTTCGTAATAGATGAGTGAAACAGTAACTCTATCGCCACCTTCTAATGCATTCCCCGACTTCCAGTGACTCAACATCATGAAATACTCTTCCTCTTCCTTTTTATCAGGCTTCCGAAAGTTGGGGCTGTATTCCCAGCTAAAATTCTTGGTTTCATTATGCATTTTAATCGCTGGCCTAAAACTATAGAACCACCAACCTCTGTAAACAACACACACATTCAATCCTCGGATATTAGGAAGTGAAGGAATGGTGAAGGTTGAAATATGAGGCGGTGTTGAGACACAGTCGTATCCTGCAGGAGGCACACGCCCAGGAACACTTGTGCTGAATATGCCATATTCATACCTTACCTGCACGCATGTATGTGCCCACAAGTACTATCACGTAAGTATGTTATTAATTCTAAATAATAGCCTCAAAAAAGGATAAAACAGAGACTACCCTGATGGCATTATAAAATTCCACTGTATACATTAAATCCACGTCGAACAAGCCCAATTTCTTCAAGATTTTTATGTCACAATTTGTAACTAGAACCATCTTAAATAATCTTTCAACTTCAACAAGTTCTTCACAGCGGTAACAATATGTCTGAACAAAATTTGGTGTCGTCTCCACCCTTTTCAAGGACTGGTTGTCTGATGCACTAATATTTCTTACAGTACTCGGAAGACCTGCAATAAATTGGAGCCGTGGACATTCATGTAAAATGAGATCCTCAAGCTTACCAAGACTTCTGATGCAATCTGGAAGAGTTTCAATTAAATTTTTACTCAAATTCAAACGCATCAACAAGGATAGGTTACTGAAATCACTGGGAAAAGAATCATTGGATAGCTTGCAGCCTACAAGGCTCAATTCAGATAAAAACCATGGTAAAGAAGCCAGTTGTTGGACGACCCTAGTCAGAGCCAATGTAGGATTCAGGTTAATTCCATCAGCCCGAAACTCTTTCAGCGAGTCCAGATTCCTCAGCCCCATTGGAAACTCACAAAGACTTGAACAACCAGAAATTATCAGTCTTTCAAGCTTTCTTAACATGTCGAGCTTTCTTGGAAGCTTCGTAAGTTTTTTGCAATTTTCTAGATCAAGCACAAGAAGTCTCTCGGCAAATTCAATGGACTCACAAACCTCAACCAAACGTACACAGCCTTTAAGGATCAATATCTCTAGATTTGGAACTTCTGAGAATTTGGGGGTCCCTTCAAGCCATTTAGAATGACTTAGATTGAGAATCTTCAGACACGGAAGGAACTGTCAATGACAAAAAGTAAATTAAATCTGAAGTAGGATTCTACTTGTTCTTTTGTTTAGATTTTTCTTTTGCTACAAAATAAACCATCAATTACAAACATATACTATATTAGTTACCATCATACCTTGCTTCTCTTCCAAACACGCTTTAAGCTGCTATACTGCAAGTCCAGTCCAATCAAGCCATCCGAAGGAAAATCATTCGACATAAAGTTCGAATGGAATCCATGCCAGCACAACCACCTTAATCCGTTGGGAAAATTTTTATAGCCTCCAGTAAGTTTTACAAAATTGAGCTGCAGGAATTTAATTTGCTGCATCCTAGCAAATGCCTCAGTTTTGAAGTCCACATTGTCTGAACTTCTTAAATTGTTGACCATTGTAAGCCATGAGAAGTAACTGCAACAAAGTCCTTTTATTGCATCGATCCATCTGGAAAAATCCACATTGTTTGAACTACTCACATTATTGTGTGCATAAAACCATGCCAAGTAGTTGCACCAAAGTCGTTTTAGTGCAGTATTCCAGTAAGTTTTATTGACAGTTGAGATCGATTTCGCTGAATTATCTTTGCCAGAAATTTGCATGTCATAGACGAAAGCTTCAATTGAATATGACCCCTGTCAAATGAAATAAAATATCGAGAAACTAAATAAATATGAGAATGCGCGCAAAACCAAAAGAATAAGAAAAAAACACATAATGAAATTTTTCTCTTACAGTATTGTCTCTTAATACACTAAAACAATCCTTGTGATTCCACAACCTACTACGCTCCCCAGGATTAGAAGATTCTTGTTGGACAATATTTATTCCCATGTCTCTAATTAAATTATGCATCATCAATCTGTTAAAATAATCTATTGTTAGCAGATGCCGATCGATGAGATTTGCAATGCCAACTGTTGGGTAGAAACCACACGCTTCTAGTATCATCACTGTCCAATCCGTGTCTTTTCCGACAAAAAAACAAGCAATATGAAGGAACAACTTCACATCGTGGTCGTCTGATAAAGATTGCAAACTTAATTTGAGTTTATTGAGGATTTGACCATTAGGAATTGTTTCTAATTTCTCCAATGCATTCCCCCATACGTTAACGTTTTGCGTTGATAGAGAACAACCCAAAACTTGAAGAGCTAATGGAAGCCCTTCACAGTAGTGTACCACCCTCTTTGTGTGCTCAATGAAATTTTCAGTTGGATGGTATTGTTTAAAGGCATGCAAACTGAAAAGCTCAATTGATTCACCGAGAGACAAAGTTTCAACCTTATATACCTCATATATCTCATCAGGTGTTAGCAATGACTCACGCCTACTTGTTATGATGATTTTACTTCCAGGAAAAAACCAATCTCGCATTCCAAGTATTCCATATAATTGGTTAAATTCATCCACATTGTCAAGAACAAGGAGTACCCTTTTACAACGTAAGGCATTTTGAATCTTAATGATTCCTTCATCAATATTGTTTATAACTTCTTTTTTCCTCCTACAAATATCTGAAAGAAGTTGATTCTGTAAACAAATGAAACCTTTAGTTGTTTTTGACTGTTCGTTTATATCCATGAGAAAGCTACTACCATCAAAATTTTCGAAGTTTTTGTTGAAGACGAATTTGGCAATAGTAGTCTTTCCAATCCCGCCTATGCCACAAATCATAATTATGCTAACACTAGTTGACCCATCCCGCAACCACAAATCAATTTTTCTGGTCCGATCATGTATACCAACCAAATATGGACCTTCATCTAATACTTTTCGATTGAGTTTATGTTGAACCTCGGTCACTACTTTCTGTATAAACTTTGACTCGTCCCTACAAATTGTAGTCAAAATAGGAAAGCAAGTACAATAAGCAACCATTAATCTTAGATATGTACAAAACAAATCTAATTTAGAACTCCCTGTAATCCCACAGTTTAATAAAATATGATCAAAGGCCACAATTGTCATCCTTGTTTTTCTCATGTCTATATTTCTATTGACTTCATTTAAGAAAGAATGCGAAATAGTCTCCAAAAAAGTAAGCTTAAGAAAGTGAAAGACACTCTTGTTTACTAGATTTTTTACAGCTTCACCAAAAGGAGTTGTTAAAAAAATAATAATAAATAATGTTCATTATATATGTACCTAGAAATATGTATGTTTATATGTAGTTTTTATATTTTTCCACAATATATGCATTGTTCTCATTCCAGCAGAATTAAAGCACATAACCAATTTGCGCAAAGGATATAAATTATAAGGATGTTACCCATTATCTTGGTCTTTCAGTTCCATTTCGCATAAATCTGCAGCTTCCCTAAGTGCTCCCTTCCACCTTCCCGACCTTGTCTGTGAATTCCTTTTTCCTTTCATCATTAGTTTCTATCTTGAGTTTCTCTTCGTATCTATCAAATGCTTCTCCAATGCTCCCTGACTGGTACCTAACTTGGGAGGGATCCACGTGATAGAAAATTGGGAGAACTACATGTTTAGAGGTTCGCTTGCGCTCAAGGATCATTAAAAGCTCATCAAGACACCATCTAGAAGATGCATAGTTCTTCGAGAAGACAGTTATGGAGATCCTAGATTGTTGAATAGCTTTTTCCAATTCTGACTTAATATTGTTTCCTCTTTCTATCTCATCGTCATCTCTGAACGTGTGAAATCCCGCTTGCACCAACGCTGTGTATAAGTGACTTGTAAAGGTTTTGCGAGTGTCTACGCCTCTAAAACTCAAGAATACTTGATAAGTACATCTTGAACTGGAAAAAGAAGCTTCTTGGGTTCTCACAAGAGCCATTATATAAAGCTCTGCAAGTTGAGTGACTTTGAAATCCAAACAATCTGTTAAGGCAGCAGAGATGCTTAGGAACAGAACAATCAGAGTCAAATTAAAATACATATAGAACAAATTGAATGATGAATAAAAAGAATGAAATATAAAAAAAATTCAAATCTGATCACAAAATATTATCACAGTGCAAGCATATTTGACTTAAAAAAATCAAATATTATTGTAATGCAAGCGTATATG
Organism: Panax quinquefolius; assembly: GCA_020205615.1. Classification (NCBI taxonomy): domain Eukaryota; kingdom Viridiplantae; phylum Streptophyta; class Magnoliopsida; order Apiales; family Araliaceae; genus Panax; species Panax quinquefolius. The sequence continues at coordinate 9,532,352 of CM035166.1, forward strand.
ACTTGGCTACAGAAGAAAACTGATGACAGTTTTCCGAAAACATAAAAATTGATAGACATGATTTAGAAAGCATATCTATCAATCGTAGTTATCACCATTGTCTGCAATCATGTTCTACAAATCTATGGTGACAAATAATTTGGAACCTTTGGTCATATATAACATTCTGTATAACATATTATTTACAATCTTTTGCTGGTTTTTGAATCATCTCTAGTTAAACTTAACATTGTAATGAACAGGACGAGACATGGGTCTACAAGAATCTCTTGCAAGAGGGGTTTCACACAAAGCACAGAAAATAATAATAATGAAGCATATATATTAAATTTGTTTTGGAATTGAAATATGTACCTGTATCTGCTCAAAACCCACCCCTTGGTTCCAATAGATATATTGTGTATGAACAGAGAAATTGTAATAAATATCTTGTAATAAAATTGATAGACCCAAAAAATAAAAATTCTTTTAGAAATTCCGTTTCCTATCTATATATAAAATATTTTGACAATATTTTGATCTCATTGGATAAAAATCATGGCTTTGTCACTGACAAACACCATATATATATATATATATATATATATATATATATATATATATATGTGTGTGTGTGTGTGTGTGTTTCATGAAAAGACCAAAATAGGTGATCCATTAGATTTAGATCAAAGAATATGAAGATCAATATACCAAATCAACAACAAATTAAAACAAGAAAAAGTCATATACCAAGTATTAAAATCCATAGTTTATCTGCAAATTTCCAATGGACTCAACAAGAACAAACAATTTCAGGGTCTAATTAATTAAATACTAGTTTTCTAGATTATGGATGGAAAATAATAATAATAATAATAATAATAATAATAATATAATGATGGATGCATATGTACGTACCTGTATCTGCTCAAAACCCAGCCCTTGGTTCCAATCGATATATCGTAATTAATGCGAAGGTAGAATTATGTGTTTGTAAAGAAAATGAAAATGGGGATTCTGAAAATGATGAAGAGAGTAAAGAGGCAAGCAAAAGTCAACTCAACTGTCTGTCCTTTCCTTTCCTTTCCTTTCCTTTTCTTTTCTTTTCCTTGTCTTTATCTCACTGATATACTTGATTACACTATGATATATATGTTTACTAGTAATTGTCCTGGATGAAGGCACGGCTTAAGGAAATTATACCTCTTTCTTCGTTTTAATAATTTTATTTTCAATTTCACTCTCTAGTCTTTTCTCTCCCATTACCCTTTCTAACTCATATCAATTAGAATAATCTGAATGTTTTTGTATTTTTTCGTCCAAATTAATAAATATAAATTGTTCTTGTATTTTAGTGTCCAAATTCAAAATGAATTCAATCTTATTAATATGAGTCTTAGGGGATATTTTTTTCTGACATTTTAGCGACATTATTTTTTTTTTTGCTTTTTATTTTGTAATACTTTTCAAAAAATATATAGTATTTATTTCAACTGAATTTTTTGTATAAAACAATGTTTTAGATATAATTTGGATACATCTGAAAGCAGAGTTATGCATGTGTCATAAAACATTATTTCTTGTATGTATCCAAATTACATCTAAAACACTGTTTTTTATAAAAATTTCAGTTGAAATAAATACTATACATTTTTTGAGAGGTAGAATAAAAAAAAACCAAAAAAAAAAATAAAAAAAAAAATAATGTCGCTAGAATGTCAGCAAAAAAAAAGTCTCCCTAGAATTATTGTATTAATATAGATATCATATTTGTGACACCCCAAAATAGGTATCTAACACTCATTTTGAGTCGCCAAATATATGGTATAAAAAGCAAACTACAACTTCAATAATCTGATTGTCGTGCGAAATAAAATAACACATCATTGTGAGTTTAAATACAAATATTGTCTTTCTGCATATATCCATACTCAAATAAGTCCTCATTATAATTATTCAAACACTATTTCTGAAATAGTGAGGATTTGCTAAAACATCTTTCTAGAACCATCACCCGCACTCGACTAGTTCTCTTTATATTCTCACCTACGAAAAAATGGAACAAAAGAAAAAGGGTGAAATTTCAACTAGCAGATAAAGAATATTATGACTAAGATAATATACAACAAATTATCGTTAGTCTTGATAGGAAAAATCGATAAAATATAATAGTATAACAAGTTTTAGATCAACAATGCTGCGGTGAAACAACAATTCATTTAGAGTAAAGAGAGAATGAGTTCTACTATCTTCTAAGATTTAAAAGTCCATCGTCAATTTTATCCCAGAAACAACAATCAATATACATCTTTAATCAATATTCATCTTTGCATTACGGTGCCAAAGATATTCATTCAGATATCATGGGTTAAGTAAGTATGTTCATCTCAACACTATTCATCTTCGCACTACGGCCAAAGATATTCATCCGTTAATCATTCATCTTTGCACTTCTGAGGCCAAAGATATTCGATAATATCATCATTTAGGATGAGGATGATGAAAAATATTTTAAAGAAAAGCGAATCCAAGGTGAGACGGAAAAGACAAATAGTAGGGATTCAGTATAGCAGTTTATCCAAGATCGATAATACTCCATAATAACCAATTTTGAAGCAAAATTCAAGAATAAAGATCAAAACATGGATACAATCAAAGATAGTAACCATAATAGACATCTTAGACAAAAAGAAGAAAATTTTATTTTTCGGTGAATAGTGTCGTATTCGTGAATAGTGCCGTATACGTGAATAGTAACCCCGACACAAAAAGTTCTAAATTTGATAAAAAGTTTATACCAATATTTCGGCATAATGATATTGAAGAAAATATCATTTTAAGAAAAAATAACATCCCTTACCTCAAAATATCAGTACTTCTGATCGGAATATCGGTATAAGGCTGAAGAAAACTTGCACTGATGAATGGAAACTCACAAAGTATCTAAATACTCACAAAATACACTCAATAATCTAGAGAGAGAAAGAGAGAAAGCTTATGTGTAAGACCCCGAAATTTTTTTAAATAAAAAGAAATTTCCTTTATTTATTATTTTGAAATAGTAAGGGTTGATTTGATTAATGTGGATAGTTAAGAGTTAAATATGCAAATATTTCAAAATAAGCAAGTGGTTATAAAATATTCATTGTTGTCGGGGAATATTCGTTTGGTCGTGGAATATTAAATGCGGTCGGGAATATTAAATGCGATCATGTATGACCATGTATGGGCCCCATAACTGAAAGCGATTGGATGAAGAAAACGACAAATATAAGTTGTTTTTAAATAATCTGGCGTAGTTATTACAGATTAATCTTGTTGGAATACCCGGTGGTTAAAACACACTAATCGCGTTGTTGAGCAAAGAATACTACAGTATTGCACCAATTATTGATTCTTACGTAGAAGCAAGGCACTACTCAATAATGGTTCTGATGAATTATTCTTGTTGAAGATTTTATTGAGTTAATAATTCTTTGCGTTGATATTTTATATTCTTTGTTGTTTCAATAATTGTCATTTACGAGTATCTTTCATTATCGAAGCAATAATTCATATTTATCTGAATAATATTATTAGATAACATTATTGGCAATGTCTAGAAAGTTACATCTAAGGAGAGGTTTGGTCACCTAATCATAGGCCAAGAAGAAGAAATTCTTATTGGAAAGCCCCTCTTTCCTGAGGCGCACGGTTGTCAATATTGTGATTACGTAATATTATTTGTGAATAATTAATTATTGATTTATATGATGAGGAAAATATTGATTTTATGTGGATATAGATGGAGAAAATTTTTAAAATGACAATTGTTGAAAATTAATATTTTATCTTTTTCTCGATAAAATAATTCATTTAAATATATTATTTTAATAATATATTAACGGTGATATTTTTACAACGAATGTGGGATATATGAGTATCTGAGGAGGAAGAGTATTTTTGTTGCAATAAATGTTTAAAACATGTTAAACATGTCGGTGGACCCCATTTATTGATTGAAATTTGATTATAATGTAAAATTGCCCGTTTGTGGATTTGGTCAATTTCTGATTGGAATTTGGAAAACTTTCTTCTGCAGAGTTGTAGAGAATTGAATTTCCTATAAAAACTCGCATGATTCGAATTTTCTGATGAAAGGGCTATTTATTATGAATTATTGAAGTTCAAGCTCAAAATAATTGATTTTGGAAGTTTAAAATATTTAAAATTAGAAAAACATTTTTCTTATTTTTTTTCTAGAAGGTGGCATGTGTTTGATGGCTGAAATCAGATTCTAGACATGTGTAGAAAATAATATAATTATATTATTAATTTATTAAATTTTTGCTTTTGTGTTTCTAGCAATTTCTATAAATAGGGTCTTGGGTTAGAATTGAAAATCACATTTAAACTCCAAGTTTTCTCTCTATATTATCGGCGTATTCTTGTGAGTATTTTGAGTATACTTTGAGTATTATTGCTATCTGATGTGCAAGTCAAGTCATGCTTTATATCGGTGTTTCAACTAAATCTTGATCTTTCGAGGTAAGGGATATTATTTTTTCGTAATGATATTATTTCTTCAATATCATTATCTTTGAAATGTTGATCTGAAGTTTTATCAAATTTGGAACTTTTTCATGCTGGGGTTCTTATTCATGGTTACTTATTCATGAGTTCTTATTCACGAAAGTTCTTATTAAGCGAGTTCTTATTCACGAGTTCTTATTCACGAGTACTATTCATGTAAGCGTGAAGATGTTTTTTTGTGGAATTTCTATCTTTTGGTGCTCTGAGTTACTATTCACGATATCTGACCTTTATTCACGATATCTGACTTTATTCACGTATCTCTGGTATTATTCATAGAAAAATAAAATTTCTTCTTTTCGTTCAAAACATCTATTCGGATACTAACACCGATTGTATCCATGTTTTGATCATTCTTGAATTTTACACCACTATGATTATTTTTGAGGTATTTTTGGGCGTGGATAAAACCAATCTGAATCCTTAATCCTTAATCCTTGTCATTTTGTTTCAATGGATTCGTTTCTTAAAAATATTTTTCATCATCCTCGGTCTTAAATGATGATATTATTGAATATCTTTTGGCTGTAGTAGCAAAGATGAATGATTTCTGAAGAATATCTTTGGCCCGTGTAGTAAAAGATGAGCAGTGTTGAGATGAACATGTGGATTGATTAATATCTTTGGCTTTTGTAGTGCAAAGATGAACAAGTGTTTAAATGAACATGACTAATTGATGAATATCTTTGGCCCGTAGTGCAAAGATGAATATTTGATTCCGGATGCATATTGATTGATGTTACAGGATAAAATATTGATGATGGATCATTAAATTCATAGATTATAGTAGATTTCATTCTCTACGTAACTCTTCTATGAATTATTATTTCATTGCGAATATTGATCTGAAACTTGTTATCTATTGTATTCTACATCGATTTTTTCCTGTTGAAGACTAACGATAATTTGTTGTATATTATCTTAGTCATAATATTCTTTCTTTGGGCTAGTTGAGCTCACCCTTTTCTTGTTGTTCCATTTTTCTTCTCGGGAGGCGAGAATGTAGCGTAGTACTAGTAGGGGTATGGAATGAAGGTTCTAGAGAGAGTTGTTTAGTAGTCCTCACCATTTTTGTAAAATAATGAATCAATAATTATGATGGGAATTTATTTGTGTGTGGATATTGTCTAGATGGCAATATCTGTATTCAAACTCACAGTATATATGTTGTCGTATTTTGCACGACAAATGTATTAATAAAATTGTAGTTATTTCTGTACCATGTATTTGGCGACTCAGAATGGGTTGGATGGAATGGACCTATTTTGGGGGCGTCACATTATGTTTCTGGTGTGATTTTTAATTCTAACTTAGCCCTCTATTTATAGAAAAATGTTAGCAGACTTGACCTGCAACTTGATGGCTTTACCTACTACTATTCCCACCCACCACATTTAAAATAAAATTCAGCACATTTCTTCACCTACCACAAGTGGGGCCCACTCAATTATAGAATTTTTCACCAAAATGCTAAATTCGGATACTTCAACAATTTCTGAACCAGTCACCTCTTAAAATTCATAACAAATCATACGTTCATTTTTAACGGTTCAAAATTTGTGGACATATACTCAACTTATATATGTATAACATATCCAAAAATTACAACGATCCAACGGTCGGGGTATGGAATGAAGGTTCTAGAGAGAGTTGTTTAGTAGTCCTCACCATTTTTGTAAAATAATGAATCAATAATTATGATGGGGATTTATTTGTGTGTGGATATTGTCTAGATGGCAATATCGTATTCAAACTCTCACATATATATGTTGTCGTATTTTGCACGACAAATGTATTAATAAAATTGTAGTTATTTACGTACCATGTATTTGGCATTTCGAGAATGGGTTGGATGGAATGGACCTATTTTGGGGGCGTCACAGTTAAGTATCGAGCTTAGGGATATGAGTTACGGCGGAGATCGGGGAATAAAACTAGGAGGAGAGAGACGAGTAAATCCTTATTTAGTGTGTCCTACCTAAGCTTATTTGTTAGTTGGTCAAGATATAGGGATATTATGTGATATATTGATTTCCTTAATTAACCCTTATTTTATGATGAGTATTTGAGAATGTCGATTTGAGAATATTGATGGAGTAAATGAGACCGTGGAGATGCATATCTTTCACCAACGAGGAGAACGTGCAATGCAACAGTGGTAATGTTCCTCCTGTGAAACAACACCGCGAGCGAGATGATGAAAGAGGGATGTTTAGAAGCTTTTTGCAGTTCATGCAAAATCAGACGAGGAGACTCGTGTTCAAAATACTGAGGAGGAAATGATAGCAATTCACGAAATGGTCACAAGCGATTCAAAGAGTTGGGACCACCGAGTGCGGGGAAAGCCGGATCCGATTAAAGTGAGACGAGGTCAAACAAATTACCAAGATATTCGATGTCTTGGGATGCGGAGGAACAGAAAGTTCCATTCGCCGCCTTTATGTTCCGTATGGCGGTGATTCTTGGTGGGAATTGTGAAGTGTACCCATCCAAACCGCACTCAAAGCGTATCGGAGACGTTTGAAGCATTCAATGACAAGTACTTCCACGAAAAAGTATTCGCTATATGAAGGAAGTGGAGTTTATTAGACTAGAAGCGAGAATAACATGGCGTGTCCCAAAGACGAGGCGTAAGTTCGGCGGAGTTATCGAGTTTGCACCTCATTTGGTGGAGAATGAGGAACGATGACGCGGATGTTTCGAGAGGTTTGAAACCGAAATACGCCAAGATCTCATTTCTCATAAATTTTCTCTCTATTAGAGATGTTGTCAACGGGGCTCGATTGTTGTTAGAGCGAGATAACGAGTATGTTCAACCGAGGGACCATAACCGAGGATCATACCAAGAAGATAGCAATCCATCGAATAACAATAACCACGGAGAAAGAAGAATACAGACAAGGCGGTAACCACTACGGTGGTAATCGTGGCCATGAAAATAGAAGAAGCGAGTCGGGAGGAGATTTTAAAAGAGGAGATTCAACAACGACCATGTGAAGGCGTCGGCGCCCGAGAGCAACTAGTTTTAGGGAGGAGAACGACCACCTTGGTCGATTATGTTACAAATCTTGGGAAAGAGGGACATATCATTTCAAACCGCCCACAACAGTTTAAGGTATGCTATAATTGTGAAAAGAAGGACATATCACTCGAGATTATGACGATATCGAAACCCGATCCCAATGAATGGTGACTCAAAAGGATGTCCCGAGAAAAGTCAAAGTCAGCCGGTTCTTGGAAGAGCGTTTGTCGTGGCCGGTCAAAATGCGAGGAACCCGAACGGTTAGCAGGTTAGTTAATTATAAATTCTTGCGAAGTTTATACCTTTACTAGATAATGGGTTCTACCCATTCTTTTATCTCTCTTGCTTGCGTTCAACGTTTGAACTTGACTACGGAGAAATTAAACTTTGACCTATCTGTGGAGACTCCATTAGGAGAAAATTTCATTACATCCGTTATTTAAAAATCTTGCTTGATTCAAGTTGGCACTATCACATTACTGTTAACCTTATTTCTATAGAGATATTGTTTTTGATGTGATTTTAAGGTTAACTACTCATCATGCCAAAATTAATTACTTTCGTAAGGTTGTTAGTTTTCATATTCCTAAGCAACTCCGTTATTCAATTCAAGCAATCAAACCATTGTAATCAAACATTTTCATATCAAGCCATGAAGTCATTCGTTTATTACGGATGTCAAGTTTTCTTAGTCCATGTTATGGATTTGAATAAAGACACGTCGATTTGAATAATATTCTGTTGTTATTGATTTTTTCCCGACGTATTTCTGAAGAATTTCTTTGCTTACTCCCAAAGCTTTCGATATTAAATTTTGTATCGACTTTGAACCCTAAGATACAAAACTCATTTCTAAAATCTCATATCGAATGGCTCTATTGAACTTCGTGAGTTAAAAATTCAACTATAGAATTTGGTACCGAGCCTTTATCTTGTGACTTCCTTTGTGGAATTCACCTAAGCCGAACTCTCGTAGGGACGTCATATTCGATGCGATAGTAAACCGATAGGTGTCATTGTGACGTCTTTATCCAAGATTGGGATATGAGTCACGATTGAGAGCAACCTAAGTCGAAGAATCGAAATCACGTAGCTTTGAAGCTTAGTTGGTTATTATCGGAGATTCGTTGAAGGATATTCTCTAATCGCTATTCCATTAACGTGACTCGTAGAGATACAAAATTCGAATGGAGCAAGGAATGTGGGAAGAGCTTGAAGAACTCAAGAGGAGACTCATTCAAAGCACATGTTACGATCATGCCATCCCGGAAAAGTTTAACGTGGTAGGCCGACGCGATGAGTAGAAGATCATATGCGGAACGAAAAGTGCGATGATGTCAAGTATACGACAGAGCCAACTTTAATAGAAAAAGTTAAGATTGCTCAAGCCACCCACTTCCTGGAGATGATGCATTATGAAGAAGAAAGTACAAGAAGGAGCTATTCCGGAAGCGAGAATTGATGAAGAAGGAATACTTCGAGTCCACTCTAGACTTTGTGTTCCTAACGACTCTGATTTGAAGTACAAGATTATGATGGAGGCACACAATACGCCATTTGCAATCCATCTTGGGAGTACCAAAATGTATTATGATCTTCAACATACATTTTGGTGGAGCAATATGAAGAGAGAGATTGCAAAGTTTATCTCGATGTGTTTAACTTGCCAACGTGTAAAGGCGGAGCATCTTGTACCTAAGGGTCCGTTGCAACCACTTGAGATTCCGGAATGGAAGTGGGAACACATTACTATGGATTTCGTTACGGGTCTTCCTACGGTTTCTCAAGGCATCAATGCTATTTGGGTTATTGTTGATAGATTAACCAAGTTTGCTCATTTCTTACCGATACGAGAGACTTATTCCCTTGAACGTCTTTCTCGTATGTACGTAAATGAGATTGTGAGATTGCATGGCATGCCAGTATCCATAGTTTTAGATCGTGACCCAAGATTCACTTCATGATTTTGGGTTAGTTTCAGAAAGCTATGGGCACGAATTTACGATTGATTTGGCATACCATCCTCAAACGGATGGGCAATCGTAAAGGACTACTCAAACTCTTGAAGATATATTAAAACTCGTGTCCTAGATTTCAAAGGAAGTTGGGATAAGTACTTGCCATTGGTGGAATTCTCATACAACAATAGTTATTAAACAAATATAGGCATGGTTCCATTCAAGCATTATATGGACGAAAATGTCGTTCCCTAATATGTTGGGATGAGGTGGGTGAAGCAACATTGTTGGGACCCGAAAGTTATACGTATGACTAATGATTCGACAACGTATACAAGCGGCAAGACAAGATCGACAAAAGAGTTATGCGGATCTTCATCGAAAGGACGTGGAATTTAATGTGGGGATCATGTATTGTCATGAGTTGCTCCATGGAAGGGTGTTACAAGATTTGGGAAGAGAGGAAAGCTCAATCCATGATTTATTGATCCATTTCAAATTCTTAACCGAAAGTAGGAAATGTAGCCTATAGACTTGCGTTACCTCTCGAGTATGTCTCGTGTTCATAATGTGTTTCACATATCATGCATTTCGTAAATATGTGAAAGACCCGAACCACGTTATAGAGTTAGGCAGGACGAGATAGCCAAGACTTAACGTATGAGGAGGTACTGTCAAGATTTTGGATAGAAGGAGCATGCCCTACTGCAAAAAAGGTTATACCACAAGTTAAAGTTTTGTGGAGGAATCATGCTATAGAGGAAATGACCTGGGAATTGGAAACGGAAATGAAAGCGAGGTATCCTCATCTTTTCGAAACACCAGGTACGTACGTCAATTTCGAGGACGAAATTTCATAAGGAGGGGAGGTTGTAAGACCCCGAAATTTTTTTAAATAAAAAGGAATTTCCTTTATTTATTATTTTGAAATAGTAAGGGTTGATTTGATTAATGTGGATAGTTAAGGGTTAAATATGCAAATATTTCAAAATAAGCAAGTGGTTATAAAATATTCATTGTTGTCGGGGAATATTCGTTTGGTCGTGGAATATTAAATGCGGTCGGGAATATTAAATGCGACGGTGAGCATGTGTGGAGCCCCATAACTGAAAGCGATTGGATGAAGAAAACGACAAATATAAGTTGTTTTTAAATAAATAGCAGGCGTAGTTATTACTGAATTATCTTGTTGGAATACCGGTGGTTAAAACACACTAATCTGGCGTTGTTGAGCAAGAAGCATACCAGTATTGCACCAATTATTGATTCTTACGTGAAGAAGGCACTACTCAATAATGGTTACGAAGAATTCTTTGCTCAAGATTTTATTGAGTTAATAATTGTTGCGTTGATATTTTATATTCATTGTTGTTTCAATAATTGTCATTACACGTATCTTTCATTATCGAAGCAATAATTCATATTATCCGAATAATATTATTAGATAACATTATTGGCAATGTCTAGAAAGTTACATCTAAGGAGAGGTTTGGTCACCTAATTTTAATTGCCAAGAAGAAGAAATTCTTATTCGAAAGCCCCTCTTTCAGGAACCGCTGGTTGTCAATATTGTGATTCGTAATATTATTTGTGAATAATTAATTATTGATTTATATGATGAGGAAAATATTGATTTTATGTGGATATAGATGGAGAAAATTTTTAAAATGACAATTGTTGAAAATTAATATTTTATCTTTTTCTGATAAAATAATTCATTTAAATATATTATTTTAATAATATATTAACGGTGATATTTTTACAACGAATGTGGGATATATGAGTATACGAGGAGGAAGAGTATTTTTGTTGCAATAAATGTTTAAAACATGTTAAACATGTAAATTGGACCCCATTTATTGGACCGAAATTTGATTATAGCCTGTAAAATTGCCCGTTTGTGGATTTCGGTCAATTTCTGATTGGAATTTGGAAAAACTTTCTTCTGCAAAGTTGTAGAGAATTGAATTTCCTATAAAAAATCGCGAGATTCGAATTTTCTGATGAAAGGGCTATTTATTATGAATTATTGAAGTTCCGAAGCTCCGAAATAATTGATTTTTGGAAGTTTAAAATATTTAAAATTAGAAAAACATTTTTCTTATTTTTTTTCTAGAAGGTGGCATGTGTTTGATGGCTGAAATCAGATTCTAGACATGTGTAGAAAATAATATAATTATATTATTAATTTATTAAATTTTCGCTTTTGGTGTTCTAAGCAATTTCTATAAATAGGTGCTTTGGGTTAGAATTGAAAATCACACCGTAAATCGAAGTTTTCTCTCTATATTATCGAGCGTATTCTTGTGAGTATTTTGAGTATACTTTGAGTATTGCTATCTGATTGCAAGTCCAAGTCATGCTTTATATCAGGTGTTTCATTTGTAAGATCGATCTTTCGAGGTAAGGGATATTATTTTTTTCAGAATGATATTATTTCTTCAATATCATTATATTTGAAATGTTGATCCGAAGTTTTTATCAAATTTGGAACTTTTTTCATGTATGGGTTACTATTCATGGGTTCTATTCATGAGTTACTTATTCACGAGTTCTTATTCATGAGTTCTTATTCACGAGTTCTATTCATTCAAGTACTATTCATGTAAGCGTGAAGATGTTTTTTGTGGAATTTCTATCTTTTGGTGTCTGAGTTACTTATTCACGATACTGGCCTTTATTCACGATATCTGACTATTCACGATACTAGCAGTCTTATTCAATAGAAAAATAAAATTTCTTCTTTTCGTCTAAAACATCTATTGCGGATACTAACATCGATTGTATCCATGTTTTGATCATTCTTGAATTTTACACCACTATGATTATTTTTGAGGTATTTTTGGGCGTGGATAAAACCAAGTACGAATCCTTAATCCTTAATCCTTGTCATTTTGTTTCAATTGGATTCGCTTAAAAATATTTTCATCATCCTCGGTCTTAAATGATGATATTATTGAATATCTTTGGCCCGTAGTCAAAAAGATGAATGATTCTGAAGAATATCTTTGGCTGTCAGTGCAAAGATGAGCAGTGTTGAGATGAACATGAATGATTGATTAATATCTTTGGGCTGTAGTGCAAAGATGAATAGGTGTTTAAATGAACATGACCCGGTGATGAATATCTTTGGCTGTAGTGCAAAGATGAATATTTGATTCAGATGCATATTGATTGATGTTACGAGGATAAAATATTGATGATGGATCGTTAAATTCATAGATTATAGTAGATTTCATTCTCTACGTAACTCTTCTATGAATTATTATTTCGCTAATGTGCGAATATTGATCCGAAACTTGTTGTCTATTGTATTCTATCGATTTTTCCTGTTGAAGACTAACGATAATTTGTTGTATATTATCTTAGTCATAATATTCTTCTTTGGGCTAGTTGAGCTCACCCTTTTTTCTTGTTGTTCCATTTTTCTTCTCGGGAGGCGAGAATGTAGCGAAGTACTAGTCGGGGTATGGAATGAAGGTTCTAGAGAGAGTTGTTTAGTAGTCCTCACCATTTTTGTAAAATAATGAATCAATAATTATGATGGGAATTTATTTGTGTGTGGATATTATGCAGATGGCAATATCTCGTATTCAAACTCACAAAGATATATATGTTGTCGTATTTTGCACGACAAATGTATTAATAAAATTGTAGTTATTTACATACCATGTATTTGGCGATTTCGAGAATGGGTTGGATGGAATGGATCTATTTTGGGGCGTCACATTGTTTTTCGGTGTGATTTTTAATTCTAACTTAGCCTCTATTTATAGAAAAATGTTAGCAGACTTGACCTGCAACTTGATGGCTTTTTACCTGCTACTATTCCCACCCACCACATTTAAAATAAAATTCAGCACATTTCTTCACCTACCACAAGTGGGGCCCACTCAATTATAGAATTTTTCACCAAAATGCTAAATTCGGATACTTCAACAATTTCTGAACCAGTCACCTCTTAAAATTCATAACAAATCATACGTTCATTTTTAACGGTTCAAAATTTGTGGACATATACTCAACTTATATATGTATAACATATCCAAAAATTACAACGATCCAACGGTCGGATTAAAAATTATAACTCACGTAATATATCTCAAAAACACTGGTTTAATTTTTAATACCTCCATTCCGACAAAAATACTGATAAAACACCTCAATAATAACTCCTTTATTTTTAACCACAATAAATATATCCAATATTTATATCCACATAAAATAAATATTTCCTTATCATATGAATCAATAATTAATTATTCACAAATAATATTACGTAATCACATTTATGACGGTAGCCGCCCAGAAAGAGGGGCTTTCAATAAGAATTTCTCATTCTTGGTAGCTTGCAATTAGGTGACCAAACCTCTCCTTGATGTGAAATTTCTAGACATTGCTAATAATGCTATCTAATAATATTATTCAAATAATATGAATTATTGATCCGATAATGGGAAATATCGTGCGATGATAATTATTGAAACAACAATAATATAAAATCTTAACGCAAAGAATTATTGAATCAATAAAATAAAATATTGAATAAAGAACTACGGTAATAATTATTGAGTAGTGCCTTCTTCACGTAAGGATCAATAATTCATCAATACTTTGTGTATCCACGCCGACATCGTATTTTAACCACCGGGTATTCCAACAGTGTTAATTGTAATAACTACGCCAAGTTATTTATAAAACTCAAACTTGTCATTTTCTTTATCCGACAATTATTCTATTATGGGGCCCCTGAATGATCGCTGCATGGTCATCATGAATATATTCCCACAACAACAAGAATATTTCACGACCAAATGAATATTCCCGACAACAATGATTATTTTATAACCACTTGCATATTTTGCAAAATTTGTACATTTCACCCATAAACAGAGAATTATATCAAATTAATACCTTATTATTCACAATAATAATTAGAGAAAATTCAATTTTATTTATAATAAGTTGGGGTCTTACAACCTCCCTCCTTATGAAATTTAGTCCTCGAAATCGACATACGCACTCAGTGTTTGAAAAGGTGAGGATACCTCGCTTTCATTTCTCGATTCCAACTCCGTGTCATTTCTTCAATAGCATGGTTTCTCCACAAAACCTTAACTTGTGGTATAACCTTGGTGCGTGGGACATGCTCTTTCCTATCCAAGATCTTAACAAGTACTTCTTCAGACGTTAAATCTTCTACTATCTCGTCAGTTCTAACGCAATAATATGGTTCGGGTCTTTCATATATTTACGAAGCATGGATATGTGAAAAACATTATGAACACGAGACATACTTGGAGGTAATGCGAGTCTATAGGCCACATTTCCTATTCGGTCAAGAATCTCAAATGGACCAACAAATCGTGGATTGAGCTTTTCTCTCTTTCCAAATCTTGTAACTCCCTTCCATAGAGCAACACGTAACAATACATGATCTCCAATATTAAACTCCACGTCCTTTCTATGAAGATCAACATAACTTTTTTGTCGATCTTGTGAGGTTTGAATACGTTGTCGAATCATTTGGATCTTTTCTGTAGTCATGCATACTAATTCTGGTCCCAACAACGTTGCTTCTCCCACCTCGTCCCAGCATACTGGAGAACGACACTTTCGTCCATATAATGCCTCAAATGGAGCCATGCCAATACTTGTTTGATAACTGTTGTTGTAGGAGAATTCTATCAATGACAAGTACTTATCCCAACTCCCTTTGAAATCTAGGACACAAAGTCTTAATAGATCTTCAAGGGTTTGAATAGTCCTCTCTGATTGTCCGTTCGTTTGAGGATGGTATGCCGAACTGAATCGTAAATTCGTGCCCATAGCTTTCTGCAAGCTAACCCAAAATCGTGAAGTGAATCTTGGGTCACGATCCGAAACTATGGATACTGGCATGCCATGCAATCGAACAATCTCATTCACGTACATACGAGCAAGACGTTCAAGGGAATAAGTCTCATATATCAGTAAGAAATGGGCAAACTTGGTTAATCTATCAACAATAACCCAAATCGCATCTATGCCTTGAGAAACCTTGGGAAGACCCGTAACGAAATCCATAGTAATGTGTTCCCACTTCCATTTCATAATCTCAAGTGGTTGTAATGGACCCTTTGGCACTTGATGCTTCGCTTTCACACGTTGACAAGTTAAACACCTCGAGATAAACTCCGCGATCTCTCTCTTCATATTGTTCCACCAAAATGTGTGTCGAATATCATGATACATTTTGGTACTCCCAGGATGGATTGAAAACGGTGTGTTGTGTGCCTCCATCATAATTCTATGCTTCAAGTCAGAATCGTTAGGAACACAAAGTCTGGAGTTGAATCAAAGTATTCCTTCTTCATCGATTCTTGCTTCTGGAATAGAACCTTCTTGCACTTTCTTCTTCATACGCATTAGCTCCATGTCCGTAGCTTGAGCAGCTTTAACTTTATCAATTAAAGTTGGTTCTACTCGTATGTTTGATATCATCACGTGGGTACTTGGAGCCTTTACCTCTATCTCCATCCTTTGCAAGTCATACAAAATGGACCTTTGTGTTAACAACATTGCACTCGCGTATGATATGATCTTCTACTCAATGCGTCAGCTACCACGTTTGCTTTTCCAGGATGATATTGGATGGTGTGATCGTAATCTTTCAACAGCTCGAGCCAACGTCGTTGCCGCATGTTGAGTTCTTTTTGGGTGAAGAAATATTTGAGGCTTTTATGATCCGTATAGATCTCCACTTTCTCCCCATACAGGTAGTGTCTCCAGATTTTCAACGTGAAAACGACTGCTGCCAACTCTAGATCATGAGTAGGATAATTCCTCTCATATTCTTTGAGTTGTCGTGAGGCATAAGCTATGACTTTCCCATGTTGCATGAGAACACATCCTAACCCTTTGCTCGAAGCATCACAGATATAACAAATCCATCAAGAACCGGATGGTATTGCGTAACAGTGCCGAAATGAGTCTCCTCTCGAGCTCTTGGAAACTCTTCTCGCATTCCTCGCTCCATATCACAATTTTGTATCTTTCCGAGTCACGGTGAGTTAAGCGAGTAGCGATTCGAGAAAATCCTTCCACGAATCTCGATAATAACCAATTAAGCTCGAGAAAGCTATACGACTTGGTCAACGACTTTGGTTGCTCCCTAACTTTGTCTCGCTTCAATTCTTAGGGTCAACAGATACTCCATGTTTTGACACCACGTGCCCAAGGAATGCTACTTCCTCAAGCCGAACTCAGATTTCTTCAAACTTGACATAAAGCTTGTTTTCACGAAGCCTTTCAAGTATCACTTCAAATGGTGTGTGACGCCCCCAAAATTAGGTATACATCACCCATCTTGGGTCGCCACTTACATGGTACGTAATTTAAATACAACTTAATAACATAAGCGCTGTGGGTACAATACGACATAAAGCGTGAGTTTAAATACAAATATAAATCTACTAGATATTATACAAACTCAAAAGGAGTCCTCATTATAATTATTATCACACTATTTCACGAATAGTGAGGACTACTAATGCTATCTTCGGGACCATCACTCGTTTCCCAGGCTCGTCCCGGCTATATTCTCATTTCACGAAGAGAAACGGTGAAAGAAAGGTGAGCAAAAACTAGCCTAAAGAAGAAATATTATGACTAAGATAATGCAAAATAAATTATCAATAGTCTTCAACAATGTTAAACCGATAAAATACAATAGATAAATGGGGTTTAAGCTGAAGTGAATATCAATCCATTAAAAGAGTCAAGTAGAAAATAAAGTCTACTATCTTTTAGGTTTTAAAAGGTTTTCATCATTTGTTATATTGAGACTCAAACTTTAATAAATATTCCACATCATCGAATCACCCACACTACGGCCGAGGATATTCTTTAAGTATCACGACCACAATTATTCATGCACTACGGGCCAAGAATATTTGTGTATTCATTAATGGTCATGATCATGCCAACAAGCATCATCCATCAATGCACTACTACTAATCGAGGATTTTTACTACATCATTTGTAACATTACGGCCATGATTACATCGAATAGTCTCTCGGTCATAATCATACCAAGTCCATCTATGCACTATAGGCCATGAGATGACTTTAAAAAAATATAAACATGAGGATGATGACAATGATATAAGAATTCAATAAAACAAGTTCAAGAATTATTTTATCCAGGAATTATTAACGTCAAATTATCAACATGATCTTTGTTTTGTAGAGTAAAATTCAAGAATGATCGGAAGAATATTTTCATGAAAAGATCTTTGGATGAAACGCAAATATCAAGGATATTCCACTAATTTCATGGAGTATAGAAGTCAAAGTTTTAACATTTGGGTATAATAAAGAATGGAATAACAAAAGAAATCACCATGCATGCGATAGACCGCATGCATATAAAGTTATTCCAAGAATAATAAAGAAGCGGAACTGGTCGTGAAATTCACACTGCAATGGATGTTCCAACAGAATAATAAAGATGGAACCGGATCGATTGTAAAACACACAGATAGGATATTCCCACGAGAATAATAAAAAGGCGGAACCAGTCAAATTGTAAAACACACAGATAGGATGTTCCAACAGAGAATAATAAAGAGCGGAACCGGTCGGTGTAAAACACATGATGAGGATGTTCCAATAATAAAGAGCGGAACCCGGTGGGTGTAAAACACACCACAGAGCAGGATGTTCCAGCCAGAATAATAGAAGAATGTCACCAAGTATAGGGTAAATCACAGATATCAAGGTTATTCCAATGTAATAATAAGCAATGGAATAACAATAGTTCTCTTCATGAATAAGAAAGAATAACACCCCTTACATTTGGTAGGAGATTGAATCTCGCAGCGATTGTAGTAACAAAATACTCTTCTTCTTTCTCTTATTCTCTATACTTTCTCACTCTATAGCTTGAATGAATTCGTGAAAATAATGAAGCCCTAGGCCTCTATTTATAGAAGATTTCTAGCTTAAGACCTCTTAGTGTGAAAGGCAAGTGGCTTCGATTTAATCGGTTTGACGCCTTTTGTAATGTGAAGCGACAAGTGGTTCGGCCTTTTGTAATGTGAAACGACAAGTGGTTCGACGTCTGGTAAAGGTAATTACTATTAACGCGAAGGTAAATACTATTGACGAAGGTAAATACTATTCACAAGGGTAATTCTTATCGACGAAGGTAATTACTTATTGACGAAGGTAAATACTATTCACAAGGGTAATTACTATTGACGAAGGTAATTACTATTGACGAAGGTAAATACTATTCACAAAGGTAATTACTACTATTGACGAAGGTAATTACTTATTGATTGAAGGTAAATACTATTCTGAGGGTAATTACTATTAACGAAGGTAATTACTATTGATTGAAGAGACTCTTAGATGATGACATATGAGCCCCCATAAAATAATCAAACTTACCACAAATCATTTTTTTTTTCATCAACACATATTTAATCTTTCAACAATTATTAATCATTTATAACTTGTCGTCTCAATTATTGATTTAATACTATAACATATTATCTGAGATGATCTTTGTGACAATAATTGAATCAATAATATAAGAGATATGATCAAAGAATTATCGTAGTAATAATTGAGCATAATTGAGTGACTTCTCACGTAAGCATCAATAATCAATACTGGTGTGCTACTTATGCAACAACACGTATTCTTGTACTTTTACCACCGGGTAGTTCAACAGCTTTTAACGGTAACACCTCCATAGTTATTTTTATAAAATATTTTGTCGTTTTCTCAATCCAAACAATAATTTTGTTATTAGGGTCCACCAATGATTGAGTCATTATCAGACGAATATTCCTAACAAAAAGAATATTCTCCGACCAAACGAATATTTTATAACAACTTGCATACTTTGCAAAATTTATAAATATTACCCACGACTATAACATTATATCAAATTTATTCCATAATATTCAAAAATAATATTTATAGAAAATTCATCTTTATTTATAAAAGTCGGGTCTTACAACCTCCCTTCTTATGATGAATTTCGCCCTCGAAATTAGGGTACGATACACTGGTATGTTGAAGAGGTAAGGATACCTTGATTTCATTTGATTCTAACTCCCAAGTCATTTCCTCAACATCGTGGTTCCTCCACAAAACTTTGACTTGAGGTATAACCTTGGAGCGTAGAATATGTTCCTTCTTATCCAAAATTTGAGCAGGGAACCTCTTCATACGTCAAATCTTCCGCTATTTCGTCCGGGTTCTAACTCAATAATATGGTTCGGGTCTTTCACATATTTACGTAACATAGATATGTGAAAAACGTTATGAACACGAGACATATTTGGCAGAAAGCGAGTCTATAGGCCACAGTTCCTACTCGATCGAGGATTAAAATGGACCGATGAATCGAGGGTTAAGTTTTCCTCTCTTTCCAAATCTTGTAACTCCTTTCCATGGAGCAACTCTTAACAACACATGATCTCTATATCGAATTCCACGTCCTTTCGATGAAGATCTCGCATAACTCTTTTGTCGATTTTGTGAGGTTTTTATCGTTGTCGGATCGTTTGAATCTTTTCCAGTAGTCATACGTATCAACTCCGGCCCCAACAACGTTGCTTCACCCACCTCATCCCAAAGATCTTGGAGAACGACACTTTCTTCCATACAACGCTCCGAATGGAGCCATGCCAATACTTGCTTGATAAGCTGTTGTTGTAGGAAAACTCCACCAATGGTAAGAACTTGTCCCAACTCCCTTGAAATCAAGAACACGAGTCTTAATAGATCTTCAAGAGTTTGAATAGTCCTCTCCACCGTCCGTCCGATCGAGGATGATATCTTTGAAGCTAAATCGTGAAGTCTGTGCCCATAGCTTTTTGCAAACTAACCCAAAATCGTGAAGTGAATCTTGGGTCTCGATCGGAAACTATGGATACTAAGATACCATGCGATCTTACAATCTCGTTTATATACATCTGACGAAAGGCGTTCAAGTGTATAAGTTTCTCGATCGGTAAGAAATGAGCGGACTTGGTCAATCTATCAACAATGACCCAAATCGCATCAATGCCTTGAGAAACCTTAGGAAGACCGTGAACGAAATCCATGGTAATGTGCTCCCACTTCCATTCCGGAATTTCAAGTGGTTGCAATGGACCTTTTGGTACTTGATGCTCGCTTTAACTTCGTTGACAAGTTAGACACCTTGAGATAAACAGTGCTATCTCTCTCTTCATATTGCTCCACCAAAATGTATGGCGAATATCATGATACATTTTGGTACTCCTGAGATGGATTGCAAATGGTGTGTTGTGCGCCTCCATCATGATATTATACTTTAAATCGGTCGTTAGGAACACAAAGTCTGGAGTTGACTCAAGTATTCTTCTTCATCGATTCTTGCTTCCTAAGATAGCACCTTCTTGCACTTTTTTCCTCATACGCATCGGCTCCGTGTGCGTAAGCGAGCGACTTTAACTTTATCGATTAAAGTTGGTTCTACTTTCGTATACTCGCTTATCATCACATGCGTCCCTCGAGTCTTTAACTCTATCTCCATCCTTTGCAAGTCACACAAAATGGGCCTTTGCGTTGACAATATCGCTTTTCGTACTTGCATATGATTTTTTCTACTCAATCGTCTACTACCACATTCGCTTTTCCAGGATGGTATTGGATGGTATGATCATAATCTTTCAACAGTTCAAGCCAACGTCGTTGTCGCATGTTGAGTTCCTTTTGAGTGAAGAAATATTTGAGGCTTTTATGATCCGTAAAGATCTCCACTTTCTCCCCATACAAGTAATGCCTCCAAATTTTAAGTAAGAAGATAACAATGCCAACTCTAGATCATGAGTAGGATAATTCCTCTCATATTCTTTGAGTTGTCGCGAGGCATAGGCTATAACTTTTCCATGTTGCATAAGAACACATCCTAACCCTTTGCTCGAAGCATCACTGTAGATGACAAATCCCTCCGAGCCAGATGGTATTGTCAGAACAGGTGCTGAAATAAGTCTCCTCTTGAGTTCTTGAAAACTCTTCTCACATTCTTCGCTCCAACCGAACTTTGTATCTTTCCAAAGTCAATTTGAGTCGATGGAATAGCGATTCGAGAAAATCCTTCCACGAATCTCCGATAATAACCAAATTTAAACCGAGAAAGCTACGTGCTTTATCATCGATTTAGGTTGTTCCCGACTTTGAATAGCTTCAATCTTTCTTTGGGTCAGCAGATATTCCATGACTTGATACCGCGTGCCCAAGGAATGCTACTTCTTCAAGCCGAACTCGCATTTCTTCAACTTGGCATAGAGCTTATATTCACGAAGCTTTTGGAGTGTCGACCTCAAGTGTTGCTTCATGATCTTCACGGCTTTTGGAATAAATAAGGATGTCATCAATAAAGACGACCACAAAGTGATCTAAATATTCCTTGAATACTCGGTTCATCATATCCATGAAGGCGTTAGGAGCATTAGTCAATCCAAAGGACATGACTAGAATTCATAATGCCCGTCTCGAAGTTCGAAAGCCGTCTTTGGAATGTCGTGATTCTAATCTTCAATTGGTGATATCCGGAGCGAAGATCAATCTTTGAAAAGAATTTGGCTCCTTGCAAATTGGTCAAACAGGTCATCAATACGTGGCAATGGATACCTATTTTTGAAGGTGACATGATTCAACTCCCGATAATCAATACAAAGTCGCATACTCCCATCTTTCTTCTTCACGAATAGAGCAGAGCACCCCAAGGAGAAGTACTAGGACGAATAAAGCCAATGTCTAACAATTCTGCAGTTGGGTCTTTAACTCACGAAGTTCAATAGGAGCCATTCGATATGGGGCTTTGGAAATAGGTTTTGTCTGGGAGTTCAAGGTCGATACAAAATTCAATTTCACGCTCTGGGGTAGGCGGGAAGTTCTTCTTGAGAATACGTCGGAAATTTATTAACAATAGGAATATCGTTTAAAACCCGGCGTATTTTTATTTAAATCAGTAACATGAGCTAAGAAAGCTTGACATCCATTTTTCAATAAGCGAATAGCTTTATGGCTTGAGATGAGCGTGATTGATTTTAATGGTTTGGTCGTTTGTATTCGCATAATAGGTTGATTAGGAATATGAAAGCTAACAACCTTACGAAAACAATCAATTTTTGCATGATAAGTAGTTAACCAATCAATCCACAGAATCACGTCAAATGCAAGTATTTTTAATGAAATAAGATCGCTGTGTAATGTGAGGGTACCGATTTGAACCAAACAAGACTTATAAGCAGTGGATGTAATGAAGGTTTCTCCCAACGGAGTTTCCACAGATAAGTCAAAGTCTAATTTCTCCGAGTCAAATTTAATCGATGAGCGCAAGTAGGAGAAATAAAAGAATGGGTAGAACCGGTATCAAATAAAGTATAGACTTCATTAGAGTTTATGATAAGCTTACCCGTGATGACCTCATTCGATTCCTTGCTCTTTGTGAGGTCACAACAAACGCTCTCCCTTGCACTCTGGGTTTGAATTTTACGGGATGGCCTTTGGTGCCTCCATCCTAACTCGAATTTATCTTCTAGAAATGGCAAAAATCGAGCTAAGTGACCTTCTCTTCCACAATTATAACATGCTTTGACTGGCATGACGTTGATTTTGACCGATGTGTCCCTCCTCCGCATTTGAAGCATACGATAGGTGGTCTTTCTCCTTCCTTAACAATGGGTCTTTGGTCTTGGCGTCTTTCCACCATTGTTGAATCTCCGCTTTCTTGAAATGTCCATTCTTATTGTTTTTATTACGATTACCACCAAAGTGGTTACCATATATCGGCCATTGATTCCCTCCACGCTTGTTGTCACCGCTTCGATGACTACTCTCATTGGTATTATAATTTTGCTTACCTTTCTCTTTTAGTTGTGTTGACTCATTATCCCGTTCCACTAAGCGAGCCCTATTTACAACATCCGAATACAAACACGCGGTTTATGAGAAATAAGATGTTGACGTATCTCGGCTTCAAACCTCTTAAAAACATTCGCGCCATTCTCTCTTCATTATCCACCAGTGGGGACGTATGGTAGTGATAACTCGCAAATTTTGCCTCGATTATGACACGGTCATATTGTTTTGTTCAACTTGATAAATTCCACCTCCTTCATGTGGCGAATACTTTCGGGAAAGTATTTGTCGTTGAACGACTCTGGAACTTCTCCCAAGATATCTTGAGACAAAGAAGGTTGAGTCGTTTTTACCGATTCCCACCAAGAATCCTTTCTCGCGCAACATAAATAAAAAGTAAAGGAACCTTTTGCTCCTAGGAGCATCCCAAGACATCAAATATCTTGTGTCTGCTTTATCCATGCTTCCGCTGAAGTGGTTTTGGCTCTCCTTAAACTCCGGTGGTCCCAGCTCCTTGAATTGTTTAGCGGTGACCGCCGAGAGTTTTCCGTGTTTTCACCTACGTTTTGGGATGAGAGTCGCTCTCGCTTCTTTGTTGCATAAATTGCATAAAGCCTCCGAACATTTGATCATTCATCATTTGGTCGGTGTTGTTGTTTCACATGAGGATTGTCGCCTTCGATGCACATTATCCCGATTATTGATATGTGGTGAATCAACGATCGCTGCGCTCCATTCTTTATTCTCAACATTCTCGGATGTCATTTTGAGATCATCGCCACAAAATAAAAGGTTAATTGACATGTAACAAATTATCCTATCTTACGACCAACCAATAAAATAGCACATAAACTTAGGTAGATCATACTAGCGAAGGTATTCCCGTCTCTCCCTCCTAGTACTATTCTCACATCTTAGCCGAGGATCATATCCCTAAGCTACGATACTGTTGTGACACCCCCAAAATTAGGTATACATCACCCATCTTGGGTCGCCACTTACATGGTATGTAATTTAAATACAACTTACTAACATAAGCGTCGTGTACAATCGACATAAAGCGTGAGTTTAAATACAAATATCGTCTACTAGATATTATACAAACTCAAAAGGAGTCCTCATTACAATTATTATCACACTATTTCACGAGAATAGTGAGGACTACTAATGCTATCTTGAGGACCATCACTCGTTTCCCAGACTCGTCCCGCCTATATTCTCATTCACGAAGAGAATAAAGTGAAAGAAAGGGTGAGCTCAACTAGCCCAAGAAGAAATATTATGACTAAGATAATGCAGAATAAATTATCAATAGTCTTCAACAATGTTAAAAGCGATAAAATACAATAGACAACCAGTTTAAGCTGCGGTGAATATGCAATCCATTAAAAGAGTCAAGTAGAAAATAAAGTCTCTACTATCTTTTAGGTTTTAAAAGGTTTTTCATCATTGTTATAAATTTGAGACTCACTTTAATAAATATTCCACATCATCGAATCACCCCGCACTACTGCCGAGGATATTCTTTAGTATCACGACCACAATTATTCATGCACTACGGGCCAAGAATATTTGTGTATTCATTAATGGTCATGATCATGCCAACAAGCGTCCATCAATGCACTACTACTAATCGAGGATTTTTACTACATCATTTGTAACATTACGACCATGATTACCTTTGAATAGTCTCTGGTCATAATCATACCAAGTCCATCTATGCACTACTGGGCCACGGATGACTTTAAAAAATATAAACATGAGGATGATGACAATGATATAAGAATTCAATAAAACAAGTTCAAGAATTATTTTATCCGAGGAATTATTAACGTCCAAATTATCAACATGATCTTTGTTTTGTAGAGAAAAATTCAAGAATGATCGGAAGAATATTTTCATGAAAGATCTTTGGATGAAACGCAAATATCAAGGATATTCCACTAATTTCATGGAGTATAGAAGTCAAAGTTTTAACCAATTTGGGTATAATAAAGAATGGAATAACAAAAGAAATCACCGTGCATGCGATAGAAGCCGCATGCAGACGAGTTATTCAATGAGAATAATAAAGAAGCGGAACCGGTCGGTGAAATTCACGCAAGCGAGGATGTTCCAACAGAATAATAAAGATGGAACCAGATCCGGTGTAAAAACACAGATAGGATGTTCCAATGAGAATAATAAAGAGGCGGAACCAGTCAAGGTGTAAAACACATGTGAGTGAGGATGTTCCAGCAGAATAATAATAAAGAGCGGAACCGGTCCGGTGTAAAACACACGCACAGGATGTTCCAGCGAGAATAATAGAAGAATGTCACCAAGTATAGGGTAAACTGGCGTATCAAAGTTATTCCAATGTAATAATAAGCAATGGAATAACAATAGTTCTCTTCATGAATAAGAAAGAATAACACCCTTACATTTGGTAGGAGATTGAATCTGCGGCGAGTGTAGTAACAAAATACTCTTCTTCTTTCTCTTATCTCTCTATACTTTCTCTCTCTATAGCTTGAATGAATTCGTGAAAAATAATGAAGCCCTAGGCCTCTATTTATAGAAGATTTCTAGCTTAGCACCGCCTTAGTGTGAAAAGCTGAGTGGCTCGATTAATGGTTTGGCGCGCTGTAATGTGAAACGACAAGTGGTTCGGCCTTTTGTAATGTGAAAGCGACAAGTGGTTCGACGTCTGGTAAAGGTAATTACTATTAACGAAGGTAAATACTATTGACAAAGGTAAATACTATTCACAAGGTAATTACTATTGACGAAGGTAATTACTATCGATTGTGAAGAGACTCTTAGATGATGACATATGAGCCCCCATAAAATAATCAAACTTACCACAAATCATTTTTTCATCAACACATATTTAATCTTTCAACAATTATTAATCATTTATAACTTGTCGTCTCAATTATTGATTTAATACTATAACATATTATCTGAGATGATCTTGTGACAATAATTGAATCAATAATATAAGAGATATGATGCGGCAATTATTGTAGTAATAATTGAGCATAATTGAGTGACTTCTCACGTAAGCATCAATAATCAATCTGCAGTGTCTACAACTTACGCAGACCACAGCGTATTCGTACTTTTACCAAGGGTAGTTCAGCAGTTTTAATGGTAACACCTCATAGTTATTTTTATAAAATATTTTTGTCGTTTTCTCAATCAAACAATAATTACATTGTGGGGTCCACCAATGATTGAGCCATTATACGAATATTCCCTAACAAAAGAATATTCCCCAACCAAACGAATATTTTATAACAACTTGCATACTTTTGCAAAATTTATAAATATTACCCACAACTATAACATTATATCAAATTTATTCCATAATATTCAAAAATAATATTTATAGAAAAATTCATCTTTATTTATAAAAGCTGGGGTCTTACATGGTGCTCATGATCTTCACAGCTTTTGGAATAGATGAGGATGTCATCAATAAAGACAACAACAAACTAATCCAAATATTCCTTGAATACACGGTTCATCATATCCATGAAAGAAGCAGGAGCATTAGTCGATCCAAAAGACATGACTAAGAATTCATAATGCCGCATCGGAGTTCTCAAGGCGTCTTTGGAATATCCTCGGTTTTAATCTTGGTGATGATATCCGAACTAAGATCGATCTTTGAAAAGAATTATGCTCCTTGCTGTTGGTCGAGCAGTGTCATCAATGCGAGGTAGCGAATACCTATTCTTGATGGTGACATGGTTCAATTCTCAGAGTCAATAAAGTCGCATACCGGTCTTTCTTCTTTACGAATAAAACAGGAGCACCCCGAGGAGATGTACTAGGGCCGAATGGCGATGTCTAATAACTCCGTAGTTGGACTTTTAACTCACGAAGTTCAATAGGAGCCATTCGATATGGGGTTTTAGAAATGAGTTTTGTGCGGCTCAAGGTCAATAAAGAATTCAACATCACGTTCGGGGTAGACCCAGGAAGTTCTTCAGAAATACATCATGAAATTCTCTAACAAATGTAAATATTATTCAAATCTGACTTATCTTTGTTCAAATCCATAACATGGGCTAAGAAAGCTTGACATCCGTTTTTCAATAAACGAATAGCTTTATGGCTTAATATGATAGTGACTAATTTTAATGGTTTAGTTGTTTGAATTTGTATGACAGGTTGGTTAGGAATATGAAAACCAACAACCTTACGAAAACAATCAATTTTGGCATGATGAGTGGTTAACCAATCAATTCCTAAAATCACATCAAAAGCAAGTATCTTTAAAGAGATAAGAGACGAGTAATGTGATAGTGCTAACTTGGATCATGCAAGATTTATAAAGCTGTGGATGTAACGAAAGTTTCACCCAACTGAGTCTCCACCGATAAATCAAAGTCTAATTTCTTGAGTCAAGTTTAAGCGTTGAGCACAAGCGGGAGAGATAAAAGAATGGGTAGAACCAGAAGATCTCAGTAAGGTATAAACTTTGCAAGAGTTCAAGATTAGCTTACCGTAATCACCTCGTTCGGGTTCCTCGCGTTTTGGCGATCACGACAAACACTCTTCCAGAACCGTGATTTCGACTTATCCGGATGTGACCCTTGAGTCACCATCCCGTTGAACTTGGTTTTGCTACATAACAATCCCGAAAGCTATGTGGCATTTCTTTCCACAGTTATAACATACCTTGGATTGTTGTGTAGATAGTTTCAATGATATGTCCCTCTTTCCCACATTTGTAACATCTAAGCTGGCGGTCGTTATCCTCCCTAGAATTTGTTGTTGGTCTTTGGTCTTCATTCTTTGATGTCTTCCGTCATTGTTGAATCTCCTCTTTTGAAATTTCCACTGATTCACCTCTCCTATTATCATGGCCACGATGACCACCCGAGAAGTGGTTACCGCTTTGTTCAGTATTTTTCCTCCTCGTTGGTTATCATCGCTCGATGATTTGTTGTCGCGGTATGACCACGGTTGTGGTCCTCGGTTGCACATACTCATTATCTCGCTCTAATAATTGAGCCTCATTTATATAACATCGAATATAAATAAAATTTATGAGATATAAGATATTGCCAGAATCTCGGGCTTTAGACCTCTCAAAAACATCCTTGTCATTCGTTCCTCATTTTCGACCAAATGAGGCAAAACTGGATAACTCGTAAACTTCGCCTCGTCTTTGGGACCTTTGTCATGTTGTTTTGTTCGATCGATAAACTCCACCTCCTTCATATGACGAATACTTTCAGAAAAGTACTTGTCATTGAATAGTTTCTGAAATATTTCCCAAGACATACTGAGTGCGGCTGGCTGGGTACGCTTCACAGACTCCCACTAGTAGTCTGCCTCACCGCCGAACATAAAGGTGGCGAATGGAACCTTCTGTTCCTCCGTGCATCCCAAGACATCGAATATCTTGGTAATTTGCTTGACCCACGTTTTCACCATGATCGGATCCGGCTTTCCCTTAAATTCTGGTGGTCCCAACTCTTTGAACTGCTTGGCTGTGACAAGCCACGCATTGCTAGCATTTCTACCCGTATTCTGTGCACGAATTTTCCTCGTCTGGTTTTGCATAAAATGCAAAAAACTTCTGAACATCCCATCATTCATTATTTGTTTGGTAGTGTTGTTTACAGGAGGATTATTGCCTTCCTGTTGCACGTTCTCCTGGTTTGTAACTAAAGGTTGTTCCACAGTCTCATACACTCCATTGTTAACGTTCTCAGCAGCCATTCTTAAATACTGCCATAAAACAAGGGTTAATTAAACAAATTAACATATCACATAATATCCCTATATTATGGTCGACCAACAAATAAGCTTAGATAGGACACACTAGCGAAGGATTTACTCATCTCTCCCTCCTAGTTCTATTCCCGATCTCGCCCGGAGACCATATCCCTAAGCTTTGATACCAATTGTGACACCCCAAAATAGGTATACAACACCCATTCTCGATTCGCCAAATACATGGTACAAAAAGTAAACTACAACTTCAATAATACAATTGTCGTGCAAAATACGACAACACATATCTGTGAGTTTAAATACAAATATTGTATTACAGACAATATCCACACTCAAATAAGTCCTCATTACAATTATTCAAACACTATTTTACGTAAATAGTGAGGACCTGCTAAAACATCTTTTCTAGAACCATCACTCCATACCCGACTAGTTCCTCGCTATGTTCTCACCTCACGAGAAAAATGGAACAA
Organism: Panax quinquefolius; assembly: GCA_020205615.1. Taxonomy (NCBI): domain Eukaryota; kingdom Viridiplantae; phylum Streptophyta; class Magnoliopsida; order Apiales; family Araliaceae; genus Panax; species Panax quinquefolius. The sequence continues at coordinate 9,561,982 of CM035166.1, forward strand.
AAGAAAAGGGTGAGCTCAACTAGCTCAGAAAAGAATATTATGACTAAAATAATATACAACAAATTATCGTTAGTCTTCAACGAGGAAAAATCGATAAAATATAATAGACAACAAGTTTTAGATCAACAATTGCAATGATGAAACAACAATCCATTAGAAGAGTTAAGTAGAGAATGAGTTCTACTATCTTCTAAGATTTAAAAGTTCATCATCAATTTTATCCTCAGTAACAACAATCAATATACATCTTTAATCAATATTCATCTTTGCACTCTGAGCCAAAGATATTCATTTGTATATCACCAGTTGGTGTGTTCATCTCAACACCTGTTCATCCTCGCACTACGGGCCAAAAATATTCATCCGTTAATCATTCATCTTTGCACTACAGGCCAAAGATATTCAGTAATATCATCATTTAGGACTAAGGATGATGAAAAATATTTTAAAGAAAACGAATCCAGTGAGACAAAAGGACAAATAGTAGGGATTCGTATAACAGTTTATCCAAGATCAATAATACTCCATAATAACCAATTTTGAAGCAAAATTTAAGAATAAAGATCAAAACTTGGATACAATCAAAGATAGTAACCATAATAGACATCTTGGACAAAAAGAAGAAAATTTCATTTTTCAGTGAATAGTGCCTTATTCGTGAATAGTGCCGTATACGTGAATAGTAACCCCGACACAAAAAGTTTCAAATTTGATAAAAAGTTTATACCAATATTTCGGCATAATGACATTGAAGAAAATATCATTTTAAGAAGAAAATAACATCCCTTACCTCAAAATATCAAGACTTCGATCGAATATATCGGTATAAAATTTGAATGAAACTTGTAATCGATGAATGGAAACTCACAAAGTATCTAAATATTCACAAAATACACTCAATAATCTAGAGAGAAAAGAGAAAGCTTATGTTTACGGTGTGATTTTCAATTCTAACTTAGCCCTCTATTTATAGGAAAATGTTAGCAGACTTGACCTGTGACCGATGGCTTTACTCGCTATTATTCCCACCCACCAAATTTGAAATAAAATTCAGCACATTTTTCTTCACCAACCACAGGTGGGGCCCACTCAATTCTAGAATTTTCCACCAAAATGCTAAATTCGGATACTTCAACAATTTACGAACCGATCACCTCTTAAAATTCATAACAAATCATACGTTTATTTTTAACGGTTCAAAATTTGTGGACATATACTCAACTTATATATGTATAACATATCCAAAAATTACAACGATCCAACTATCGGATTAAAATTATAACTCACTTAATATATCTCAAAAACACCTTTGGTTTAATTTTTAATATCTCCATTAAAAAAAAAATCTCGATAAAACACCTCAACATTAACTCCTTTATTTTTAACCACAATAAATATATCCAACATTTATATCCACATAAAATAAATATTTCCTTATCATATGAATCAATAATTAATTATTCACAAATAATATTACTGAGTAATCACATTTATGACAACCAGTAGTTCTGGAAAGAGGGGCTTTCAATAAAAATTTCTCCTTCTTGGTGGCTTGAATTAGGTGACCAAACCTCTCCTTGATAGAGCTTTTAGACATTTTCAATAATGCTATCTAATAATATTATTCAAATAATATGAATTATTGATCCGATAATGAGAAATATTGTGCGGTGACAATTATTGAAACAACAATAATATAAAATATCAACGCAAAGAATTATTGAATCAATAAAATAAAATATTGAATAAAGAATCATCGTGAACAATTATTGAGTAGTGCCTTCCCTACGTAAGGATCGATAATTCATCAATATCGTGCATATATACGCAGACATCGTATTTTAACCACGGGTATTCCAGCGGTGTTAAGCAGTAATAACTACGATCGTTATTTATAAAAACTCAAACTTGTCATTTTCTTCATCCTACACTTATTCTATTATGGGGCCCATAAATGATCATGCTGGTGCCGCATTTAATATTATCTCGACAACAACAAGAATATTCCAGGACCAAATGAATATTCCCACAACAATGATTATTTTATAACCACTTGCATATTTTGCAAAATTTGCACATTTCACCCATAACCAGAGAATTATATCAAATTAATACCTTATTATTCACAATAATAATTAGAAAATTGATTTTATTTATAATAAGTTGGGGTCTTGCAATATTACATTATATATATTTATATTTCAATAATATTAAAAACTTTAAGTTAGATAATTTTTATGATAATTATATATATATATATAGCTGAATAAAAGAAATAAGATAATCTTAATATTTAATATTAATATTAGATAAGATAATCTTATTTTGATTATTTTCTTATAAACTATATTACGAATTCATATCTTTTATAAAACTACAACATTAATTCTAATTTTTAAATATAAGTAACAAATTAATATTAGGTAAAATGATCTTATTTTAATTATTTCTTTATAAAACTATATTGTTGATTTTTGTTTACTTATAAAAATACGATACTAATTTCACTATTTGAACTGATAAATATATTGTTGATTCTTGTTTACTTATAAAACTACATACAAATTTCACTATTTGATAGCTTAAGATTATAAAACTTTATATAAGGTTAAATATGAGGTATACTAGTAGAAAGTATAATATTTATCTATGTTTTATGTATTCAGTTTGGTTCGACTTATATTTTACAAGTAAAAAAATTAATAAAAAATAAATTCTTACATCTGTCACGTGTTACAGCATGTGCTCAATTTGATCGTGCCATGATCATCCAATATTACACGTGAATAATTTTTGTTAATAACTTTTGAGCAAGACAACAATTAATAATTGTACAATGGGCATGCAGCAGTAATGCAAGACCATGCATACTCACCAATGGAGTAGGCCATTGCCTTGTAAAGGGTCATATGAGTAGCCTTCCTGCTTCTGCCTTAATTACCTAAAGCTATTAGCCAGCCTACCATGAGACATATATTCACAAATCTTTCACACTTTCCCTTTGTCCTCCCATTAATAATAATACATCACAAAACAAGATTTAACAAAAAAATTTAATTCTTTCGACTGGAAATGGGAGATTAATCCAATAGTAACTAAATCATTCGAGTGAAGTGTAGCATAGAAGGTCGAGTTTGTGGACAGCTCAGAGTCCACATATTCATCCTCACTCGAAACAAACTTGCTAGGGATTAGGGAAGGATGGGAAACCAGGCAGAGCCAAGCCGTAGTCAAGGAATTCAGGTTCATGCTGAAAACCAAGGAAACTTGCATCATACACAGTTCAAAGTAAACTGAACTTAGATAACTAGGCCAAAGAATTAAAAGTTGTCACCAGAAACATGATCAATTGGTTATGTGAAGATATACATACACCATTAGGCAAAACTAAAGATAGTTTTTTGGGCTTTTTGCTAATAAGTGCCCTAAACCTAGTAGTAGTTGAAAAGCAATTAATGATGCTGATTGCTCACACAAGAAAAGAATTTCATCCTTGGTAGACTTTTTCTATAAATTTTCTAGCCCTCACAACAATTGCTGGTCAGAAGAGTAAGGGTTGGTGCGCGAATGACAGTAAAAGAGTCCCAGACACCAGTAATGAGTTAGCTAGCAATCACAATCAACCACCATCATAAACAATGTTCTACTCAAGAACAGCATCTGAGTCGAATCATGTACTTGTACATTTCAGATGCGTTTATGATGAGAAAGATCAGGCATAATTGCATAATCTGACTAATCATATTTCCAAGTATTTAAGATGACCACGTTTGACAACTTCAAAAAAACACCAAAGTTCCGTTCCAATTCACCAAATGTGCATTCCTTTGCATGGCCCCACTTTCTGATATTCCCAAAAGAAAAAAGTTGTTGATCAGAATAGGGATTTAGCTGATTTATAATAATATTTTAATGAAAGGTTAAAGGATAAATCTGTAATTTTCAAAAGTTTCTTTGAATATAAAAAGAACAAAGTAAACTTCAGGATCTAAAATCGTGAAGATTGAATCTTATTTGACCTTCAACTTTACTTAAACATATAAAACATAATGAGATTTTTCTTCTTTTTCCCTTGGCGGAATGCTCCGTGCAGATAGTGAAAACAAATCTTTGCGTGGGGAGATGAAATTATTCCCTATATTATACATAATATTTTATACTATAATTTTCAAAATATAAGATTATTATGGATTTTATGAAGTCAGTTTGCGGAATTAAGTACTATCTTCATTCCAAAATTAAATACATAATTTGACTTTTGAGGTCAAACGACAATATATTAAAGTTCAAAATTAGTATGATTAATAAAAGTTTAGAATAAAATAAATTTTGTGATTAATAATTTTTGTTATATACTACTCCCTCCTTTCTATTATATAAGTCATTTAAAATATAATCACACATTAAGAAATCTCATTAATTCTAATGTTAGGTAATTAATGTTGGTTTGAAATTTCAATACTACACATGCACTAATTAATTTCTCTCTCACTATATTTTTTAGGGACAATGTAGGAAATGATTAATTTTCTCCCAAATATATATGTAAAACGTCTTATATTATATTATTATCAACTAAAATTAAATAAATTTACATCAATTTTAAAGTTTAATATGTTGTCGTTTGACCTCAAAAATTATTTTGTATCTCTAATTTTAGAACGAATGGAGTATATAAAAAGTAGTACTCCCTTTCTTCCGAATTATAAAATCAATATTTATTCGAGTAATGCTAGGGTCGAACATTTTTTGTCTCAAAAAATTTCTCAAATGATGTGTCATCATTACATTAGTCATGCTATAAAGTATTATTAAAATATTCAATGTCATATTATTTAAGAATTTAAAAAATTTGAGACCCATAACATTACTCTATTTATTTATTTTCTAAAAATCAAGTTAAAATATTTTCAAAATTAAAATTGACATGATTTATTTTAAGTTTTGAAAATAATAAATCTTATAATTAATAGTATCTTTTAGGTAGTTTATGATATTTATAACATGAAACTTGTAATTTATTCTTTTTTTGGTCTTATAATAGGGAATAGAAGTATGTATTATGCAGTTAAAATAATATTTTAATATGAGACGCACCTTTTCTGTATTTGCTCCTGAATAACGTTGTTAAAATAACCTCTTCTGTATCTGATCCGGTCCATTGAAAATAATCTGTTCCGGTCACATGAAAATCTGACAACTTGACAAGATTATTTTGTTGTGTCCAAGAAAGATAACTACCATTACTACTAGTGTTGGACCTCATTGCTCTGTTCTCCTCATCTTCTTCTTCATCTTCATCATCATACACAACCTTAATACCAATTGTTTTTACTACCAAAGTATCAGTTTCGACATTGACAACGGAAACAACAACTTTATCGCCACCTTCTAATGCATTCCCTGAGTTCCAGTGACTCAACATCATGAAATATTCTTCCTCTTCATCAGGCTTCCAAAAGTTGGGGCCGTATAGCCAGCTTGGTTTTGTTATTCATTCTAATCACTGGCTTACAGTTATAGGACCACCTCCCTCTGTAAACAACGCACACATTCAATCCTAGGATATTAGGAAGTGAAGGCACGGTGAAGGCAACATAGTTTGAAATATGAGGCGGTGTTGTGACACAGTAGTATCCTGCTGGAGGCACACCCCCTGGAACACTTGTGCTGAATATGCCATATTCATAAACTACCTGCACGCATAGAGTACTATCATGTAAGTATGTTATTAATTCTAAATAATAGCCTAAAACAGAAGGACAAAACAGAGAGTACCTACTTTGATGGCATTATAAAATTCCACGGTATACTTTGATGTTAACATTAAATCCACGTCGAACAAGCCCAGTTTCTTCAATATTTTAATGTCACAATTTGTAACTGGTACCGACTTAAATAATCTTTCAACTTCAACAAGTTCTCTATTGTCAAAACAACTCATCCAAACTAAATTTGGTGTTGTCCCCACCTTTTTCAAGGACCTGTTGTCATCAGCCCAAATATTTCTTACACTACTAGGAAGACCTACAATAGATTGGAGCTTTGGACAATCATTTAAACTGAGATCCTCAAGCCTACCAAGACTTCTGATGCAATCTGGAAGAGTTTCAATTAAATTTTCACTCAAATCCAAAACCATCAACGAGGATAGGTTACTGAAATCCATGGGGAAAGAATCATTAGATAAATTACAGCCTACAAGGCTCAATTCAGACAAAAACTGTGGTAAAGAAGCCCGCTGTTGGACGACTCTACTCAGAGCCAATGTAGGATTCATGTTAATTCCATCAGCCCGAAACTCATACAGCGAGTCCAGATTCCTCAGCCCCATTGGAAACTCGCAAAGACTCGAACAACCAGAAATTATCAGTCTTTCAAGCTTTCTTAGCATGTCAAGCTTTCTTGGAAGCTTTGTAAGTTTTTTGCAATTTTCTAGATCAAGCACAAGAAGTCTCTCAGCAAATTCAATGGACTCACAAACCTCAACCAAACGCACACAGCCTTTAAGGATCAATATCTCTAGATTTGGAATTTCTGAGAATTTGGGGGTCCCTTCAAGCCATTCAGAATGACTTAGATTGAGAGTCCTCAGACACGGAAGGAACTGTCGATGAGAAAAACTAAATTAAATCTGTAGTAAGAGCCTACTTGTTCTTTTATCTAGATTATTTTGTTTGTTAGTCACTGTTGTACCTTGCTTCTCTTCCAGACACGCTTTAAGCTGCTATACTGTAAGTCCAGTCCAATCAAGTAATATAAAGGGAAATCATTCGGCATAAAGTTCAAATCAAATCCATGCCAGCACAACCACCTTAACCCGTTTGGAAAATTTTTATAGCCTCCACTAAGTTTTACAAAATTGAGCTGCAGGAATTTAATTTGCTGCATCCTAGCAAATGCCTCAGTTTTGAAGTCCACATGGTTTGAACTACTCACATTATTGCCTACTGAAAACCATGCCAAGAAGTTGCAACAAAGTCCGTGTAGTGCACTGGTCCAGTAAGATGTATCGACACTTGAGATCGATCTCGCCAAATTATCTCCGCTAGAAGTTTGCATATCATACATGAAAGCTTCAATTGAATTTGAGCCCTGTTAAAAGAAATAAAATAACAAGAAGCTAAATAAATATGAGCACGCATGGAAAATAAAAAATAAAAAAGAACAAAAAACATCTAATAAAATGTTTCTCTTACAGTTTTGTCTCTCAATACACTTGAACAATCCTTGTGATGCCACAACCTACTACGCTCACCAGGATTAGAAGATTCTTGCCGAATAATTTCTCTTCCCATGTCTCTAACTAAATTATGCATCATCAATTTGTTATCATTGTTAATTGTTAACAGATGCCGATCGATGAGATTTGCAATGCCTACTGTTGGGTAGAAACCACACGCTTCTAGTATCATCACCGTCCAGTCCTTGTCTTTTCCAACAAAGAAACAAGCAATATGAAGGAACAACTTCTCATCGTGGTCGTCCGGTAAGGATTGCAAACTTACTTTGAGTGTCTTAAGGATTTTACCATTAGGAATTGATTCTAATTTCTCCAATGCATTCCCCCATACGTCAACGTTTTGTGCTGATAGAGAACGACCCAAAATTTCAAGAGCTAGTGGAAGCCCTCCACAGTATTGTACTACCTTCTTTGTGTAGTCGATATAAATTTTGGTTGGGTGGTCTTATTTAAAGGCATGCAAACTGAATAGCTTAATCGATTCATTACGATCCATTTCTTGAACCTTATATACCTCATAAACATCATTAGGTGTTAACACCGATTCTTGCCTAGTTGTTATGATGATTTTACTTCCTGGAGAAAAGTAAACTCGCATTCCAAGTATTCTATATAGTTGGTCAAAGTCATACACGTCGTCGAGAACCAGGAGGGCCTTTTTACAACACAAGGCATCTTGAATCTTAATGATTCCTTAATCAATATTGTTTATATCTTCTATTTTCCACTTGCAAATATCCGAAAGAAGTTGATTCTGTAAACCAACAAAACCTTTAGTTGTTTTTGACTGTTCGTTTATATCCATGAGAAAGCTACTACCGTAAAAATTTTCAAAGTTTTTGTTAAAGACGGATTTGGCAATAGTTGTCTTTCCAATCCCGCCCATGCCACAAATCATCATTATGCAGGCACTAGTTGACCCATCCCGCAACCACAAATCAATTTTTCTGGTCCGATCATGTATACCAACCAAATATGGACCTTCATCTAATACTTTTCGATTGAGTTTATATTGAACCTCAGTTACAACTTTCTGTATAAACTTTGACTCGTCCCTACAAATTGTAGTCAAAATAGGAAAGCAAGTAGAATAAGCCACCATTAATCTTAGAAATGTACAAAACAAATCTAATTTAGAACTCACTGTAATCCCACAGTTTAATAAAAAATGATCAAAAGCCACAAATGTCATCCTTGTTTTTCTCATGTCTATATTTCTATTGACTTCATTTAAGGAAGAATGTGAGATAGTCTCCAAAAAAGTAAGCTTAAGAAAGTGAAAGACACTCTTGTTTACGAGATTTTTTACAGCTTCACCAAAAGGAGTTATTTAAAAAAAAATAAGAAATAATGTTCATTATATATGTACTTAGAAATATGTATGTTTATATGTAGTTTTTATGTTTTTCCACAATGTATGCATTGTTCTCATTCCAGCAGAATTAAAGCACATAACCAATTTGTTACCCAATATCTTGGTCTTTCAGTTCCATTCCAGACAAATCTGCAGCTTCCCTAAGTGCTCCCTTCCACCTTCTGACCTTGTCTGCGAATTCCTTCATCCTTTCATCGTTAGTTTCTGTCTTGAGTTTCTCTTCGTATCTATCAAATGCTTCTCCAATGCACCCTGATTGGTACCTAACTTGGGAGGGATCCACGTGATAGAAAAGTGGGAGAACTACATGTTTAGAGGTTCGCTTGCGCTCAAGGATCATTAAAAGCTCATCAAGACCACCATCTAGAAGATGCATAGTTCTTCGAGAAGACAATTATGGAGATCCTAGATTGTTGAATAGCTTTTTCCAATTCTGACTGAATATTGTTTCCTCTTTCTATCTCATCGTCATCTCTGAACGTGTGAAATCCCGCTTGCACCAATGCTGTATATAAGTGACTTGTAAAGGTTTCACAAGTGTCTACACCTCTAAAACTTAAGAATACTTGATAGGTACATCTTGAACTGGAAAAAGAAGCTTCTTGGGTTCTCACAACAGCCATTATATAAAGCTCTGCAAGTTGAGTGACAGAGAAATCCAAACAATCTGTTAAGGCAGCAGAGATGCTTAGGAACAGAACAGTCAAATTAAAATACATATAGAACAAATTGAATGAAGAATAAAAGGAATGAAATATAATCCTTAACTAAATTAAGAGCAAGTTGTCACATGGTATGAATTGCTGTAAGATGCATGACTAGTTATATATATATATATATATATATATATATATATATATATATATATATATATATATTCATTTGTTAATTAATTATTACATTATTAAAAGTTACTAATAAATAAGGATTAAGGAAGTGGCATGGCAGACAAAGGAGGTTTATTTTAAAAGAAATGGCGATACTTTCGGCTAAAGTTGCGGGTCAATGTTTCACATCCAAACAGTTGTCAAAATAACAAACAGTTGGGGTGGAACTAACTTAGATGATAATGTATAGCTAGCTATAGTAATTGGCTGCAAATCAATCATCATCATAAATTCCTAGTTCAAGTTATGGTAATCGAGTTCAGCAGACAAGTAAAATTAAATTAATTAATGGAACATATGCACACATTTCTTCTAAATTCTAATCGATTAAATACTTTATTGAACGTTCAATAGATAGTGTCTTGTGTGTGAGAGAGACTGTAACGATCCTAAAATCCGGACTAATTTCAATTCCGATCTTGTGCGTTAAAATATAAATTCAGTCTAATTCTCCGTCAATAATCAGTATTATAATTGATAAAATTCGTATAATTTAAAACTTTACAACATTCAATATCAATAAAGATATTAAAATTTAGTTATTTAAAACTTTCCTCAATCCCAGGATCACTGGCGGATCCATGTAGGGGCTCGGTTGGGCTGTAGCCCGGGTCAGTTTTTTTTTTTTTTTTACTTATATATCTTAGCCCAACTTAATATTTTAGCCCACAAACAAAAGCCCTATCAAACTCTCTCAACATCATCCTCCGTCCGCTACCATTGTCGCCCTATCAAACCCTCCCCGTTGTGGCCAATGAAGAGGGGGAACTCTACTTATTGTCTGCCGACTGCCATCGTTGTTGCTCTGACTCTCTGAATTTGTTAAAGTTAAATGCATTTGCCAAACCAGAGTCGCCATCTCTCTCAAACTTCACTATCAAATCGTAGCTCGATTGAGCTTCTGCATCAAGGATCCGTATGCATTTTTTCTGTTTAGTTGAGATTTGTACATTTTTTAAAGATTAATTTGAAGGTTAAAGCTTGATTTTATTGTTTAACAGGGAAGCTGATTGGGATCGAGCCTTTAATTTTTCTTCTAATTTGGACTTCTTAACTTCTTGCATTCAGTGATCCAGAGAACTAAAGGTATTCAATCTTAATATATGTATCCTTCTTAATTCTTTGCTATTCATTACAGTGATGTTTCTGGATCCATTTATATATAATTGTTTGCGATTGCAAATTATTTGTCTTTGAAATTTTTTGACTTAAAGGAATGAAATAGGCAAATAGCAAATTATGGTCAACACTTCACTGGGTTTACCTTTACCTTTCTACTCAGTATGTAATAATGTATATATTATTTGCAGTATGTATTAATGTATATATTATTTAGCTTTAATGTGCATTTGATTTTTAATGAACTAGTGGTAGTATTACATTGTCATACCAAACGTAGGGGAATGAAATTTGTTTGCATCATAGTTGATAAAAAATAGAAGTGAACCATTTAATGAATTTCTTGCTGATTTGCATTGAAGGTAAAATTTCTTAGTTTTTACAATTAGTTGGATAAAGTTTGGTTGGGCTTAATTTAGTCTATTCAAGTTTGTTATTATCTATTATGATTGTTGGGTGTTTGTGCACTGGTTATTGAACATTCAAACAAGGGAGAGAAAGGGGCTATAAAACGGCGCCCTCAAGGTGTTCGATAAAAGTTCTGAGAGTAGGAAAAGTTGGTTTTTGAGCAAGTTAGGGGGGGGGGGGGGGTTTGGCCTGTAATGATTTGTTATTATTTGAAAAATCTAAATGGCAATTGGTAGCCCAGGAGGAAAAAAATTTCTAGCTCCGCCCTTGCCCAGAATAGCAATCATTACCTTACAACTCATGATCATATTCATAATGATCTATTTTATTACATCAATGATCTGTACCAATCTGTCACTCATATACATAAATGATGAGCACATTATAGTGATACCTATTCGCTTTAAACGTTATCCTAACATTTCCTTACAACCTATACCATTTGCTAAACAAATGCTCAATTGATTTAGTTTTCAAATTAACATAAATTCTTAATGAATTTAAATTTTAAGCTCATAACAAATTTTAAAATACTTTTCCAGCAAAATAAAATTGCCTTGCAATTAATAACTTAGACTATAAATTCTTACACAGTTTTCCTAGGTGATCTCCTAGAGACCTAATTTAGTTGTCTCTATGAACTTTTTCTCCACGTCGAGCCTCTTGAAATCCTGACTCATGTATGATTAACCCAACGTCCAAACCTGAAAAATCACAAAGCATTTTCATACAAAATATGTTGTTATCATTAAAATAAAACATATAAATATATGTTGTCATCATTAAAATAAAACAAATAAAGTTGGGAGTGCTACTTTGGTATGTTTAGAATAAAGAGAGTATTAATTATTGAAAAAAGGATGTACCAAAATGTGGTTATCACTTTGAGGGTATTTGTTAGGGATCATGAATATCCACCTAAACACAAATTATTTGGTATATGATTATTGGTAATAGAAAATTGTCATATTGTGTCATTTTTGTTCGGTAGAAGATATGTGATTATGGGTTATATTTTTTAACATATAAATCTTTTACTAAAATATTATTGTACTAATTTTAGTTGAATATTCACCCGTATGGTTATAATCAAATGTAATTAACAATCATCAAAGTATTATCAAACATTCAAATTAATTAATTCAATATTATTTAGTAAATCATATTAATTTTTTAATATGTTTATAAAATAACAATTTGTAATTTATTCAATTATTAAACACAAAAATTTCAAATATGTCATTAATAATACATTAAACTTATAATAATAAATAATAAACAATACCACATACTTTGTATGAGCTATTTTGGTAATACGTCTGACTTCCATTCCAACTCACCAATTGTCTATTCCTTTGCTCGGCCCCACTTTCTGATATTCCCAAAAGAAAAAAGTTCAAAATCAAAATAGGAATTTAGCTGATCTATAATAATATTTTAATCAAAAGCTTCTTTGAAAATAAAAAGGACAAAGTAAACTTCAGGATCTAAAATCGTGAAAAATGAATCTTATTTGACCTCCTACTTTACTTAAACATCTATATAATAAAACAGAACTCATTTTGAATTTTTATTTGACAAAGTACAAGGACGATTCAGATTCATTCTAACTTAATTCTTCCAATTTAATCTTCTTCCTGCCCAAATCAAATTCACACATACACCCTACTCTCTCTCATATTCACACACAAAATTTTTCTCTCTCCTCTCTTCTTCACACACAAACAAATAAAAAAAAATAAAAATAATAATAATAATAATTATTATTATAATTATAATAGTTCTACTAATAATAATTATAATAATAATAATAATAGTATTAATAATAATAATAATAATAATTATAATAATCTATATAATAAAACAGAACTCATTTTGAATTTTCATTTGACAAAGCACAAGGACAGTTCAGATTCATTCTAACTTAATTCTTCCAACTTAATCTAAAGGCTCATATTTTTTCCCGCCCAAATCAAATTCACCCCTACACCCTACTCGGATCCGGTTACCATGAAGTTAACTTTATGATAAGTTGGTCGATTGAATCGACTAATCTGAAGATGACACGCAGAGAAAGAGATCACCTCACTTTGCGTGTGTCGATTAATCAGATAGTCAATTGACCAAAATTAACTTCATATTAACCATTCACACCCTACTCTCTCTCATGTTCACACACAAAATCTTTATCTCTCCTCTCTTCTTCACACACACACAAACAAATAATAATAATAATAATAATAATAGTAAATTATTTTAAGTTACAAATAGTTTTTATGTAATATAGTATTTTTAAAATTTTAATCTAATTTTTTATTACGCCGTGCCTTCAGGCACGGGCAATTACTAGTATAGAATATAGTGCGGGTTTTCTCTCTTTTTTCCTTGCGGATGCTCTATGTAGATGGTGAAAACAAATCTTTGCATGGGGAGATGAAATTATTCCATGTATTGTACATAATATTTTATACTCTCACATTTTCAAAATATAAGATTAGTATGAAGTCAGCTTTCCAAAATTAGAGAGATAATTTGATTTTTGAGGTCAAAATTACCATAAATGTTTAGAAAATACATAATTTTGGCATGTCCTTGGTTCACAAGTTTTAAATAAACCATCAAGAATATGAGACGCGATCCGGTTACCACGAAGTTAACTTCATGTTAAGTTGGTCAATTGACCAATACAGTGCTGACACACAGATAGAAAGATCACCTCCCGCCAACGTGTCGAGACTGTATTAGTCAATTGACCAAAGTTAACTTCATGCTAACCACCCCAATAAGACACGCACCTGTAGAACGGTAATGTTACCATATCCTCGCAACCTAAGAAGTTGTAATCTTTTCCGGTCACATTTAAATCTGACAACTTGAGAAGAGTATTTTGTTCAGTCCAAGAAAGATAACTACTACTACTACTATTGCACCTCATTCTTCTGTTCTTCTCATCTTCTTCTTCTACATCTTCATCTTCATCTTCATCATCATACACAACCTTAATACCAATTTTTTCTACTACCAATTCATCTTCATTGTAATTGAAGACCGAAACAGTAACTCTGTCGCCGCCTTCTAATGCATTCCCTGACTTCCAATGACTCAACATCATGAAATACTCCTCATCCTCTTCATCTTCATTCCAAAAATGGGGCTTGTATCGCCAGATAAAATCCTTGCTTTCATTATGCATTTTAATCCCTGGGTTATCATAAACGCTGGACCACCCACCTCTGTAAACAACGCACACATTCAATCCTCGGATATTAGGAAGTGAAGGCACGATGAAGGTTGAAATATGTGGCGGTGTTGAGACACAGTCGTATAACACTTGTGCTGAATATGTCATATTCATACCTTACCTGCATGCATGCATATAAGTACTATCAGGTAAATATATTGTTAATTCAAGATAATAGCCAAAAAAAAAAGGACAAAACAGACAGTACCTACCTTGATGGCATTATAAAACTCCACGGTATACTTTGATGTTAACATTAAATCCACTTCGAACAAGCCCAGTTTCTTCAAGATTTTTATGTCACAATTTGTAATTGGTACCAACTTAAATAATTTTTCAACTTCAACATGTTCTTTACACCCGTAAATATATGTCTCAACCAAATTTGGTGTCGTCTCCACCCTTTTCAAGGACCGGCTGTGTAATACCCAAATACTTGTTACCCTACTCGGAAGACCTACAATAGATTGGAGCCGCGGACAAGAATTTAAAATGAGATCCTCAAGCCTACCAAGACTTCTGACGCAATCCGGAAGAGTTTCAATTAAATTTTTACTCAAATCCAAACGCATCAAGGAGGATAGGTTACTGAAATCACTGGGAAAAGAATCATTGGATAGATTGCAGCCTACAAGGCTCAATTCAGACAAAAACCGTGGTAAAGAATCCCGTTGTTGGACGACTCTAGTCAGAGCCAATGCAGGATTCATGTTAATTCCATCAACCCCAAACTCTTTTAGCGAGTCCAGATTCCTCAGCCACATTGGAAACTCGCAAAGACTTGAATAACCAGAAATTATCAGTCTTTCAAGCTTTCTTAGCATGTCAAGCTTTCTTGGAAGCTTCGTAAGTTTTTGGCAATCTTCTAGATCAAGCACAAGAAGTCTCTCAGCGAATTCAATGGACTCACAAACCTCAACCAAACGTACACATCCTTTAAGGATCAATATCTCTAGATTTGGAACTTCTGAGAATTTGGGGGTCCCTTCAAGCCATTCAGAATGACTTAAATTGAGAGTCTTCAGACACGGAAGGAACTGTCAAGGACAAAAATTAAATCTGAAGTAGGATTCTACTTGTTCTTCTTTTATTTAGATTTTTCTTTAACTACAAAATGAACCATCAATTACAAACATATACTATATTAGTTACCATGATCATACCTTGCTTCTCTTCCAAACACGCTTTAAGCTGCTATACTGCAAGTCCAGTCCAATCAAGCTATCCAAAGGAAAATCATTTGGCATAAAGTTCGAATTGAATCCATGCCAGCACAACCACCTTAATCCATTCGGAAAATTTTTATAACCTCCACTAAGTTTTACAAAATTGAGCTGCAGGAATTTAATTTGCTGCATCCTAGCAAATGCCTCAGTTTTGAAGTCCACATTGCAGGAATTTAATTTGCTAGAAATTTGCATGTCATAGACGAAAGCTTCAATTGAATACGACCCCTGTCAAATGAAATAAAATATCGAGAAACTAAATAAATATGAGAATGCGCGCAAAACCAAAAGAATAAGAAAAAAAACACATAATGAAATGTACGTTTCTCTTACAGTTTTGTTTCTTAATACACTAAAACAATCCTTGTGATGCCACAACCTACTACGCTCCCCAGGATTAGAAGATTCTTGTTGGACAATATTTCTTCCCATGTCTCTAATTAAATTATGCATCATCAATCTGTTATAATAATCTATTGTTAGCAGATGCCGATCAATGAGATTCGCAATGCCAACTGTTGGGTAGAAACCACACGCTACTAGTATCATCACCGTCCAATCCTTACCTTTTCCAACAAAAAAACAAGCAATATGAAGGAACAACTTCACGTCGTGGTCGTCCGGTAAAGATTGCAAACTTAATTTGAGTTTATTGATGATTTGACCATTAGGAATTGCTTCTAATTTCTCCAATGCATTCCCCCATACATTAATGTTTTGCGTTGATAGAGAACGACCCAAAACTTGAAGAGCTAATGGAAGCCCTTCACAGTAGTGTACCACCCTCTTTGTGTGCTCAATGTAATTTTCAGTAGGATGGTATTGTTTAAAGGCATGTAAACTGAAAAGCTCAATTGACTCGTCATGAGACAGAGTTTCAACCTTATATACCTCATATATCTCATCAGGTGTTAGCAACGACTCACGCCTACTTGTTATGATGATTTTACTTCCAGGAAAAAACCAATCTCGCATTCCAAGTATTCCATATAATTGGTCAAATTCATCCACGTTGTCAAGAACAAGGAGTACCCTTTTACAACGTAAGGTATTTTGAGTCTTAATGATTCCTTCATCAATATTGTTTATATCTCCTTTTTTCCTCTTGCAAATATCCGAAAGAAGTTGATTCTGTAAACCAACAAAACCTTTAGTTGTTTTTGACTGTTCGTTTATATCCATGAGAAAGCTACTACCATCAAAATTTTCAAAGTTTTTGTTAAAGACGAATTTGGCAATAGTTGTCTTTCCAATCCCGCCCATGCCACAAATCAGCATTATGCTAACACTAGTTGACCCATCCCGCAACCACAAATCAATTTCTCTGGTCCGATCATGTATACCAACCAAATATGGACCTTCATCTAATACTTTTCGATTGAGTTTGTGTTGAACCTTGGTTACAACTTTCTGTATAAACTCTGACTCGTCCCTACAAATTGTAGTCAAAATAGGAAAGTAAATAGAGTAAGCAACCAATAATCTTAGATATGTACAAATTGTAGTTCTATAATTATAGTAATATTTAATATAAATATATAAAGTCAGAATTTGAAAACAAAAATAAAGGCAGATTCTGGAAATTATGAAATATATAAATCCGAGTCCTTTAAATTCACAAAGTCTCCTTAAAGCAAATTTATTCCCTCACTAGTGCTAAGGATTAATTGAATAATTGCTTCCCAAGATAAAACGGATTTCCAGTTCTTAATTAGAAGGATTTCCAGTTCTTAATTAGAAGCACTTCAAAATTAAGAACGCATCGAACCAAATTATATGTTATGTACTGAACTTATGATACTTACAGTAATGATGCATGAAAAATAATGCATGGATATACTTACACAGAAACGGGGAAAAGATTGCAGAACGGGAAAGTTCAGAAGGGAATGGAAAATACACTGCAGAACGGGAACGAAAACTTCAGAACGGGAAGGAAAGGAACAGGAACGGGAAAAAGTTTTGCAGAACGGGAAATAATTTTTTTTCCCTTCTTTTAGATATATCACCACCCACCCGCCCGGGCCCGGGCCGACCGGACGGCGGGGTGACCCTTGGGGCCCTTCCCATTGAGCAAACATCCCATATTTATTTTCTCAAACCCATTTCCAACACAAAACAAATCTAATTTAGAACTCACTGTAATCCCATAGTTTAATAAAATATGATCAAAAGCCACAAATGTCATCCTTGTTTTTCTCACGTCTATATTTCTCTTGTTTACAAGATTTTTTACAGCTTCACCAAAAGGAGTTATTTAAAAAAAGAAAAGAAATAATGTTCATTAATATATATATACTTAGAAATATGTATGTTTATATGTAGTTTTTATGTTTTTCCACAATGTATGCATTGTTCTCATTCCAGCAGAATTAAAGCACATAACCAATTTTCGCAAAGGATATAAATTATAAGGATGCTACCCATTATCTTGGTCTTTCAGTTCCATTCCAGACAAATCTGCAGCTTCCCTAAGTGCTCCCTTCCACCTTCTGACCTTGTCTGTGAATTCCTTTTTCCTTTCATCATTAGTTTCTATCTTGAGTTCCTCTTCGTATCTATCAAATGCTTCTCCAATGCTCTCTGACTGGTACCTAACTTGGGAGGGATCCACATGATAGAAAACCGGGAGAACTACATGTTTAGAGGTTCGTCTGCGCTCAAGGATCATTAAAAGCTCATCAAGACACCATCTAGAAGATGCATAGTTCTTCGAGAAGACAATTATGGAGATCCTAGATTGTTGAATAGCTTTTTCCAATTCTGACTTAATATTGTTTCCTCTTTCTATCTCATCGTCATCTCTGAACGTGTGAAATCCCGCTTGCACCAACGCTGTATATAAGTGACTTGTAAAGGTTTTGCGAGTGTCTACGCCTCTAAAACTCAAGAATACTTGATAAGTACACCTTGAACCGGAAAAAGAAGCTTCTTGGGTTCTCACAAGAGCCATTATATAAATCTCTGCAAGCTGAGTTACAGAGAAATCCAAACAATCTGTCAAGGCAACAGAGATGCTTAGGACCAGAACAAATTGAATGATGAATAAAAAGAATGAAATATAATCCTTAACTAAATTAAGAGCAAGTTGTCACATGTTACAAGATTTGTATAATCCTTAATTATTAGTCAAACCATTAGTTAATTCCACAATTTGCTGTAAGATGCGTGACTAGTTATATATACATATATTCATTTGTTAATTAATTATTTACATTATTAAAAGTTAGTCCCTTAAAGTTAGTACTCCCCTCAATGTTTCACATCCAAGCAGTTGGCCTGGGAGAACTTCGCTCCTGCGCTCGCTCTAGCCTTTTTGGCTACCAAGCAATCATCCTCATAAATTCCTTCTAAGTTATGGGTCACAAGTTCTCTAAATTCTAATCGAGAAGTATATATTGCTTCTATAAATTATTATTCATTTTAGTATCATATAAATATTACAACCAACTCCTAAATTATGAATATTATTTTCTATTCAAATAAATGTATCAAGTCATTTTTATTATAAATAACAAACTACTAATTCTATCAGTTTTACCACTAATTCATGACAGTTGTATTTGAGAGCTACAATTTAGCAACTCAGTTAAGACTAATATCATGATATTGACTAATAATAATTAAGTGTTATTTCAGGTGAGAGGAATTAGATAATAAGTGTTGTATTTGGTAAGAGAAGGAAGACTTTTGATCGAATGAAGTATTATAACATGAAAACATGTGTGGCCGGCTGGCTGGCTGGCTAGCTCTTGAATAATTAATTAGATGGACGACTAGACTAATTGCTTAAATAAATAAAAACATATGTAACTTTGGAATGACTAGATGAACCATTATTTCAACTTTCTTTTATATTGGTCTTTATTTGTTATAGATTAACCTTCTGCAATTGTGCTTGATAATGAATCTGAAGTTTTCCAGTTTATTTCTTTTAAGTCAGATTTTGTGGTAGATGTTTTGCCTACAACTGTGCTTTGAATCATTTCAACGCCCACTAAAAACTCATAATTATGTGGATCATTATCTACGTACCTTATCATCCGCACTCCAAGACATAATTTGCATTTCCTTAGCTTCCCTCCAGTTATCATTGTACATCAGCTAGTTTTGATTTGTCACAAAACATGAACAGTCCTCATCCTCACTATACCCAGAAATTAGAACATTCATGGACCATTTATCTCTTCTAGGCATTTCCTCGAACACAAAGTAGGCATTATCCAGAGTTTTCGACAGTATAGCATGTTCGGGACTCAGCTGTGTTATCTCTGCATATAACAGCTTTCTCTCACAAAGCTTAGCTAAACTAATTGCATGATGTAAATTATAGCTTCAAGGAACACAGGTAAATATTTGTTTGGAGTGGCATTCTAATAAATACACTTACTGGTATGAAATTTTTTTGGGAACTCTTGATTAGAACCCTCCATTGACCTTTTATGTTGCCTATCTTTTTGGAGATGAATAACTGATGACCTAGTATCTTGTAATTGTGTAGTATGCACTATTTTATATTCCCTGATGGTAGCAACTAGCAGCACATTCACTCTTTATTGTATACTGTACAGATTTCTGGTCTCTCAATAAAGATGCCAGACAACAGAATTAGGAAAAGACACTGAACATGCTGGAAGTCGAGCGAGGGAAGACAACGAGTATGTAAGGCTGGTAACATCCAGTGAACCAAGGATAGTTGACGTTGATATCTTACAACCTCAACCAGAAAGGAGAGTTAGGTCTTTACGCCATCGATTTTTCCTGTAATTTCTTGTTCCGATCTTGCAATGGGAAGCCAGTTCTTGCACTCGTACTTGTTGCCTCTCTCTCACTGTTTCCTGTGTTGTTAATTCTTTCTGGTCCTTCCATGTGGTTGGCTGGGATGACTTTTGGGTATGGTCTTGGCTTCGTCATTATCATGGTGGGTACAACTATTGGGATGATTCTGCCATACATGATCGGCTTACTATTTCGAGAACGAACGAATTCATGTACGAAGCTTGTAAACTTGGTGTTATCTCTACTCATTCACCTGTACGTAGTTCATTTGCTATTTTCTTTTCTGATTAAATGCAGCAATGGTTAAAAAGATGGCCACAGAAATCTGCTATGATAAGACTAGCTGGGGAAGGGAGCTGGTTACATCAATTTCGCGTTTCACCATTTCCATACACCATTTTCAACCATGCAATAGTAGTGACCAGTATGCGGTTTTGGCCCTATTTATGGGGGATCTATAGCAGGAATGGTTCCAGAACCTTTCATTTACATCTTGTTTTTCCTTCATGATTTTTTATTCCCTCCCCGGTTTTAATATAGCTGAGTTGTGACGACCGAAAATTTATAAGACTAATAAAATCTTGAATTATTAAATAAAAGTTAAGAATAAAATCTAGATTGGAAATAGATTATTAATTTTGAGAGGAACTTATATGGTTTATTTTTGAAATAGATTATTTTATAATGAGGTATATTGTTTTGGGTATTTAAGATTATGTGTTAATATTAAGTGTTAATCACATAAGGTATAACATTAGTAAACTCTAATGTTAGATTAGAAACTTTAATGTTCATTTAGGAAACCCTAACGATCAGTTAGAAATCCTAATTTCATATTTGGAAACCCTAAATCCTAATTTGCAAACTCTAATACTACTTTATAATGAGGTATATTGTTTTGGGTATTTAAGATTATGTGTTAATATTAAGCGTTACGCTCTGTTTCTGAATTTTAAAATGGACAGAAAAGAAAAGAAATAGACGAAAAATTTAAGTTTTCTTTTCAATTCTTATGTTTCTGAGTTTTTTAATAAACGGAAAAGAAAAGAAACGGATAGAAAATTTGGTCACTTTTCCAGCCAAAGTTTTCCGTCCAAAATTAGCATGATTTGGAAGGAAAAGAAATTAGAATAAGTAATATTTTTATAATTCCCATATTATCCTCAACCTTTAATATAATAAATTTTAAATTACAACTCATGTCCTCAATTTTAAATTTTATATCATTTTCCATTAAAAACTCAGAAACAACACAAATGAAAACTTTAAAGTTTTCTATTCTTTTCTTTTATGTTCTAATTTAAGTTTTCTATTCTTTTCTTTTTTGTTCAAAACTCAGAAACACAGTGTAAGGGTTAAGAGTTATGGGAAACATATGAAATGACTAAATTATTTTTAAAACTGTTGGGGAAATGATTAAAATACTCATGTAGGTGTAAAATGACCAAAATACCCTTGTACTTATCTTTTAACAAAAGGATAAGATCAAATCTTAGTGACTCACTACTTGGAGATATGCCATGTGCTTAAAATCCAAGGAAATCAATCATTTGTGGACACCTATATCAGCTATATACAATGAATCAGAAGGATTAGATTTTAAAGGAGGTTTAAAGACCAAAAAGCCTTTACTTTAGTTTCTACACTTAGTCAAGCCTCTCATTCTCTAAACCTACGAATTTTAGAGTAAAACTCGGTCAAAACTTAAGCCAACAACACCCCATAGCTATCCAAGATTAGATTCAAAAAGGAGAAATCAAAATTGGTTCAATTAAAAAGGTATAAACTCTAACCCTAAGCTAGATCTTGTATGCTTAGGTAGATTTTCTATTTTTGTGTTTAGATTGTTCTATGTTATGTTACTTAGTGATCTATGTTGATAAATCATGGATGCATAACATTTAAATGCATGAAAATGGATATTTAAGCAATTTGGAAAAACCCTAAAAATATGGTTTGACAGTCAAATGTCAGAGCCTCTAGATCCTAACCTGTTAATTGTTAGATCTGTTAAGTGTATCCTTGTTATAGTATGCCATGAGGAGAGTAAACTGGAAGTAAAATCATGTCCATATCATGTTTAGATTGAAAGTTATTCATGGTCAAACATGGTTGAACAGTCGTAGAAAACTGGTTTTGGAAAACCCAGAAACTGTCTGACAAGATTTTTGGAAGCTCTGATCTTCTTCATGTTATGTTGTTAGCTTGTCTAAGTGTATCACTTTTGTACACTGACATATGAACTATAAAACTCTAACAATGGATTACACATTACATCAACAAATTTCAAGTTATTAATAGTCAAATATGGGTTGACCAAGCTGAAAATTCAATTTTCTGGAAATTCCAGAAAATTGAAGAACAAGCTCTGTGACAGGTAGTTTGACTAGCTAGATCTCTCTTATGTGATATTTTTAAAGCCATTGTATCACTTTTGTAGCCTGGCATGTCTACTACAAGAGTGAGACACTACATCACTTGGATAACACATAGAATCAAAGTTATTAAAGTTCACAGTAGGCTACTCACATTTTCCAGAAACTCAAGCACAGCCTTAGTTGGCTAGTTTGACCATCAATATCTTCATGATATGATGTAGTTAGACCCCAAATTTGATATGTACTTGTAATATTACATCAACACTATATCAATGATACACTTTCATGTCTAGAAACTTCATGAACTGAAAATTAAAGATAGTCAAAGTAGGCTCTAAAGAGTTGACTTGACTGTTCTTCAAAGCTAAGAACACCTATAACGATAGTTTTTGTCGCGATAGGCCTTTAACGACAGTTTTAATAAAAGTTAATTATATTAATTAAAATAAAAAATATAGAAAATAATTATGAATAATTCATAATTAAGTTTTAAAAATTATTTGAAGTTATAAAAATTAACTTTTAATATTTCGACATAAATTTCATTAATATTTTAAATTATTTAAATATTAATGATAATAAATTATTTAATAATTATATTAAATAAATTGTTTAAAAATGATTTTTATGTTTTAAAAATCATTTAAAAATGATATAAAGCTTTTAAAAATATTTTAAGTTATAATATGTGACTTTTAATATTTTGACATGAATTTCATTAATATCTTAATATTAATGATAATTATTTAAAAATATTTTTAAATATTTTTTGAATATTATATTGTGGATTTGATATAATGTTATAGTTGTAGGTAATATTTATAAATTTTGAAAAGTATGCAAGTTGTTATATAATATTCGATTAATGGGGAATATTCGTTTTAACAGAAATATTAGATGCGGCAAGATAATCATTAGTGGACCCCATTAATGTAATTATTATTTCGGATTGAGAAAACGACAAAAATATTTTATTAAAAATAACGGCGGAAGTTTTAACTGATTAATATTGTTGAACTACTTCGGTAAAAAAGTACGATGTCTGGCGTGATTGCATAAGTAGCATTACGGTATTGATTATTGATGCTTACGTGATAAGTCACTCGGTTTTGTTTTATTGGTATTATTAATGTAATAAAATGTAAAATCTTTTATATAAAACAAAATACTTTTATAAAATTATTCTATAAATAGAATATATTATATTATTATCGCATAGTGTTTTGCATAGTAAAATCTTTTTATATAAAATGAATACTTTTATAAAGTTATTCTATAAATAGAATATATTATATTTTATTATAGTGTCATATAGTAATGCATAGTAGTTTTCAGATAGTAAAATATTTTTATATAAAATAGAAATCTTTTATGTAGTTATTCGTTTTATTAGATTATAAATAGAATATATTATATTTTATTTAAAAGATTTTGCTTTAAATATGGACCGTCGATTAAAAAGTAAATCAATCTCTAACTGATTCATGAGTTAGTTCTTATGCATTCCATTTTTCTATAAATAGAAGCTCATTCATTCATTATTTTCATTTAATTCATCAAACTCTGAGAGAGAAACTATAGAGAAAGAAGAAAAGTGTTGCTCGCTACTTCACTACTTTTATATCCAATACTCTTTCTTTCTAAGGTAGGGAATATTATTTGTTGTACTCGTAAGGGTACTCTTTCTTTTTCTTATTTATGAAGAACTTTTGTTATTCCATTCTTTATTATTCATTGGAATAACTCAGATATCTGCCAGCTACCCTATACTTGGTGAAATTCTTACGTTATTCCATTCTTTATTATTATGTTGGAATAACCTTTTATTATCAAAATCGCATACGTGGTGAAATTCTTCTAATATTCCATTCTTTATTATTCTCGTTGGAATATCGTATACATGCTTTTACTGTAGGATCTGATTAGATTATTTATTATTACATTGGAATATCACATCATGCATGTTTTTGTGGGATTGGTTCCGTTATTTATTATTCATTGGAATATCCTGCCGGTTAATTCTTTTGACACGGGTTAAGATTATTATTATTCCGTTGGAATAACTTTGTCGACGCGGGCAATCGCATGCATGGTGATTTCTTTTGTTATTCCATTCTTTATTATACTCAGTTGGTTAAAGTTTTGACTTCTATACTCCATGAAATTAGTGGAATATCTGTTGGGATATTTTACATGAATCCCACATCGGATAAATTCAAGAGTGTAGATGGGTTAATAAGTATGGTAGAGCCTCAACTTAATAGGTTAACCTTTTAGGTAAGGAGGTGGTCCAACATGCTTATTGAGCCCGTCTACACAGGTGTGCGCTGCATGGTGATGAATTGATGTGGGATGGATCGTTCAATTCCGCTTCAAATGGTATCAGAGTTCATGGTTCGATGGGCCCAAGAACAACTCCAAGGTGCGAGGGAAGTGCGAGGGTAAAATTCGCAGGCCTCGTGGGTGGAGCAAATAAAGTCCAAGTATCAACTCCAAAGTGCGAGGGGGGTGCGAGGGTAAATTCGCAAGGCCTCGTGGGTGGAGTAAATAGAGTTGAATCAGGTGGAGAGCGGGGGCTTAGGAAGGCTCTAGGGAAGTTACTGAGAATACTCAAGTATGATACTTGTGATGGGTATAATGATGAGAATACTCAAGTATAATACTTGTGATGGGTATTCAAGTGAAAGATGGAGATGGTAGAGCCTCAACCTAATAGGTTAACCTTTTAGGTAAGGAGGTGGTCAACACGCTTTATTCGCCTGTCTACATAAAAATGCATTACGTGGTGATAAATTGATGTGAGATGGATCGTTCAATTCCGCTTCAAAATAAATTAGACAGGTCAATTTGTCTGCGGGAACAAATCGATTTTGTTATGGCTGTCTAATTTTCTTGTCCAAGTATACTTATTCAATATAGAAACATATTATAGAGGGTTGTGTAGTTAATCTTTGTTTTAAAATAAATTATCAAATTCCTTTTTGAAAATTATTTTTTTTGTTACCTTTTATTTTCCAATATGGCTGTGCAGGGAAAACACTTCCAGACCAATGCAGTTAACTTATCAATCTGACCATGTCGTGGAGTTGATACGTTTACAATATTATGTATTTAGGAATTAATTAGTGTTACATGAGCGTGATTACATGTTTTGTAGTAATTATTTATGTTAATCTCATTCGGTGCTTTAAATGTATTTTTGCACAGCGGGCGGTTGATAAGGACATTTGCAGACGTTCAATATGGGAACCATCCCATAGAGGATGTTTGATAAAAATTGAATAAATTTGAATCTGAATGAAAAAATTGTTTGATAATTGACATGTCTGAAACATTTGAATAACATATTTTTATTAATTTAGCCTTCTAAAAAAATTCAAAATTGTTGTAAATTTATTTAATATTACTTAATATAATAGTTAATGTTATACAAAAAAAAATTCATTCAGCCTATTCAACAAAAAAATTGACACTAAATCATTCGGTTCAAATCGTCTGAATGACTGACCGATTTTTTTTAAAAAAACAAACGCACTGAATTCAGTCTTAAACAAACATCTCCCAAGTCTAGTTGAAATCATATACAACATTATCTCCTTCATAAATGCTATATATCATCACTACAGTTGCATTTACAATTTACACAAAAACAACTCTCTAAATGAACTTAAAAGTGCAGAAACAAGTGCAATAGAAAAGCTTCTGCTTCAAATTAAAGACCCAAGAACTTGGATTTTCCATGATCTCTGTCATAGCCTGAATGTGAGATAGATTGTTAGGGTGTAAATAATTGGACCTCTTTGTTTTAGATCCCTTGATTGTACCTATTGAAAATAAAAATAACACATAACACATATTGTATTGTTTACCAAAGCTCAAAATGAGTTAGAGATAAAAAGTTAATTCCCTGTTCTCTCTCTCTCTCTCTCTCTCTCTCTCTCTCTCATACACAACCACAAAAAAGAATGAAACATAGTGGCAGTCTAAATAAAAATTTCAATATGACTACTATGTGGTAATCTCATATTACTCTCTATTTTTTGGTCATCTGATTACTGAAAATCTATACTTTATTGGGTATCTGATTACCAAGAATGTAAAATTACATATGTAACAAACACGACCTATAAATATGACCAGCCACATTATCGGATATTTAAGACTTCAAACATCCAGACTCCTTCTATTCCAAATCACCGAATGATTATTCCTTTGCACGGTCACACTTTCTGATATTCCCAAAAGAAAAAAGTTCTAGGTCAGAATAAGGATTTAAGCTGATCAATAATAATATTTTAATGAAAGATTAAAGGACCAATCTAAAATTTTCAAAAGCTTCTTTGAAAATAAAAAGGACAAAGTAAACTTTAGGATCTAAAATCGTGAAGAATGAATCTTGTTTGACCTTCTACATTACTTAAAAACATATAAAATATAATGAAAATTTTCTTTTCTTTTTCCTTGGTGGATGCTCCAAGTAGATGGTGAAAACAAATCTTTTTATGGGGAGATGAAATTATTACATGTATTGTACATAATATTTTATACTCTCATTTCCAAAATATAAGATTATTATGAATTTTATGAAGTCAGCTTCCAAAATTAAGTACTCCATTCGTTCAAAAATTAGAGATACACTTTTGAGATCAAACAACGGCATATTAAACTTCAAAATTAGTATAACTCACAAAAGTTTAAAATAAAATTTTTTTTGTGATTATTAGTTTTTCTTATATACTATTAAAAAAGTGTATCTCTAATTGTACCTCAAAAGTCAAATTATATCTCTAATTTTGGAACGGATGGACTATATAAAAAGTAATACTACATCTGTTCCGAATTATAAAATTAATATTTATTTGAGTAATGCTACAAGTCAAAAAAAATTTGTCTCAAAAAGCTTCTTAAATGATTTGTCATACATCATTGCTTTAGTTAGGTAGTACTAATAATTTTTTGTCTTAATTTTTTGAGTATATAAAAAGTAGTACTCATAATTTTGTCAAGTATTATTAAAATATTCAATGTATGTCATTTAAAACCCATTTGAGACCAAAAAATTGAGACTCTTAGCATTACTCTATTTCTTTTCTAAAAGTCAATTTAAAATATTTTCAAAATTAAAATTGACATGATTCATTTTAAGTTTTGAAAATAATAAATCTTATAACTAATAGAACATTTTAGATAGTTTATGATATTTTTAATTGTATTAACATAATCTAAACGAATTCATGCCAATTTTGAGTTTGAATATATATTTAAAATTGACTATTAAAAAGTCAATAGATCCATATTTTTGGCATGTTTCTGAGTCACGAGTTTTGAATAAACCATCAAGAATATGATATGAGACACGCACCTTGTCTTGAGTTGTATCCGTCGAATAAGTAGTAGTATCTGCATCTGGAGTATCTGTAGAACACTAATGTTTGCATATCCTCCCCATCACAGACGTAATAATCTGTTCCGCTCACATGAAAATCTGACAACAGGAGTATTTTGTTCTGTCCAAGAAAGATAACTACTACTACTAGTCTCGCAGCTCATTGTTGTGTTCTCTTCATCTTCATCTTCATCATACACAACCTCAATACCAATTTTTTCTACTACCAAACGATCAAGCATTTCATAATAGATGAGTGAAACAGTAACTCTATCGCCACCTTCTAATGCATTCCCCGACTTCCAGTGACTCGACATCATGAAATACTCCCCCCTCTTCATCAGGCTTCCAAAAATCCGAGCAGTATAGCTGCACGCATATATGTGCCACAAGTACTACATGTTATTAATTCTGAGCTCCCTCTTTCCATTCCAAACCACCCAATGTCTATTCCTTTGCACGGCCCCACTTTCTGATTTTCCCAAAAGAAAAAAGTTCAAGATCAGAATAGATTTAGCTGATCTATAATAATATTTTAATGAAAGGTTAAAGGACCAATCTGTAATTTTCAAAAGCTTCTTTGAAAATAAAAAGAACAGAGTAAACTTGAGGATCTAAAATCGTGAAGAATGAATCTTATTTGATCTTTCTACTTTACTTAAAACATATAAAACATAGTGGGATTTTTCTTTTCTATTTTTTCCCTTGGTGGATGCTCTAAGCAGATAGTGGAAACAAATATATGCACGGGGAGATGAAATTATTCACTGTATTGTACATAATATTTTATACTCTCTCATTTTCAAAATATAAGATTATTATGGATTTTGAAGTCAGCTTGCGAAACTAAGTACTCTATCCGTTCCAAAATTAGAGATACAATTTAACTTTTGAGGTCAAACGACGGCATATTAAACTTCAAAATTTGTATGACTCATAAAAATTTAGAATAAAATAAATTTTGTGATTAATAGTTTTTGTTATATACTATTGTACTACCCGATAAAAAAATTATATATTTCTAAAATATATTGATTGGACCTTGTCTTTTATTTGGGTGAAACTAGTCATTTAATTTATGTGGGCTAATAAGTATTAATAAGTGAGTCCAAGTATAAATTAAGGTTTACATGTGACCTAAAAGAATTAAATGAAATGACTAAAAAGTCAGAAATAAATAAGCTAGACCTGAGGGAAGCCTCCACGAGTCCCAAGGCATAAGACTGATGGAGGCGCCTCATTTTGGAAATTGGTTGAGAAATTGGATTGGCGGCTAGAAGAACAAGACGATTTGGGCATTACTCGAGTAAATAAGGGTATTTCTAGAATTTTTCCCGAACATGACCCAAACATGTGCCAAACACATGATCACTTTCCAAGAAAACTATAAATACTCCCTCCATTTCAATAGAAGGGGGTTCCTTTACTTTGGATTATCTCTGCACCCGAGACACCCAAGAAGGCTCTTTCACCCCAAGAGTAATCAATTTCGTAATCTTCGTGAATTTCTCTCCTCATCGGTCAACACGAAACCCCACCCCCTAGCAAGTTACGATTTTCTTGCACACAATAAATGATGAATAAATTAATTTGATAAAATTGGGTCTTGAAATATATTGGGCTTAACTTATATGTGGGTAATATTAAATCATATTATAATTAAGAAAATTAATAAGATTTCTTAATAAATAAATAAATATCTAAAACATAATTTACTTGACATTACGTATAACATGAATTGGTTGAGGGAAAAAGAGAGCAATCTCGGCTAACCAAAGAGGAATGAGGGATCGGATTATACTTGTGTGAGATAAAGGAACAAGGATTGACATCTAATTTTGATACAAGTTATATATGTATATGTATGTGTGCCTTCTTTACAATCAAAAGTTAATTAATACTGAGCATGGATAATTCAGATTCAATCACCAAGTTCCATAACAGGGTGTTGCTTTCTTTTGATACTTGTATTAATAGTTTACTTGCTATGATTTAACAAATATATTATATGATTATATATAGTATCATGTATAAACGTATGTATGTGTATGCTATATATTAATTAATAATTGGGGTGTACGAAGATTAGAAGTGATTTCATGAAAAGTTTAATTACACCGACTTATTGGTTCCATGCACTTTGGTTAGAAAAGATAAATTAATTTTTGTAAATATATATAGTTTGCAGCAGCAGTTCTTGTTCTACACTAACATGTTAATGAGATTTATTTTGTAAATATGTTAATTTGTTGGTTCCATGCACTTTGGTTATAAAAGATAAATTAATTTTTGTAAATATGTATAGCTTGCAGTAGCAGTTCTTAATCTGCACTAATATGTTAATGAGACTTAATTTGGACATGTCCCACAGTAAGTGACCACATGAAAATTGGATAATAATAAAGTAATTGAATTGGTTAGTTAAACTTAAGTCAGTAATAGCAATACGGTGTATATATTAGTTGTCATGCATGTTTAACAGAATTATAAAATTTAATGATTGTTCAATTTAAAATTATAATGTTTATTAAACTAATAAATTATTTATTTTTTTTATTTTGTTTGGACGGAGGGAGTTTAATAAACTATATTTGAGCTTATAATTTCGGATATTACATTGCTTAATCTACATATAGATTCCGTACTCCTTCAACGATATTCTTTTTAAATTTAATTAGTCCGTTTTGTTTCTCGTTTCGAATTTCGTTATTATTTCACATAATTGTTCCTTGTGAAATTAATATGATAGTTTCATATTGGTGTTGATACATAGAACTTGTATTTGTACTTTTTGAATTAGGTTGGCTCATCTTGTATTTATTTTAATCTTTTAGAGAAGTACATGTTAACGTATCTTTGGAGCTTTGTGTTTATATTTGTTTCGGTGTTACATGTACACTTAGAATCTTTTTGTTGGTATGGTGTCCCCATGTGTTGTGACATTATATATTTGTTAGAATATACCGTAGAGTATACCTGAGCTATAACCACATGTGAGGGTACCACATGCATGTTCTCGACACTGAAACATGACACCTTCCATGGCGGTGTGATTAGTGCTCGGCGTCTCTGTTTTGTGCTTTGATGGGAGTTAGCCATATGGTGATTTTGTTGTGGGAGACGTATGAGTCGACCCTAATTTTTTGTTCTGTTTTGTTCTGCAAATTGGTGATGTTTGTGTTAAACACGCCTTCCAATTTTGCATCCATCTGGATTATGTGATCCGATGTGTGTGATCGTCTGTGTTACTCGGACTCGGTAAGGGTGTCGGATTAAGTGCGAATCTAAGTGTCGGACACGTGAAGTCAAAAATAGAGGATACGCGGATATGAATCCGAATATAGACACGCAGGTCTTGGGGATCTGAGTATGCTATGATTTTTTAACAATAATGTTTATGATGTCCAAATTCATATAGACATGCATTTATCATGAAACTTTAAGGGTTGAAATGCAAAAATATAAAGAAACAGGAGCAGAATTGAAACTACTGAAATTTCAGGGGCTAAAATGAAAGAAAACAAAACTGCAGGAACTGATAAGTAATTTTTTAGGGGCTATTTTGAACTTTTAAAAAACTTAAGGGACTAAATTAAAATACTATAAAAACTCTAGGGTACTTAAGTGTAATTTTCCACAGATATTTAATTCCAGATCTAATCTCTAACTACTCAGACGTGTCAGCCAGCTCGCTCGCTCGTTCTCGCTCAGATCTGATCCTTCTTTTTCTTTTCTTTTTTCAGTCGATTCTTCTTATGTTTCTTCTTGGTCGATTCTTCTTCTTTTTCTTCTTCGTCGATTCTTCTTCTTCTTTTGTGGATCCTTCTTCTTCTTCAGTCGATTCTTCCTCCTCTTCTTCTTCCGTATCCGAATTGAAAGTGCTTTTGACACAAATCCAAGACCCTTTCCGCTTTTTAGACCAGTGTCGGATCGCGGTCGACACCTGGTACTCCATCGAAGTTGGCGAATCCAAGGTAACACAATGTATTTGTTTATGTGGTATTATTTTGATTGTTTGTGGCAAGGTATATTTTTGTTTTGTTCTGAGCTTGGTATGAAATAACACAACTATTTGATTCAGCCTATTATTTCGTTATGTTAGTCTTGTTCTTTTCAATTCGGTTCAATTAATTGAGTTAGTTATTTTAGTTCATTATTTATGTACTCTATATCTGTACTAGGCATTTGACTCATGTTGTGTTTTTCCTTCCGACAGGTAATCAAGGGATTAAGGGCAAGTGTGATAAGAGCTCCCTTCTATCCAATGGTTTAGATATTCTGTTTAGATTGTGATACATTGGTTTATTTGAAGTTATATTAAATATTTTAGATTGTGGTTTGAGCCGATTTGGCATTTATTATGATTTGACTTGTAACATTTATTAATTATTAGAGTTATTCATTTTTTGGCATCATAGAGCTCTCGATTTATTTTGTAAGTTCTGCTATATTTTGTGCATAACCTCTATTTTTATTTTCGGAAAGGGGTGTTACAGAGTTGGTATCAGAGTTGGGTTCTTTCTTGTAGAAAACCTATTTAGATTTGACATGTGAGTTATGGGTAGACTTCTTGGTTAGGTTTTTGTTCTATTTGATATTTTGTTCAACTATCATATCAGCTATATTCGAATCTATCTCTAATTTTTTTTACTTCTATCCGTTGATTTCTTTCTTAGATGGCTCGTAGATCAGCTAGAGTTATTGGGAGGCGAGGTAACAATGGGGGAAGTGGTGAGAGCCAACTTAATGCGCAACGTAATAATTAGATTAATGCTCAATTGGCTACTTTGGTGAATTAGGCAGTTAATCAAGCCTTACTGCAATTGCGGCACAAGTTGTTTAAGCAATGCAGTAGCCGCCATAAATTCCTGAATAGGGAAACCTGGGAAATAGTAGTCCGCACGCAAACAGAGACGAAGAGAATGTAGATGGTCTTGATCAGCTTGTGGTTCCGATGTATGTATGGTTGGAAAGATTTCAAAAGCAGAAACCACATTCATTTAGTTCAGCTCCGACTCCAATTGATGCAGAGAATTAGATTGCCTATTTGGAGAAGATCTTTGAAGCGTTGGGGTGCTCGGATAATCAGAAAGTGTTACTTGCAGCTTATAAGCTAGAAGAGGATGCACAAAGGTGATGGAAGGCGATGAAAACAACAAAGGTGATAGATATGCTGAGACACTTGGTTGGGCAGAGTTTTGTGATGTCTTTTATCAGCAGTACTTCCCAGTTGCTGATAAATAGGCCTATGGTAGAGAGTATCTGTGTTTATTCGACATAAAGATAATGAGTCCACGGATTTTATGACGAGGTTCACCAGGTTGGTAGGCTTTGCGGGAATATCTGCAGGAACTGCAGCAGAACAGGCATAAAAGTTCAAGTAAAGATTTCATTATAAGTATCGCCAACATTTCATTAACAGTAAGTTTGTGGTTGTGTCAGCAGTGGCTAATGCGGTCAAAATATTGAGATGGAGCGGCAAGACTTCTGGGCTTCTAAACCGAAAGGGAGTTGAAAGAGGGACAAATATGACCAACAGGGTCAAACTTCAGGCCAGTATGGGAGGAATCAAGGCGATTAGTGGAAGAGGAACCGTGGTAGCCAACAGGGGCAATGGTGTAGCCAGAGTCAAAACATAAGTTATCAGCAATTGCCTCAACAAGGGCAGAATCGTCAGCTTCAGCTACCTCTGCAATGTCAGAATCGCCAGCAGTGGCAGAATCGTTAGTTGGGGAAGAATCAAGGTCATTACCCATGACTTGGTGGTGGGGGTAACCCAAATCTTATTCTGATAACTCCTTGCGCTACTTGTTGGGGTAATCATCCGGGAAAACAGTGTCATAGAGTTATCAGTGCATGTTTCTTGTGTGGACAGATGGGCCATATTACTAGAGATTGTACATGGCCACGTGGTAATAACGGAGGCAATGATAATGGCGGCAATGGAGGTCAGCGTCAAGGTGGTCGAGTGCAAGACAAATAACCAGGCGGCAGGTGCGCCTGGTACTATTTCTGACACTCTTTTAGTTGGTAGTCGTGAGACTTCTGTTTTATTTGATACTAGCTCTACTCATTCAATTGTTGCGTATTCTTTTATTCAACACCTTGGTGTTCTTCTCAGTATTTAGAGTATGTTATGTCTATTGCTACCCCAATGGGGACTTTGTAGTTTTTTCTGATTTGTATCGAGAATGTCCAATTAGTTTTGGAGATAAGACTCGTAAGGATAATCTTCTTCCAATGTGTAGGCACGATTTCAATATTATTCTCTATTTATGTAAACGTCTTATATGTAAAGTAGGTAACGATTTCGATGTTTTTTAGGGGCAAAGTAGGTAATGATTAGTTTTTTCTCCTACATATATATAAACGTCTTATATTATGGGGAAAAAAATTCTTCTAAAACGATTTATATAATGAAAAGGATAGAGTATACAATTATAATAATTATATCAAATAAAAGTAAATAAATTTACATCAATTGTAAAGTTTAATATGTCGTCGTTTGACCTCAAAAGTCAAATTGTATATCTAATTTTGGAACAAATTGAGTATAAAAAAAGTAGTACTCCCTCTTTTCAAAATTATAAAATCAATATTAATTTGCGTAATGCTTAGAGTCTAAATTTTTGTCTCAAAAAATTTCTTAAATGATGCATCTTCATTACATTAGTTGGGTAAATTTCATGTGATTCATCATGCCATAAAATATTATTAAAATATTCAATGCCATATAATTTGAGACTAAAAATTTGAGATCCTTAGAATTACTTTATTTATTTTCTAAAAGTCAATTTGAAATATTTTTAAAATTAAAATTAATTGACATAATTTATTTATGTTTTGAAAATAATAAATCTAATAACCCTTACCACCTTGTCCGTAGTATTCGAATGACGATGAATGGCTCAATACTATCTCCGGCGAATCTAAGTAATAATCTGTTCCGGTCACATGAAAATCTGACAACTTGACAAGAGTGTTTTGTTCAGTCCAAGAAAGATAACTACTACTCTTGCAGCTCATTGTTGTGTTCTCCTCATCTTCTTCTTCATCTTCATCATCATACACAACCTTAATACTAATTTTTTCTACTACCAAACGATCAGCAAAAGTTTTGTTACTGATGACCGAAACACTAACTCTATCGCCACCTTCTAATGCTTTCCCCGACTTCCAATGACTCAACATCATGAAATACTCTTCCTCTTCATCTTCATTAGGCTTCCAAAAGTTGGGGCTATATAGCCAGCTAAAATCCTTGGTTTCATTATGCATTTTAATCTCTGGCATATAAACAAAGGACCACCCACCTCTGTAAACAACGCACACATTCAATCCTTGGATATTAGGAAGTGAAGGCACAGTGAAGGTAACAGAGTTTGAAATATGAGGCAGTGTTAACACTTGTGTAGTGGTTGAGACACAGTAGTATCCTGCAGGAGGCACACACCCTGGGACACTTGTGCTGAATATGTCATACTGATAAACTACCTGCACGCATATATGTGCCCACAAGTACTATCATGTAAGTATGTTATTAATTCTAAATAATAGCATAAAACAAAAGGACAAAACAGAGATTACCCTCATAGCATTATAAAATTCCACGGTATACATTAAATCCACGTCAAACAAGCCCAGTTTCTTCAAGATTTTTATGTCACAATTTGTAACTGGTACACACTTAAATAATCTTTCAACTTCAAGTCCTCCAAAGCAGTAATAGTCCTCTAAATTTGGTGTTGTGGAGGTCTCCACAGTTTTCAAGCACTCACAGCCTGTTGCCCAAAGACGTTTTGCAGTACTCGGAAAACCTACAATACATTGGAGCCGTGGACAATAATCTAAAGTTAGATCCTTAAGCCTACCAAGACTTCTGATGCAATCTGGAAGAGTTTCAATTAAATTTTTACTCAAATCCAAATGCATCAACGAGGACATGTTACTGAAATCACTGGGGAAAGAATCATTGGATAGATTGCAGCCTACAAGGCTCAATTCAGACAAAAACCGTGGTAAAGAAGCCCGTTGTTGGACGACTCTAGTCAGAGCCAATGTAGGATTCATGTTAACTCCATCAGCCCGAAACACTTTCAGCGAGTCCAGATTCCTCAGCCCCATTGGAAATTCGCAAAGACTAGAACAGCCAGAAATTATAAGTTTTTTAAGCTTTCTTTGCATGCCAAATTTTCTTGGAAGCTTCGTAAGTTTTTTGCAATTTTCTAGATCAAGCACAATAAGTCTCTCAGCGAATTCAATGGACTCACAAACCTCAACCAAGCGTACACAGCCTTTAAGGATCAATATCTCTAGATTTGGAACTTCTGAGAATTTGGGGGTCCCTTCAAGCCATTCAGAATGACTTAGATTGAGAGTCTTCAGAGAAGGAAGGAACTGTAAATCAGAAAAAGTAAATTAAATCTGTAGTAAGAGTCTACTTGTTCTTTTATCTAGATTATTTTGTTTGTTAGTCACTGTCGTACCTTGCTTCTCTTCCAGAAACGTTTTAAGTTGCTATTCTGTAAGTCCAGTCCAATCAAGCAATATAAAGGAAAATCATTCGGCATATAGTTCAAATCAAATCCATGCCAGCACAACCACCTTAACCCGTTTGGAAAATTTTTATAGCCTCCACTAAGTTTTACAAAATTGAGCTGCAGGAATTTAATTTGCTGCATCCTAGCAAATGCCTCAGTTTTGAAGTCCACATGGTTTGAACTACTCACATTATTGTCCGCTGAAAACCATGCCAAGCAGTCGCAACAAAGTCTGTTTAGTGCACTGGTCCAGTAAGATGTATTGACACTTGAGATCGATCTAGCCAAATTATCTCCGCTAGAAGTTTGCATATCATACATGAAAGCTTCAATTGAATTTGAGCCCTGTTAAAAGAAATAAAATAACAAGAAGCTAAATAAATATAAGCACACATGGAAAATAAAAAACAAAAAACATCTAATAAAATGTTTCTCTTACAGTTTTGTCTCTCAATACACTAAAACAATCTTTGTGATGCCACAACCTACTACGCTCACCAGGATTGGAAGATTCTTGCCGAATAATTTCTCTTCCCATGGCTCTAACTAAATTATGCATCATCAATTTGTTATTATTGTTAATTGTTAACAGACGCCGATCGATGAGATTCGCAATGCCAGCTATTGCGTAGAAATCACAGGCTTCTAGTATCATCACCGTCCAGTCCTTGTCTTCTCCAACAAAGAAACAAGCAATATGAAGGAACAACTTCCAATCGTGGTCGTCCGGTAAGGATTGCAAACTTACTTTGAGTTTATTGAGGATTTGACCATTAGGAATTGATTCTAATTTCTCCAATGCATTCCCCCATACGTCAACGTTTTGCGCTGATAGAGAACGACCCAAAACTTCAAGAGCTAATGGAAGCCCTTCACAGTAGTGTACCACCCTATTCGTGTGCTGAATGTAATTTTCAGTCGGATGGGCATGGAAACTGAAAAGCTCAATCGATTCATCATAAGACAGAGTTTCTACTTCATATACCTCATAAACATCTTTAGGTGTTAGCAATGACTCACGCCTACTAGTTATGATGATTTTGCTTCCAGGAAAAAACCAATTTCGCATTCCAAGTATTCCATGTAATTGGTCAACTTCGTCCACGTTGTCAAGAACAAGGAGGACCTTTTTACAACACAAGGCATCTTTAATCTTAATGATTCCTTCATCAATATTGTTTATTTTTTCTTTTTTCCGCTTGCAAATATCCGAAAGAAGTTGCTTTTGTAAACCAATGAAACCTTTAGTTGTTTTTGACTGTTCGTTTATATCCATGAGAAAGCTACTACCATCAAAATTTTCGAAGTTTTTGTTAAAGACAGATTTGGCAATAGTTGTCTTTCCAATCCCGCCCATGCCACAAATCATCATTATGCTAACCCTAGTTGACCCATCCTGCAACCACAAATCAATTTTTCTGGTCCGATCATGTATACCAACCAAATATTGACCTTCATCTAATACTTTTCGATCCAGTTTATGTTGAACCTCATTTACAACTTTCTGGATACACTCTGACTCGTCCCTACAAATTGTAGTCAAAATAGGAAAGCGAGTAGAATAAGCAACCATTAATCATAGATATGTACAAAAGTAAATAACAAATCTAATTTAGAACTCACTTTATTCCCACAGTTTAATAAAATACGATCAAAAGTCACAAACATCCATGTTTTTCTCATGTCTATATTTCTATCGACTTCATTTAAGGAAGAATGTGAGATAGTCTCCAAAAAAGTAAGCTTAAGAAAGTGAAAGACACTCGTGTTTACGAAATTTTTTACAGCTTCACCAATATTAAGGAGTTATTAAAATAAAAATAAAAAATAATGTTCATTATATATGTACTTGGAAATATGTACGTTTATATGTAGTTCTTATATTTTTTCACAATGTATGCATTGTTCTCATTCCAGCAGAATTAAAGCACATAACCAATTTGCATATAGGATATGAATTATAAGGATGTTACCTATTATCTTTTGGTTCCCATCCAGACAAATTTGCAGCATCCGTAAGTGCTTCCCTCCACCTTCTGACCTTGTCTGTGAATTCCTTCTTCCTTTCATCATTAGTTTCTGTCTGGAGTTTCTTTTCGTATCTATCAAATGCTTCTCCAATGCTCCCTGACTGGTACCTAACTTGGGAGGGATCCACGTGATAGAAAACTGGGAGAACTACATGTTTAGAGGTTCGCTTGCGCTCAAGGATCATTAACAGCTCATCAAGACACCATCTAGAATATGCATAGTTCTTCGAGAAGACAATTATGGAGATCCTAGATTGTTGAATAGCTTTTTTCAATTCTGACTTAATATCGTTTCCTCTTTCTATCTCATCGTCATCTCTGAACGTGTGAAATCCCGCTTTATCCAACGCTGTGTATAAGTGACTTGTAAATGTAGTGCGAGTGTCTACGCCTCTAAAACTCAAGAATACTTGATAAGTACATCTTGAACTGGAAAAAGAAGTTTCTTGGGTTCTCACAAGAGTCATTATATAAAGCTCTGCAAGTTGACTGACAGAGAAATCCAAACAATCTGTTAAGGCAGCAAAGATGCTTAGGAGCAGAACAATCAGAGTCAAATTAAAATACATATAGAACAAATTGAATGATGAATAAAAAAGAATGA
Organism: Panax quinquefolius; assembly: GCA_020205615.1. NCBI lineage: Eukaryota > Viridiplantae > Streptophyta > Magnoliopsida > Apiales > Araliaceae > Panax > Panax quinquefolius. The sequence goes on from CM035166.1 coordinate 9,601,198, forward strand.
AATATAAAAAAAAAAAATCAAATCTGATCACAAAATATTATCATAGTGCCAGCGTATTTGACTAAAAAAATCAAATATTGTCGTATATTTGACTTGGCTACAGAAGAAAACTGAAGACAATTTTCCGAAAACATAAAAATTGATAGACATGATTTAGAAAGCATATCTATCAATCGTAGTTGTCACCATTGTCTGCAATCATGTTCTACAAATCTATGGTGACAAGTAAATTGGAACCTTAGGTCATATATAACATTCTGTGCAACATATTATTTACAATCTCTTGCTGGTTTTTGAATCATCTCTAGTTAAACTGAACATTGTAATGGACAGAATGAGGGGTCTACAAGAATCTCTTGCAAGAGGGGTTTCACACAAAGCAAAGAAAATAATAATAATAATAATAATAATAATAATAATAATATAAAAACATATATATTCAATTTGTTATGGAATTGAAATATGTACCTGTATCTACTCAAAACCCACCACTTGGTTCCGATACATATATTGTGTATGAAGAGAGAAATAATGATCTTATATTTGAAATGGTGGGAGTACTTATTATAAGATAACAATAGTCATAGTTTGTAAAATTGTTATTTATAATAGCTTAAGATTATAGAAATTCATTAAAAGTTAAATATGAGGTTTAAAAGTGAGAAAGTATACAAAATATATACTCCCTCCATCCCAAGATAAAAGTCGTTATTACTATTTTGGGTAATCCCATGTTAAATGTCCACTTTCCTTTAATAACCAAACTTTTACACACTTTTTCCTATTATGCCCGTAACATTAAATATCTCATACTTTTCTTATTCTAATTCTCTCTCTATATTTAATGACATTATTATGGGTAATTTTGTCATTTTATTCCTCTTCTTAATATGCGTGAAAAGTCTACCAGGACTTTTATCCTGGGACGGAGGGAGTAATATTTATCTATGTTTTATATATTCGGTTTGATTGGGCTTACTTGGTTTGGTATAATGACTAACCCTAACTAAACCGACAATGATCGGTTTATGAAAGCATGTCACCATATCAAACCAATTAATTTGTAGAACCTGTTAAAAGTAAATTGTTTGGTTTGATTTGGACGAGTTGTTCGGTTTGATTTGGGTTATGAACACTCCTAATCGCAGTAGCCTAACATCCCGAGTGAATCCCGAATTTACTTTCCAAAAATTAAGTTAGTAGAAAAGCACTCTTTCCGTTCCGTTCCAAAATATAAGAACATTATTAACTTTTTAAAACCAACTTAAGATATTTACAAACTCAAAATTGACATGAATTCATTTAATTTTAGTTAATACAATGAAAAATATTATAATTTATCTAAAAAGTATTATTCATTTAAGATTAATTATTTCATATATTAATGAATAATCTGAATTTTATATTTGAAAATATCCAAGGGCGTATCCACCATGGTGCAAGGGTGCTCACTTGACCACCCTTACATTTCTAAAAACATTAATAAGTAAGGGTATTATGGTAAAGATTGACCATCCTTTAAAAATAAAATAGTAGAATAACAATTTCAATGTTATTGTTTCTTTAAATTTTAATTTTCCCCCAATTATAAGATTTTCTCTTCTCCTAATTTGTCATGCATATTGTCTTTAATTGATTTTATTTACTGATTTATGTATAAAATATGCCCTGAATAATTAATATGGAATTGAGTATATTTGTCCTAAAATATTTTAATGTATATATTATATATGGAGTATATTTTTTGCTCTTTTGTTTTTGTAATTGTATGCGTGATTGTAATTTTTTGTGTATTTACGTTTAATTTATTAGTCATTTTTAATAGTATCAAATATCTCTTTTCAATACAAGTCACCAGTGATTGCAAGTGTTTTTAACTCAATTCTACTCAATAGTTAATAAATGGTGACTTAAATTGAAAAATAGATATTTGATACTATTAAAATGAAACGATTGTGAAATTTTATAAGAAATTGGACCTCGAAAATTAATTTTATAATGACTTTAATATATTTTTAGGAAACTCCATATTTGGTGAATTATATAAACAAGTGTTTTATTAATTTATCTTTCAATTTTTTAATTATCTTTAGTTATAAAAGTGACCACCCTTGATAAAAATCATGAATATGCCGCTAAAAATATTACAAATTGACTTTCAAAAATCAATAATATTTTTATAAATGGAGATTCTGAAAATGATAAAGAGAGGAAAGTCAATTGTTCTTTTCCTTTTCCTTTATTTTTTATTTTATTTTATTTTCTTTTCTTTTTAATTTACTTTTTTGTTTTAGGTTTAAAACACTTCAATTAATGACAGTTGCCAGTTAGGGTGTTCATTAGTCGGTCGGGTTGGGCCGTTTAACTATAGTTATAATTTATCGATAAATATCAATATCTATATCTATATATGGGATTACATACATATGGTGTTCATTATTATTATTATTATAGATTTTGATTGATTATATACCAAGATGAAAAGGTAATATGATTGATACATTGTTTAAGAGAACTAATTATAATTATATTCACTGTAGTTAAATATATATTATTATTATGTAATTTGAAGTTTAAAATTATAAATTGATGACTAACTAAATTAATTTATCTCCTCTTGCTTTGTTATATACTAGCTGCAAATAAAATACAAAGAAATTGAGGTTTATTTGTTAACTTTAAATATGTTTATCAATAAATGGTTGGAACTTGAAGACCCTTTTTTAAATCTCATTTTTTTATAGATAAATGTTCTTACTAAAGTGTAATAAATACAGATAAATAAAACTCTTGTTGGAAGAGCTGACTTTTTTAAGAATAAATGATAATTGTAAGACCCCAATTTATTATAAATAAAATTAAATTTCTTCTATTCATTATTTTGAAATAGTAAGGGTTGATTTGATTAATGTGGTTAGTTATAGGTAAAATGCGCAAATATTTCAAATAAGCAAGTAGTTATAAAATATTCGTTTTTATCGGAGAATATTCGTTTGGTCGTGGAATATTCTTACTGTCGGGGAATATTCGTACGACGGCGCAGCCTTGTGTGGGCCCCATAACGGAAAGCGATTGGATGAAGAAAACGACAAAAATAAGTTGTTCATAAATAACGGCGTAGTTGTTACCGTTAATACTGTTAAAATACTCGGTGGTTAAAAACACAGTAGCACACGGTATTGCACAAATTATTGATTTTTACGTAAGAAAGCACTACTCAATAATTGTTACAGTAATTACTGTTCAGTATTTTATTTTATTGATTCAATAATTGTTGCGTTGATAATTTATATTACTGTTGTTTCAATAATTGTCACTACACAGTATTTTCCATTATCGGAGTAATAATTTATATTATCTGAATAATATTATTGGATAACATTATTGGCAATGTCTAGAAAGTTCTGTCTAAGGAGAGATTTGGTCATCTAATTGCGCGCCAGGGAGGAGAGATCTTTATTGGAAAGCCCCCTCTTTTCTGGGAACTGTCTGGTTGTCAGTATTGTGATTCTGTAATATTATTTGTGAATAATTAATTATTGATTTATATGGTGAGGAAAATATAGATTTTATGTAGATATAGACGAAGAAAATTTTTTAATGTGACAATTGTTGAAAATTAATATTTTATCTTTTTCTGATTAAATAATTCATTTAATTATATTATTATATTTTAATAATATAATAATGGTGATATTTTTATAATGAATGTGGGATATATGAGTATATGAGGAGAAAGAGTATTTTTGTTGCATTAAATGATTAACACATGTTTTGTGTGTCGGTGGACCCCATTTCTTGACTGAAATTTGATTATAGCCTGTAAAATCGCCCGTTTGTGGATTTCGATCGATTTATGTTTGGAATTTGGAAAACTTTCTTCTGCAAAGTTGTAGATAATGAAATTTCCTATGAAAAAGACATGTGGTTCGAATTTTTCTGACAAAAGGGCTATTTATTATGAATTATTGAAATTCTGAAGTTCCGAAATAATTGATTTTTGGAAGTTTTAATTATTTTTTTCAAGAAAAACGTGTTTGGTGAGTTAAGTGGGTCTAGCATGTGTTATTAATTGCTGAATTAAGATCTTCAAAAGTGGACGTATGGAATTTTAACAAATAATAATAATATTATATTAAATTTTCTGCTTTGGTGTTCTAAGCATTTTCCTATAAAAATGTTGCAGGCTTTGATCATATGGGAAGCTACAATTTATGCCTTCATTTCCCATGTACGTGACTCCTGTGTGCGAAACAGAAAGAGATGTGGACTTCGTTTCCCATGTTAGAATATTTATTACTCTTTTCGATTATTTATTATTTATTATTTATAATAATAATAGTAATTATAATATTAGTAATAATAATAATAGTAGTAGTTGTAATAATAATAATAATACCAATTATTACTAATATTATAATTATTATTATTACTATTATTATTATTATTATTATTATTATTATTATTATTTTTAGTACTATTATTCATCGTTGTCAAATTAGGTGAATAAATGTATATTATTGATAATTTTTAAACAAATATTATATATTATGTAATATTATTATTATTAGTACTATTATTATTATTATTAGTACTATTATTATTATTATTGTTGTTGTTGTTATTATTATTATTATTATTATTATTATTATTATTATTATTATTATTATTATTATTATTATTATTATGGTATGTAGTGAAGGAGAAGAAAGAAATATATGGGGGAAATCGATATAAATATTAATCCTTACAAGATATTAACAAATAGCTTGTGTTGCTCCAGCGGTCAATTGACCAAAGCTTTAAACAATAGGTTGTAGGTTCGAATCTGAGGAAAAGCATTTTTTGGAAAAAACTCAAAAGACCCGCCACGTCCCACGTGTGTTACGTCAGCAGGTCAACGCACATGTGGTGTCTGGGGGTTCAAAGTCCAAATTTTTGAATAGAAAGGGGCTCAGTTTGCGTTGACCGGAAGAAAGGGGCTCAATACCCAAATATCAGAAAAGTTCAGTGGTCGACTTTGCATTTAACCTATATATATATATATATATATATATATATATATGATAAATGATGTATAACACATACGTGATATCGATGATTATATGGCATACGCCATCAATAGCGTCAAATACAATAATTAAAGACTGAGATTAAAACTTTAACTCATCTTCCGCTACAATAAGTAGCCAGTTCAAAATTTTAATCCATCCGCTACTGTTAGTAGCGGACGCTAATCAGAATTCTTCATCTCTTCAACATGTGTTAGAATTTGGCTTGATTAACTAGGGTACGCGAGTTAGAATTTGATTTTATTAACTAGGATTAAGGTTTTATTAACCAAGTTTAGGATTCTAGTCACCATCCAACAGACAATGGGTTTGGCTTTTTAAATCTCATCCGTTAATGTTTAAAATGAAAATGGATGTTAGAGATGGTGTAAGTCTTATTAGAATATGTATCACGTACGTGATATAGATCATTTCTCTATATATATTGTTAAGGCTGAATGACACTTTTGACCTTTCAAGTTGCCACCCACTTTTAAAGTCGCTCCTAAAGTTCATCTTTTGTCTATTCGGTCCTCAAAGTGATATTTTTTGTTGATTTTGTTCTTTGTACCCGATTTGACCCCAACCAAACCAATTTTTAACTAAATTTTGACTCAACCCGACCAAGTTTGACCCGACCCAAATTTCACCAATTAAATTTAAAAAAATTAGAAAGTTTTAAATTATTTAAAAAAAATATTTTATTTTAAATATTTTTAAAATAAAATATTATTACTAAAATAATAAATTTTTTATAACTTTTTAACAGAATTATTATTTTTAATATTTTAAATTAAAAATTATTTATTTTTTAATATTAAAAATAATTATTATTTTTAATATTTAAAATAAAATATTATTTTTTAAATACAAGATCTAACGACTAAGATTAAAACTTTAAATTCGTCGTGCATCAACAGCACGATGTAGTCATGTTTTTCTTTAACAGTACATTTGACTATAAAGAAATATAATAAAACATACATAAATTTAACAAACTTCTTATTTTTCATTTTATCTTTCCATCTTAATTCTATTTAAAAATTTAATGTACATTTCTAACTAACTCATGTCTTGCATGAATTATATACTAGTAATATATAATGGTCGTAAGAGAGAGGTTCACATCACAAAATAAAACATTCTTAGAAATTCCAATATTTTTAAACTTCCTATACCAATAAAAACTAAATCCAATTAATACATGTTCGCTTTTTTAAATAAAAAATAAACAATAAAACAAACCTAAATCTACTAAACTTCATTATTCTCATTTTTTGAGTCCATATATTTTAGTAGAATTCTTAATCAGTCCATATCTATAATAAAGTTATTTGGATTGTATATATTACATTATGATCATAATATATCGTTAATATCTATATTAATGGGTACACTTTCAAGGGTTTTGTATTAGGATAAGTTAATTAATATTAATAGTATAGTCATGTTTTCTTTAACACACTACTACAAAACAGTAAATAGATAACGCCGAAAAAACGTTGTGGTTTCAGTCAAAAAAACGTCGTGGTTAAGGGTGTCATCTATTTGACACCCTTACACAACGTTTTTAAAACGTTGTAGTTAAGCACATTACACAACGTTTTTTAAGAAAAAAACGTTATAGATTTGTTTTTCATAAATTAGCAGATGCTTGAAAACGTTGTAGAATGTATGATTCCACAACGTTTTCTGGATAAAAATGTTGTAGTTTAATATATCAGACAACGTTTAGACACATTTACACAACGTTTATAATGTGTCATCTATTTAGAAGGTATCATTTATTTATACAAATATACAACATTTTTAAAATGTTGTAAATTAAAAAAAAAAGAAAAAAAAAAGTTGTGGTTCACCTATATTACCAATGCACCTGCAATTTTTTTTTCTTTCCCGACTCCAGGCCTCCGTGTTTTTTTAAAGAAGGGTTTGAGGATTTTTGAAAAGAGAATTTTGCTCCGTGTTTTTTTATATCTACAACCTTTTTTTAAAAAAACGTTATCTATTTAAAACTAAAAAATTGCCCTTAATAATACATAACGTTTTTTCATATGTATCTACAACGTTTTGTTAAAAAAACGTTGTAAAAAAAAATACCACAACGTTTTTTATAAAAACGTCATCTTTTAAGTGTTGTCTTTTTATGGTTTTGTACTAGTGACAGTACACATTTGAGTAAAAAAAATATAATAAAACATACATAAATTTAATAAAAGTCTTATTTTTCATTTTTATCTTTCCATATTAATTGTATGTAGACTCTAAAGTTATTAAAAAAATTATCGGCTATAAATTAATATAGCATAATATTATAATAATTAATATTATAAGTTTAGATCATAATAATAAAAACAGATAACATGGGAATATTAAAATATTTCCAAATATCTTAATCTAATATGAAAAATAAATCTAAATCCACCTATCTTTATATATTTTATTATCATGAGTCCCGATCATAATTGTTAAAATATGGAATGACATGAGAACATAAATATCCTTCTAAATATCTTAATCCAACAAGTAGAGATTCATATTCAACTTAAAGTCAATAGTGATTAAGTTGAATTTTGAATATCTATAAGATTTATAAAACAATATATTTACTCAATTTTATACTAGTTTTACCATCTTTCTGTTTATATATACAAGCCCACCAACCCGTACGAAGAGAGATAGATAATGATTTATGATGTTAATTATTAAGATGAATATATATACCAAGTCAACAACAAAATGGTCATCACAACAAATTAAAACAAGAAAAATCCATACCAAGTATATAAATCCATAGTTTATCTGCAAATCTACCAAGACAACAAGATGGGTCAACTCAACAAGAACACAGTTTCAGGGTAGGGTGTAATTAATTAAATACTAGGAGTAGTTTTCTAGCTTATGGAAGGAAAATAATAATAATAATAATAATATTATGCATATCATGAATAAATTTGTTATGGAATTGAAATATGTACGTACCTGTATATATCTGCTCTAAACCATGCCCTTGAGAGAATTATGTGTGAAGAAAATGAAAATGGGGATTCTGGAAATGATAAAGAAGAGAGTAAAGTCAAGTCAAGCATGTGGTGTGAGTAGTCTTTTCCTTTTAGCCAATTAACGTTATCAACATGTCTGTGACTTGTGAGTAGTCTTTTCCTTTTCCTTTTAGTCAACTAATATTATTAACATGTCGTCTCCTCTTTTCCTTTTCATTTCCTTGTATTATTATTTATATTTATATTTATATTTATATTTTAATAATATTAAAAAATTTAAGTTAGATAAATGGTTTTTATGATAATTTTATTTTCAAGTTATATTATCAAAATGGTAATTACTTTACTTAAATTTGTATTATTATTATTATTATTATTATTATATATTTGAATAAAAGAAAACAGCTAACATTAGATAAGATAATCAACATGTGGTGTGAGTACTCTTTTCCTTTTCTTTTTAGTCAATGAATACTATGGACATGTCAAGTCAATTGTCGTCAACTTTTTTCCTTTACCTTTTCCATTTCATTTCCTTTCCTTTTTCCTTCTTTTCTTTTTACTTTCAACCAGCAGCCGTGCAAAGCCTGGGCTCCTTGATTATTAAATTTTTATACTTGATCAGTTTTAAAATATAATATTATTATTGATTTTTTAAATTAACTTAAGAGAAAGATTATTGATTAAGCACTTGATAATAAGAATATTAATTGATAAGATGGGGTAATTATGAGCACTTCATCATAACATAATCTGTTCAAAACAAGAAATAAAGATATAAAAACACAAAAAGAACTAAAACAAGATGCATTCATGTAACAAATAAAGGTATAATATCTACCAAGACAGTGGCATCGAATGAAAATCGTTGATGGTAGGTGTAAATATACAAGTTCCAACTAGAATATAAATTATGCCTACTTTTTCTTTCCAGTAATTATAAATTGACCCCAAATTGATGGAAAGGGCTTCAAGTGCCTAGTATGTTGAGAAAGTAGACAAATGATTAGATCAATTGCAAATGAATAGTCCCCTTAAACAATTTTTTTTTTTTGCATCCCCTCCCAAAAAATGTATCCGGCATCAGAAAAATGGAACTCGACTTCTTGCATTGTCTGAATCTGAGTCAAAGGAGACCAGACTGCATTTTGATGACACCTTGCTTCGACCTAACAACGACATCTCCCTTGATCCTCGATCTGTCCTCAGACAGCCAACCCTCGCTAGACTGCTGGCATTGCTAAATGCTCCGAAACCCATTGTCCCCAGAAAGCCGAAAGTTACTAAAGAAGTCTGAGGAAGAAAGTCGTTGGACAACTGTATACACGAGGGTGCATTAGTATTCTAGGAATTGGCAACATTAACGAAAGCCCTCGTCACAGCGTTAGCAACCATTGACATTGACAATGTGACATATTGAAGATTAAGCGATCCAACTTAGAACGAACACATTCTACTTTTCTTCGAAATTGATAACACCTTACCTTATTACCTTTCCAGACCTCCATGTCAGGGTTTAACTCATTTTTCAATCACTAGCTAATTCACACATTTCCATCAGTGTGAAAACTGGTAGAACGATTGAGCAAATGAAGTATGAAATGATTAACCCTAACCAGACCAATAATAAACCGGTTTAAGAGCATGTAACCAAATCAAACCAATTAATTTGTATAACCTACTAAAAATAACTTGTATGGCTTGATTTGATCAAGTTGTTCAATTTAATTTGAGTTACGAATACTCTTAATCGCAGTAGATACCCTTTAGCTGTACTTCATTCCCTTCAAACAGTTGGAATAAATTTTGTTAATGATGCTACTCCACATTCAAGCATACTTCCACCAAGATATTTGCCTTATACAATTTCATTTTCAAAATTACAAAAAAGTAAGAAATTAATTAAAAATAATAATTCTTACATCTGTCACGTGTTGCAGCATGTGCTCAATTTGATCGTGCCATCCAATATTACACGTGAATAATTTTTGTTGATAACTTTTGAGCAAGACAACAATAATTGTACAATGGGCATGCAGCAGTAATGCAAGACCATACTCACCAATGGAGGCATTACTTTTACCAAAAATTGAGCAGCCATTGCCTTCTAAAGGGTCATAGGAGTAGCCTTCCTGCTTCTGCGTTAATTACCTAAAGCTATTAGCTAGCCTACCAAGACATTCACAAATCTTTCACACTTTCCCTTTGTCCTCCCATTAATAATAATACATCACAAAACAAGATTTAACAAATTTTTTTAATTCTTTCGACTGGAAATGGGAGATTAATCCAATAGTAACTAAATCATTGAAGTGTAGAAGGACGGGGTTTTGGAGGTGTGTATAGAGAATCACCGCAGTCCATTGGGTTATGCATAAGCGGGTTCCATCTATCAAATACTATTCGTCCCCCTCGGCCAATCCTTCCACGAAGGTTAAATGAACGGGAAGATGAGCCATTCAATACTGAAGAATCCAGTGGTGGTACTATGCCTGCAGCTGCCATCTTCCCTGCATCTAGAGGTTTTGCAAAGAGCAAAACTGGCTCTAATGGATCCTGCATTAATTGAATGTTCCGTTAGGTATTGACTTAATGAGAAACAATAGCACGAGTGGTGGTAACTTCCATATCACCACTCTTCATGTAATAAAATATTTGAACGTCTAAGACGACTGTCAATATAGCACTGAAAAAGTGTACTAACCATTTTCAAAGAAATTTCTTTCTATGGCTTGCTGGAATCAGTGAAAGAGGAGGGGAGGTTTTTGGGTTTATTGGGTTTTTTTTTTTTTTAGGGGGTAGTGAAAAGAGCTAAACATAATTGAGAAATGTATATTTGCAGGTAGTACCAATTTATGAAGCCACCGGTACGGGACATGTCGCCGTCTGAACTCTCGCTTCAAATTTCCAGCAGAAGCCATCACCACCTTTGAGTCGGTGAAAGATGTATTCAGTAGCATAGAAGGTCGAGTTTGTGGACGGCTGTTTGAAACGTCATCAGAGTCCACAAATTCATCCTCACTCGAAACAAACTTGCTAGGGAAGGATGGGAAACCAGGCAGAGCCAAGCTGTCTTCTAGGAATTCAGGTTCATGCTGAAAACCAAGGAAACTTGCATCATACACAGTTCAAAGTAAACTGAACTTAGATAATTAGGCCAAAGATTTAAAAGTTGTCACCAGAAACATGATCTTGGTTATGTGAAGACATGCATCTACATGCATACACCATTACGCGAAACTAAAGATAGTTTTTTCGGCTTTTTGCTAATAAATGCCCTAATAAACTAGTAGTAGTTGAAAAGCAATGATGCTGATTGCACACACCAGAAAAGAATTTCATCCTTGGTTGACTTTTTCTATAAATTTTCTAGCCCTCACAACAATTGCTGGTCAGAAGAGTAAGGATTGGTGCGTGAATGACAGGAAAAGAGTGCCAGACACCAGTAATGAGTTAGCTAGCAATCACAATCAACCACCATCATAAACAATGTTCTACTCAAAAACAGCATATGGGTCAAATCATGTACTTGCACATTTCAGACGCGTTTATGATAAGAAAGATCAGGCATAATTGCACAGATCACTCCTCTATATGATATTTGAAACAAAATGCTAATTTAATCTATAAACATCAAATCACGAGGATCCCAATTATTAGTCAATCTTTTATTATAGAGAAACTAATATACTCTCCTTGCATTATATAATAAAGAGCAAAGTAATCACGCTTTTCACATGTTAGTAATACAAGATGCCACCCAAATTACCTTATACTTCATTTGAATTCTTTGAAGGCTAACTTCTCTCCATGACTTCTCTCTTTATCTCTTCTCTCTGCACAGAACCATTTTGTCAGGCCATGTATTACTAGTGATTAAACACTTTCCCATGCTAAATGAATAAATGAATTATGTGGGACATTCAAAACTTCATTTATATAAAGAAGTGACACCTTGATTAGTGCCTCAAGTAAGATCTTTGCTTGGTCAAGGTTGCGCCTGACCTGGAAATGGTAAAATTAAAGGATTAGATTAGAGTAAATAGCATATGTGAGCACAAATATGAAGTAAAAGTATATGAAGCATCAGTTTCACCCCATAGAAAACAAAAAAAAAATCTGTCGTAATAGAAATAAGTCTAATAACTTATACTTTTTTAAAAAGCTGATATCAAGTAGTGTTGCATAATTTAACAATAAGATTACATGGAGGACATCATCACTTGCTCGTCTTAATTCAGTATATTATGTTTGGAAAAGATACTTTAATTAAGTTCCAATATTAATGCTTTACTGCTAGATATTAGACATCCTTGAAGGTTGCTTAGTAAAAATGAAGGTCCTTAAAGGACTTTATGCAATCTATGAATAAATATATTTTTCTTGTCAACGACTGGGTATGCAAATAACAGTAGGCATGGGGAAGGCCAAAATAGCAACAAACATCCCATCGTGCAGTTATCAAACTGTGAATATGTTAAAAGACGTGATAGTCACTTGCCATTATTAGTAAGTTAAATATACAATTAAGCATGTGATAATAAGAATATGAATTGATAAGATGGGGTAATTATGAAGCTAACCTGACGAAGCTTTTCAAATGACTGCACATTGTTTTCCCTCCTTTGCATCTAAACATAAGAACAGTAACCATCAATCCAAAATAAGACATTAGCTAACTAAATCAGGAAACTTACCCTTCTTGTGTGAAGTCTGTGCGTTTTCTCCCTTGGCCTAAATACATTATATGGATTGGTATCATTAACTGGTGGAGGAGGCTGTAAAAAGAAATGCATATAATACATCTTTTAGCTGATATCATGTCCAGTGGAAGAAAAACTTTACAAGCCCTAATGAGAAATGAATTGGGAAGGAAGGTCAATACACAAATAAAAATGCAGCAAGTGAAAATTTAGATAACTAAATCAAAGAGAAAGAATAAAATTAACTAAGAGGTAAACGCGGCTCACTTGTAATAATCTTAGTTTGCAGCATTTCTTGACAAAGATAAAATGACTCAAAAATCTCTAAATTAGCAATACAATTTTTTTCCCTTTTCATTCTTCTTTTATCTGATAGGTAAATAACATTAAGAAAAGTGCATAAAGGATGCACATCATCATAACATAATTTGTACAAAACAAGAAATGAAGATGTAAAAACACAAAAAGAACTAATTGTCCATGTCTAGAACCAAACCAGTACCAGCAGGCATATATAACCCAAGAAAATAACTGCCCCATTGACAGGTGGATCAGCTCATCAGCAACTTTGCAGCATATATAATATACATCTTAGGACGGGGAAAGCATTTAACAACAAATTTTCCCTCTTTTTTTAGGATATGTAGTCAACATATCTAAAATTCTAGCAACAAAAAAAATTACTTAATTTATACGTATAAAATCAGTGGGCAGAAGTGTAAAATTACAGCCAAATCTTCCACCAATATATCTTAATTATCTGATTATTAGAGGTCTTACTACTATTTTGTACTAGTGATTATTTCTTGGGTTCACAGTTTGTAATAATGATTAGCAACAATGCATCAGGGCCATTTACCCGAAAACAATACTTAAAGAAAATTTTACATATACAAGTAATGGCCAACAACAGTGGATGGTTGAGAAACTAGAAATTCTACAAATATGATATATATATATATATAATACAAATATTGTAGGATTTATTTATAACTGAATCAAAATATAAGACAAATAATGTTTGGTACATATATTTCAGCCCCTTGTTCGACCAATTTAGTCGGGTTATATTTAAAAACAAGATGCATTCATGTAACCAATTTAGGATACTAACCTGCAAACGCCGTAAAACAGGCTTTTGCCATCGTTCCCTCTGGAAGGAAAATTAGAAAAGAGGCATTAAGAAATAATCTTATGAAAGAATCTCGAGTACATGAATGCTTTGCGGATTGGCTAATAGTACAGTTAGCTTAAATAAACAAAAGAAAATCTTTCCAACTTATGTAGCAAGAAATTAACAATTTTTGCCCCTTTGTTAAGCCACACTTATTCATCTCATTTATGAACAAGTACCAATGTTCAATCATTTAAATTCAGCATTGGTGTCTCTCAAGGTCATCATATTAGGACATTGCAACATTGCCAGCCACCAAATAATGAACGTGCCCTAACTTAATACTCCCTCCGTCCCATAGTTATAGGCTGATTTCTTTTGGCACATAGTTTAAGAAAATCAATTTAAGTGACAATTTTTAACATAAATTTTCCACATATACCCCTTAATATGGAATTAATGAATAAGTTAATTACTCATTACTTATCACACTGGAACTCTCAACTTCATTGATTGGCGTGTTAAAGTCCATAGCCATAGAACTTTAACCAAAGAGAATACAACATTAAATGTGGTGATAAAAATAATGACATTGAATGTTGTTTCTTCAAAAAAAGAGTAATGGTTGAATATTTATTATAAGGGCATAAAAGTAAAACAATGAACCAACTAAATTTTATAAATAGTAAGTAGCCTATATATTGGGACATCTCAAATGGGACGGAGGGAGTAGTACTTTAATGAAATCATAAAAGATCAATAAATAAAATACAACCGCACAACTTATCGTGGATCTGGCTTGCGCATCGAGTTCAGAACTTCAGATTCTAAAAAGTTTTTAAAAAATATTCAGCAGAAGATTTAAACAGGGATGTCATAAATGTCTGAAAGACGGGAGTTCCTATTGAGACTTTTAAAGAAGTTTCTGTCTAGAATATTTATATGGATTGGCAGGCTATCCGTTATTAAGATACAGCACTTTTTCCACTTTTCGGAGGCATTTGTATCCTCCTTGCTTGTTTCTCTCTTCTTTCAAACTAAATCTTCTTCTTTTATAATTTATACAAAAAATAAAATAAATATCTTATATATTCAATACACCGAACCTTGCACAACTATCTCGGATTCCATGTTACAGTTCATCCAACCTTATATCATATCTCAAGGGGGGACTAACTCATAACTTGTGGGGGAGCTATATTTACCTAATGTGGGATAACCATACTCACAAAACCTTACATCAAGAAACTTACTTGGATAAGATACAAAACAGATATATAATTTACTTTTCTTTAAAAGGGAAGACATATAAAGTAATGAACAGGAGGATGTATTCAAGGTTTAGTATATCAATAGTGGGATAACTATGAATAAGAGGGTCAAGATGGCTAGGTTTTGATGAATAAAAGTCCTGAAATGATGCGAGGGTGGAAACTGCCTTTATTCTCAAATAATTACTAAACATTGATAGACTAGAAATGGTCTTGCATAAAATAGAGAGGACAAGTGTAGCTAAAGAATGAATTATAACAATAGACGCGTTTCAATTGTCCTCCCATCTTTTACTCTTCTTTCTTTCCAATAAATTGTTCTTATATAAACAAATAAAGGTATAATAACTAGGATATCTACTAAGACAATGGCATTGAGAAGATGAGAATGAAAGTATTTGATGGTAGGTGTAAATATACAAGTTCCAACAATGCAAAACAATCTGTAAAGATACACAGACAAATACGCCAACTAGAATATAAATACCTTCATGGAAGTGTATCAAGTTTGAGCATAAATTATGTTTACCTTTTCTTTCCAGTAATTATAAATTGACCGAAAAACTCCAAAATTGATGGAAAGGGCTTGAAGTGCCTAGTATGTTGAGAAAGTAGACAAATGATTAGATAAATTACAAATGAATATTACCAAATTATGAAAGTAGACAAATGATTAGATCAACTGCAAATGAATAGTCCCCTTAAACAATATAATCGCAAACCACTCAAATTCTATATCAATTTGTTTTCGTTCATTGCAGGCAAGCAGTTAGGCATCTTCACTTTCCAAAGCACCCAAATAATTGCTAAAGAAGATACTAGAGTAGGAAATTTACAAATCCAGTATCAGAAATTAATATCAATTGGAAAAAAGGTGGTAAAGCAATATTGCAAAATCTTTTTGCTATCAACATCAATCACAGTATCAAACTATCAATACCAAAACCAATTGTGGGTAACTATGAATAAAAGTAAAGAAAGGATGTTCAATCAAGGAAGTAACTTTCACCTCCACAGCAGCATCAAATGTTAAAAGTACAGGAATAGGTGAGCCAAGTGTAGGAGTTATGACTCCTGCTCTTTCCCTAGCCTTGTGATCCAATGCCTCTAATTTAAACAGGATTGTCTCTAACCTGCAACAAAGAGTGGACCGACATTATCCCAAGCACACACCAAAGACGACTCCAAAATTAAAATCAACCAAACTAAATCATATAATAAAACTAAAAATAATTAAGAAAAAAACCTGCTCAAATTTTGGTAAATGCCAACGCCCCCATTGGTTTCTACGTGAAGTGATATACATTAGTATTTTACATTTTAAAGTTGTTTTCAGGAAAGAAAATTCTCCTGGTCATTTTTCTGGTGCTTTGGAGGTTTGGAAAATACGTTCAGGGAAAAAAGTATTTAGGCAGAAATTATAGTTTCATGGAAATGGTTTCACGAAAATATTTTAAGTTATTTCCTAGTACAACTGATTTCCTAGACCAATAAGGCTAAATTTCTTTATTACTATGAAGATAAAATTAAAGGGTGATGATAATCTTGCCAAGGATCTAATAAAAATGTGTATCAACGCCATTTTTTAAAATCAAAAGAATTGGTAAAAACACTTATTTTAGAGGGCAAATGTACCACAGAACAACACCAAGGACATAAGTAAATCTCCTCTTTCGAAGTTTGAAAAAATTTTCTGCAATGTAAATACATATATTTTTGGGTATAAAGGAAAAAAATATTAGATAAAAACTATGTAAAGAAAGGAAAAGATGCACAAAGTAATTGGATTCCATCTTCTATTCTTCTCATTTATCAACAATGTAAGTAATTTTTTTGCCACATTTTATAAATGTCAAGAAGTTACAACCTATTTTCTAACAATATAACACAAAAAGAACAGATTCATGTAGAAAAATTTATATCCATTAATAACAGTTTCAAATATATGACAAGTCATACAAAGTTGTGAAGTCAGAAAACATAATGTACCCAAATCTTTACAAATATGAAACAAGTAAAACGATAAAGACAACAAGATGTGTACTCAAAGCTTAAAACATATATAGAGAACAACCACCGGCATTGTAGAATTAACATACGTCAACAGAGCATTGAATTTCTCTGTGATCCCCCAGTCTTCTCTCTCCCCTTTATTTCTCTCTCTCCCCCTAAGTCCCTATATACATATATACACACACACACACACACATATATATATATATACGTGTATATATCATTTCTTATATTTTTTTGAATTTTTGTGAGAGAATGGTCAGCTAGAAGTTGGGCCTCATCCAATTTGAAAAAAGTAAATTGCAATCACAAGGGGTGCAAGTTATTTTGGTTTCCCTAAGAAATTTTTTCAATAGTTTAGTTTAAATGAATTCTATAAAATGCGAAAACCATTTTCTGAAAATAAAAAAACATCAAATGAAGAAAGTTAGCAAGCATTCCATGATTACTGCCTTGAGGCTATCTGACCACAATGGCATGACTATGATTTCAAGTGGCCACTAGAGATGAATTCATTTAATTCTTAGTTACGAGAATTGGACCCCTGATTCCTTCAAAACCCTCAGATTTTGTGATAGCACGTTACAACTCTACAGTCTACTCCCACAGCTTTTTAACTAGAAATAGTTATTCAATTCCAAAGCAAAATAATCATACATAACAAATATATCAGCATAAGTTGTAGCAGAGATTTCATATAACTTACTAATTTGTGTGTGCGGAGGGTTTGTTGTAAATTTGATTTATAGACTAAGGTGGGGATAAAGATGCTTTGATTCTTGCAGGTTAGTTCGCTTTTCTCTGGAATACCTTTTGAAGATTGTCAAAAGGGGTAGTGGACCCGTGTAACACAATGTATAGAGAGGGCATCAGGGAGAGTGGGTAAAGTTTGAAACATCTAATGGATAGAAAAAGGTACAGATTTTTCTGTCGTGTTTTCCTTCCTACGTTTACTTACTCACCAAACATGAAGATCTCAGGTATTGACCTATATCTAGAGGTTTCCTGAACTCTCTCCCCACCATCACTGAACATCTCATACTTCAGTATAAGATTCGCATTCCTGAACTCTCATTCCCGCATGCCAAACATGGCCGTAGGAGTTCAATTACTTTAGCAGTGAAAGTTCATATCGTGCTCCAACTTCTGTGCAGAAAAAGATCTTTAAATTGAGACAAATTGAACGTCTTACAGAAGCTCCCTATCATTTCTATCGAAAAATTATTTCCATGTCAAAGCTAACAGCAGCATTAAATTCCTAGCATACATTAAATTACAATCATTGAAAAAGTTATTCTCGCGTGTAAATGATTTCACAATTCACACAGAAAATGATGAGAAAAGGGGTAAAAAGCTCATGAAGAAAAGGGAAAGCAAAAACGCGCAAGACTTACTTTTCAGCTGCAAGTGTTTGTCTATCACTGTTGAACTCTTGAAGCCAATCTTCATCCTCATTGTCAAGATCATACTCAACAAACTCTCCAATTTCAGCCCGAGCTAGAAATAATTGTACAAGTTTTCAGCATATTATACAATTAAGATCTCAAGAAACCTATTTGTAGAAAACTTCTAAAGACTTTTAAGTAGTTACTAACCTCCCCTTGCACGCAAATATGAAGTAGGTTGATTGAACGTGCGGGAATAGTCTCTTTCATACGTATCCACAACAACAAACTCTGGAGTTGGTATTTCAGAAGCCACTTTCTTGCTAGGAATTTGCGGTTGCACCTAAAGAAAATTTAAAATATCTCTTTACAATTACATTAACAGTTCTTCAACTCCTTTAAATGACATTTATAGGTCTTATAACATAACCTTGGGGAGAAAGAACATCATACTTTAGTAAAGAACGCAAGAAAAAGAAAAAGCTAACACATTTTTTGGAGCAGTGGCATCAAAGCATGGAAATTTGGATAGCATCACTGATAAAGATTCCCAGACAGATACACACACAAAGTACATGGAAGTTTTCTTAAGGCTAGGGGAACCCCCAGGATTTTTCTTCATATTATATATATCTACAATTATTTTTTCTCATTTTAGTTTGATAAGTTTGGATCTACTATATATATTGTTAAAATAAAATACCTATAAGAACAGATTTCTTGAAATAATTTTACAATATCTAACATAAAATAGGATACATGTTGATAAATTTGACATTTTTTTGTAAGAGACAAAGTCTGAACAAAGTATATGCTGTTCCACTAAAGCTTAAAATTTGTGAATATGTTAATAACTATTATATATATATATATATATGAAGATGGTCCGACATTCTGAAATATGATATTTTGCGGTTTATGAGACCAAAAAATATTATTGTGAACAATATGAAGGACCTCAGAATAAACTCCAATGAGAATGGTTTCGGTTGCAGCATGTATGGCTATAGAGGTTGACTTGGTGCCTTGCCTCCAGGCAAAAAATTTGGTCAATATACAAACTGTCTTGACCATACTTTATTTACAAAAATAATCGAGATAGCCAGGCTTTTTACAATAGTCAGATGTTTCAAATTTAAAATTGCTCTGATAAAGAAGACGAGGCAGTTTATTATTTTTGTGATAAGGTCAGAGGATAATGGATATAAATGTGAGAGAACCCCTAAGGATTTTTTTTCTCTCTTCTTTTTCTTATCTTTTGCAAGTGCAAATAATCCATGACCATCACATAATTATTAAGCCACATTTCATATGATATAATATGTTCCGAGTAACGCAGATAATTTTTTCTGTTATCATTTTGACACTGCATTTTGCTGGAATCATGGCAAAAGGAGTATTAGCTAGTGCATCTCCAGATAGCTCAACAAAGATGTCAAAAGCACATACTAAATTCTTCAAAAAGTAGCAAGCTAATTAATGCTAAAAGACAATTATACTCTGGAGTCGTTCGGCCAGTGAAGATCCTGTCTACTCGCTTTGAGATAGTTACCTTATGTGCATCTTTGTGCGCTTCACAACAATAACATTCCATGCAATATCTTTTGTTTGATTTATGTATAGATTGGATGGCTGTTCTCCATTGATGGTTTTGCTGCTCTTTTCCACTTGTTTATTTTGTTGGCGTGGTCAACAAGATTGGATAGGATCAGAAATGATGATATTCAAAAGATGGTTAGGGTAGCACCAATTAAGGAGAAGATGAGGGGAAGTCATTGGGATGATTTGGCCATATCCAACATAGGCTTATAAACTCTCCTGCTAAAAGCAGGAGTTCTGCATTAGGAAGAATAAATAAGAAGGGGGAAGGGTACAATAACTTGGGGAAAAGTAATACATTGAGACTTGAAGGAGCAAAAAAGATAATCGAGGATAGCACTTGTTCATGTGGAGGAATACAATCCGCATATTGGAAGCTAAGTATGGTATTACACCTTTTTGCTTTGTTTCTCATTTTCTGCCTTTCTTTCTTTTATTGTCATTTTAACTTTTATGCGTATGTATGTATATTTACACGTGGATAAGCTTTTTATTATTTTTTCCATTTTCTCATTTTATTTAAATTATCTTTATATTTGCTTTTATTTTATTCTTTCTTAATTTCATACTTGTTTTATCTTCTTAGAATTCTGCTTCGCTTTCCTGTCTCTCAAAGTTTACTCTTTCATATGGGATTCATTTTCAGCCTATCCCAACTACTTTGGGGTAAAAGGTATCATTGAGTTGGTGAGTATTTTTCTTCTTGGAGTGAATTTCTTGCCCACCTCTACTTTTTTTCTCTGCCAAAAAATGTTCTTTTATTTAAAGAAAATAATCTAAAGTGGTTAAATGGTGAAACTTTGGGGAATCAACAAAGTGATAGAACCTTAGTAGTATGAAACCTGTAAAGTATTACCAGATTATAACCAGTTGGAACCCATTCAGGAATCACAATTTGGCACCTATTAATCTATTATGTAGTGTAATACCCGGAAAAAAGAGAGTAAATAAATAACATTTAAATCTATATTAAAAATATTTTAATTGGGTTTTCTTATGTTGGAGTCAAATTGTATTTAATTTATGTGGACTATAATAAGTAAGAGATTACAAGTCTAATTTATATTTGTGTAATATTAAAATCCTATTAAGATTAGGAGAAGCAATAAGATATATAAATAATAAGCAAAACCAAAATAATTTTATTGGGCATTAATTTTGATACGAACTGAGGGAAGGAGAGGAAGCTAGCAGCGGCTAAGAACAGCGTGAATAACAGGAAGCTTGTTTGAGGAAGGAATAGGAGGTGGTTGATAAGGTATTTACAATTATATAATATATGATTAGTAATTGGTTCGTCAGGTGGGTAATCTATTTAGCCGTAGCGATGTGAGAATTGGCTTTGTGCTTAATATGTTGTATATGTATATGTTTAGTAGAGTATAACTTGGTGAATTCAATTCAGGATAGTAGAATACGCACATGTAGGTATAATGATATCATAATTTTGTAGTCATAATGGATACTACCTGTAGGTATAATGATTCTAAATTTTTAAGTCATAATGGATACTGCCTTATTAATTCACATACTGTGTAAAATCATACTTGTATTACCTAGGTTTTGACCATGCTCTAAATTATAAAGCTAACTACATCAATACAGTATACTACCACGGAAGTTAAATTGTTAATTTCAGTTTATATATTGTGTTTAGAACGGACAAAAGGTGGGTAAAAGTTTTATATAATCAGTATTATTGAAGCTTCATATTCACCGTCCTATTTTGATAATTTTGATAATAATAATAATAATAAAAATAAAATGTGTTTGGAAAAGGGTTAAAAATAGAAAGAATATTTTTACAAATGTACTTACATTTATTCTTATTTCGTTTAATTAGTTCGGACGGAGGGAATTTAAGGAGTTACATTTGGAATATATTTTGGATAAGGTACGGATTCCATACTTTTTCAACAACTCTTTTAATTTTAATTTGTTCGTTTTGCTACTCGTTTAGAAATTTGGTATTGTCTCTCATGATTATTCCTTGTCAAATTTAAATTTTATGGTAGTTTCATTTTGGCGTTAATATTTGGAACTCATATTTGTAATCTTTAGAGTAGTGCATCATGTCTACAATTTATTTTGATGTTTGTAGTAATGTACATATATTAATATATTTTTGGAGACTTTGTGTTGATTAGTTTTGGTTTAATATGTACATATTAGAACCCCTTGTGTAAATATTGTGTCGCATGTGTTGTGACATTATATCATTGTTAGAATACACCGTAGGTTATACTTGAGCTATAACCACCTGTGAGGTACCACAAACATGTCCTCTTGGCACCGAAGGCATGACACCTTCCATGTCGGTGTGATCAGTCCACGGCATCTCTGTTTGGTTCTCCGGTGGGAGTTGGCTATATAGTGATTTTGTTGTGGGAGGCGTATAGGTCGACTGTGCCAAACATGCCTTCCGATTTTGCATGCATCTAGATCCGGCCAGTCCGATGTATGTTATGCTTGTGTGGCATTATTTTGACTTGTCTGTGTGACAATGTATATTTTTATTTTGTTTAGAGCTCGATATGAAATAACACACATCCATTTGATTCAGTCTATTATTTTGTCGTGTTAGTTTTGTTTATTTTAGTTCAATTCATTAAATTGAGTTAGTTATTTCAGTTCATTATTTTGTACTCTATATTTGTACTGGTCATTTGGCTCATGATATGTTTTCCTTCCGACAGATAATCAAAAGGATCAAGGGCAAGTGTGATGAGAGCTCCATTCTTTCTAATGGTTTAGATATATTATGTTTAGGCTGTGATACATTAGTTTGTTTGGAGTTGTAATAATTATCTTAGATTGTGGTTTAAGCTGGTTTGGCATTTAGTATAGATTGTCATTGATATTTATTGGTTATGAAGACTTAGAACCTTGTTATAATTTCATCAGTTTTGTTGTGTTTTTGTGTAACCTCTCTATTTCGGAAAGGACATGTAGAGTCTTCATGATATTATTTTTATTTCATTTTTAATTTTGATAGAAATACTTCACGATTCTAAAGATTAGCCTAATTAGAGCCCAAAATTTACTTTTCTGTATAATCAAATTGTATATCATGTAGAAAAATTAAACAATATCTCAAGGGTGCATCTACTATAAGAAGTTTCAAATAAGAAAGTACGTAAATGACGGTAGGTTATAGCCACTTCCTTCTGCAATCATTGAAGACAATTGGGTAAATTTTGAATACCTCCAATATAGTCTAAATCCTAGAGGTAAGTGCCAACTCATCCGTCACTCACTTCTCCTTTTAGAGTCAGATGACCGGTCTATAACTTAAATTCTGGATTCATTCTTGTACCAATAAATCCATAAAGGTATCAGTTTATGTAATAGTTTGCAAAATTGGACACAATCCAGTTTTATGCAACACTTGTTTAAAAAAGAACAATGTTCTAAAAATCCCCGCCTAGGCGCTAGGCCCTCCCTTGGCGCCCTGCTTAGGCCCTAGACCCCCCCTTGGCGCCTCGCCTATGCGCTAGCCCCCCCTAGCGCCTCACTTAGGCCTAAGGCGGCAAAAAAATCTCAATTAGGCGGTGCCTAGGTAGAGTCTAGGCGGAGAGGTTTTTTTTATTTTAATAACTACCCAAATCAAATCTTGATATATTTATTTTTTCTAATAATTTACCATATTCATAATACAGGTTGTAGCATATCAAATCACAACAAGAAGTGAACAATATCAAGTCAAAATGGATAATATTATTATAGTTGTAATTTTTTGAACTTGTACCAACTTCAAATTATATAAATGATGATACATTTGTAATATTTAGTTTAATTCAATATAGTTCTTAAATTTATGTTTAGTTTCTTAAGTTTTAATATTGAATTAAATCTTTGAAATTTTAAATTTTACTCCCTCCGTCCCAGGATAAAAGTCCTGGTGGACTTTTCACGCATATTAAGAAGAGGAATAAAATGACAAAATTGTCATAATAATGTCATTAAATATGGAGAGAGAATTAGAATAAGAAAAATATGAGATATTTAATGCTACGGGCATAATAGAAAAAAATGTGTAAAAGTTTGGTTATTAAAAGAAAGTGGACATTTAACATGGGACAACCTAAAATAGTAATAAGGACTTTTATCCTGGGACGGAAGGAGTATTATTTAGTAGCAATCTTGTTTATGAATAAAATTAATACGTTACAAATATGTTTGAACTTTGAACAATTGCATGTTTGTGTTTGAACGTTGACAATAGCAATATGAATGTGTTTGAACTTTAAACAAAGACCTTTATTATCTTTATTATAGATTGTTTTGTTTTATATAATTGTTTTGTTTGACTAAATATAAGATAAAATATTAAAATTGGCTTAAAATAAAATATCCCGCCTAGGCCCCGCCTAGGCGCTAGGCCCCCCTGGCCGCCCGCCTCCTGCCTAGCGCCTTTTAGAACATTGAAAAAGAATAATAGCAATTCTATATGATGGGGCAAATGGAGAAAGGAAAGGAAAAATAAACGACAATTAAAGGTACCCAAAGGGTACCTATTTGCCAAAATCTATCCTAGTACTGCTAAGATTGAAAAGATGTAATGGGAAAGGAGAAACACTTTACATGGTTTGCTAGTGCATTGTGGGAGAAGAATACAATCCAATATTTAGAAGTTAAATTACTTCAATGCTAGAGGATGATATGTTGCATTTCAACACTTCTTGCTAGGGTGCTTCAAGTTATATAGACTTTTGACGCCAAAGCATAGATCTTGTGATAACATTCTCTCGCCTAGGCCCTATCTTCTTAAAAAGGAATATCTTTTCACCTTCACCTTTTAGTTCGACCCGACCCTAACCTAGTTCACTTTGTCCCTCAACCAAAAACAACTTTACATGTCTGAGATGGCACCTTCAACCCACTCTCTTCAAAGTATCGTTTAAATAATTCCTGCATGGGTGATCCAAGTTATAAAGGTATTCGATGCCAAAGCATTCAATGATAATATCTAATATGGCCTAAACTGGCTAAACAAATAAAAAATTGTTGTAGCATCAACCTTGCTATCAAAATGGGTCGTAAAAATCCTCAAGTAACCTTTACTTGCCAGAAAGCCATCATTATTATTAGTGCAGTGGGTTAATCATAGTAAAGAAGACTAGTACAAGAAGATAGCTCGGCAGTTTATCAAATACTCTGAACCATATAAATTACATCTTCGAACTCCACTGAACTGCAAGGCTCGGTCAAGAACGCTTCATATGATAAACAACCCAAGCATGAACTTACATAAGGCTCATATTTTAAACAAGTGAGTGTTGGAGCAAGCCAAAGCCTGGCCCAGCTCATTTACAATTATTACCTAGTACTCCCTCCGTTACAATATTAGATACATTTTGTAGTCAACTTGCAAAATCCCAAAATTCAAAATTGATATCAGTTTATTTATATTTTGAAAAAAAAAATAATAAGAATTGTTAGTTTATAATAGTTATACTTGTTTATACTAAAATCAAATAGATTTTATCATATTTTAGGATTTCAAAAACTGAAGTAAAAAAAGTCAAACATGTATCGTCTAATTTCGTAACAGAGGTATTAAATTACTTATTAGCAAGAAAATTTCATTTTTAGCTAGTAACAATGTTACCATTCTACCACCAAGCGCAACTAGCAAAAATATTTAATAGATAATCAATCAAGATACACAAAACCCACCTCGTTATCAGCTTGACGGAGCATGTGCGTTGTACGGGTGGACGTGGGGGTCTCTTCATCCTCAAAATCTTTGAAATTTTTAACAATTGGAAGCTTTTTGTGAATGTCCAATGGACGTGGCCTAAATGACAACCTACTCATGTCATCAGCTCATCTCCAGTACAAAACCTAAAACCCAAATCCGAACCCTAACCCTAATTTTCTCAAATTCAACTACAGATGGTCAATGCTGTGCGTTCGTCTTCTTCCAATATCTCGCAATTCAATTTCTGGGTTAAATTAGTACTTTAAAATCTTAAATTGGACCATAAAATTGGAATATTACACAAACATGCAAAATTTGAAATAGACTTGGCTGAAATATCGGGGTTTTGGGGATTTTACGTGGGCTGAACAACGAAGAGAAGAGAAAAAATATGACAAAAATGGTTGAGAGGGAGAGAATTTCTTCACGATGTCTGAGTCTCTGTGTGCATCAATTGGTAGCCCTAAAACGAAGATGAAGGAGAACCCCAGATTATATTTTATATTTTATATTATTTATTATTTGTTTAGTGAATAAGGATTAAGTAAAATGGAATTAATGCATTACACTTCATGTCAGAGTTGAAGTTTTTTAGTTACTATCCTCTTATATTTTGGTTGTAATAAATATATTATATCTAAATTGATAAATAGTTGTTTATTTTTTTCTCTTCTACAATATATTATGGAGTTTTTGTTTTGTTTTGAAATTATTTTCACATGTTCCTTTCTCCATTTTAAAATATTAATATTTATGGTCAAAAAAAAGGTTGAATAAAAATTGTACTCCTCTGTTTTAAACTATAAAATCATTACTAATTTTTGAAATCAACTTACAAAATTTTCAAACTCAAAAATAACATGATTTCTTTTAATTTTAATTAATAAAATAATAAATATTATAAATTATTTAAAAAGTAATATTCGTTCTATGATTTATTATTTTATAATTATTAATGAATAATTTTGATTTTAAATTTTCAAATATGTTATTTTAACTTTAAATAATCAATAATCTATCTAATAAAATACAAATAATTTTGAATTTCCCGCTCACTCGATAAATCATATGGGATTGTTCAAAGTTTGAGATAAATTCCACTGTCACACAGTGCCGGAGGCATGGGACCCAGCTAGTAATTTTATATTTTGGAATAGAAGTATATGGTAGAGTTTTAAAATGTAAAAAATACAAGAGATAAAGGAAGTTAAAGATAGCAAAGTATCAAGAAGATAATTATTTTCTTCACTCTCCTTTAATAAATTAGATAGAATTATAATTAACTTTTCAAAAGCAATTTGAGATAATTTAAAATTTAAAATTAATGTGATTCATTTATTTTATTTTTAAAAATAATAAAATCTTAGTATTAGTAATACTGTTTAGGTGGTGTTTGATTTCATCTTAACAGTCCAACTCTAAATGTATCTAAACAATTCATATATTTATATTAAGAGGTCATCTGAATAGTTAAGATACAAATATGAGTCTAAACTATTCAAATACTTTTTAATACAAAGATGTGAGTTGTTAAAATGCATTAAGAAATAGGCTAATGCATCAAGATGCAATCAAACACCACTTTAGACAATTAACTATTTATATAATTGTATTGTTAAACTAAACAAGCTTGCAACCCGTGCAAGTCATTAATTCTTTTTGTGACATTACGTTTTACACATACTATGACACTAAGCACCACCCCAAGCCACGTTGCAATACCAAATCAGTTGTACGATAAGAAAGAAATTAAAGACCATGAATTAGGACAGAGCAAAAAACGGGTATAACCGAACCAAACCGAAATAAATTAACCTAAATTTCTTAATAATTCGTGTATTTTTTACAATTCGGTTATATTCGAATTTTTTCGGTTCTGATTCATGGTCCTGGGTTTCATTTTTTTGTATTATTGATTCTGCGAATACCAAATAAGCCTTATCTTAATTGTGGCGCCCCCAAAATAGGTGTATACAACACCCATTCGAATCGCCAAATACACGTGTACATAAAGCAACTACAACTTCAATAATACAATTGTCATGCAAAATAATGACAACACATCTTTGTGAGTTTAAATACAAATATTATCTTTCAGACAATATCCACACTCAAACAAGTCCTCGTTATAATTATTCAAACACTATTTTACTGAAATAGTGAGGATCTGCTAAAACATCTTTCTAGAACCATCACTCCGCACTCGACTAGTTCTCGCTTTATGTTCTCACCTCCCGAGAAAATGGAACAAAAAAAGGAAAAGGGTGAGCTCAACTAGCCCAAGTAAAGAATATTATGACTAAGATAATATACAACAAATTATCGTTAGTCTTCAACAGGAAAAAATCTGATAAAATATAATAGCCAACAAGTTTTAGATCAACAACTGCATAGCGAAATAACAATCCATTAGAATAGTCAAGTAGAGAATGAGTTCTACTATCTTCTAAGATTTAAAAGTCCATCATCAATATTTTATCCCTCAGAATAACAATCAATATACATCTTTAATCAAATATTCATCTTTGCACTCTGAGCCAAAAAATATTCAATTGTATCACTTTGGGTTAATATGTTCATCTCAACACTGTTCATCTTCTGACCACTACGGCCAAAGATATTCATCGATTAATCATTTATCTTTTTACTACTGGTAGAAGATATTTAGTAATATCATCATTTAGGACCTGGGATGATGAAAAATATTTTAAAGAAAACGAATCTAGTGAAACGGAAGGACAAATAGTAGGGATTTGTATAACAGTTTATCCAAGATCAATAATACTTCACAAATACCAATTTTGAAGCAGAATTCAAGAATAAAGATCAAAACATGGATACAATCAAAGATAGTAACCATAATAGACATCTTGGACAAAAAGGAAAATTTTATTTTCTAATTGAATAGTGTCGATATCGTGAATAAAGTCTAGATATCGTGAATAGTAAACCCCAGACACAAAAATTCCAAATTTGATAAAATTTATATCAATACTAAAAGATAAAGATATTGAAGAAATAATATCATATATGAAGAAAATAACATCTCTTACCTCAAAATATCAAGATTACATTAGGAATATCAATATAAGGTCAAGAAAACTTGCAGATCGATGAATAGAAACTCACAAAGTATCTAAATACTCACAAAATACACTCAATAATCTAGAGAGAGAAAGAGAGAAAACTTATTTCTGGTGTGATTTTCAATTCTAACTTAGCCCTCTATTTATAGGAAAATGTTAGCAGACTTGACCTGCAATGTAACAACCCCTTCCCAAAATAGAAAGAGAGGTTACTCAAAACATAACAAAACTGGTGAATTTAATAGCAAGGCTCAGAGCCATAAAAGAATAGTCTTAATAACTGATAAATACCTCAAGTCAACCATAATAAATTTCAAACTGCCTCAAACCACAATCTAAAATAATTATTACAATTCCAAGTAAACTGACACATCAAGTCTAAATCGAATATTTCTAAATCATTGGAATGAATGGAGCTCTCATCACACTTGCCCTTGGTCCCCCTGATTACCTGCCGGAAGAAAAACACAGCATGAGCCAAATGCCCAGTACGGATATAGAATACAAATAATGAACCAAAATAACTAACTCAATTAAATGAAATGAAACAAAACGAACTGAAACGAAACGAACAAAACTAACACAACGAAATAATAGGCTGAATCAAATGGTTGGGTGTTATTTCATACCGAGCTCAGAACAAAATAGAATATACCTTGCCACACAGGCAAGTCAAATAATGCCACACAGTAAATCACATAATGCCATTACGCAAGAAGTCACACACATCGACCGCGAATCCATCGATGTAAAATCGGAAGGCGTGTTTGGCACAAACATCACCAATCCGCATAATGTAAGCAGAAGCGAAACTAGGGTCGCACCCATACGCCTCCCACAACAAAACACCGAATGGCCAACTCCCCACCGAGCACAAAACGGAGACGCAGGTGGATCGATCACACCGCCACCGGAAGGTGTCGTACCTCGGTGCGAGCGAGAGGATATGCTCTGTGGTACCCCACGGTGGGTTATACTTCGGTATACCCTACGGTATTCTAATAAAAATATCATGTCACAACACATGCGACACAATATCAACACAAATGGGTTCTAACGTGTACATGTTAAACTAAAACGAGATATCAACACAAATGTCTCCAAAAATATTAACATGTACATTACTACAAATATCAAAATAAATTTAGACATGTTGTACTAATCTACAGAGTACAAATATGAGTTCCAACTATGAACGCCAAACGAATTTATCACAGTGAATTTGACAAGAAATAATCATGAGAGGCAATACTAATTTTCAAAACGCATAACGAAACGAATAAATTAAAAACAAAGGAGTCTCGCTGAAAGAGTACGGAATCCGTACCTGGATTAAGCAATGTAATACCCAAAGTATATTCCAAAAACTCGTTTAGACTCTCTCCGTTCAATCTAAATAATTTAATAAGCTTTTATTACAATCCAATCATTAATAACATAATACTATTAAATTATTTATTAAAACTTTTATAACTATGACGGCAAAATTAATTAATTCAAATTAATAAACATAACTTGAATTGATTTACTAATTCCATAAACAAACTTCATGGCCAAATGTTTTTTTTTTTTTTTAAAAAATATGCCAAAAGATTATTAAAATATATATATATATATATATATAAAATAATATATAATGAAATCTCCACCTTGC
Organism: Panax quinquefolius; assembly: GCA_020205615.1. Taxonomy (NCBI): domain Eukaryota; kingdom Viridiplantae; phylum Streptophyta; class Magnoliopsida; order Apiales; family Araliaceae; genus Panax; species Panax quinquefolius. The sequence continues at coordinate 9,631,780 of CM035166.1, forward strand.
AAAGAATGTCATCTTAGACAATTCAACATGCACAATACTTATAACATAATATATTTATGATTCCTATTATTAGGCAATAACTATTCACATGAAGATGATACGATTTTTATTTTTATTTTTATTTTTATTTTTTTTTTTTTAGCAATGACTTTGGTATATTTATATATATATAATATATGTATATACATTTCATATTTCTAAATCAATTACAATTTAGAAATCTGTACTACTTCTTTTGTTTCTTCCGTTGGTTATTGCTATGATCGACAATCACTTTCTTTCTCCTTCTTTTTGGCTGCTTACTTCTCTCTCTCTTTTCTTTCAAGGACTTTGTATCGGATGTATGGAAATTAGGTTTTAGTTGTTTATTAATTAATTTAAAATACACAAATTTAAATTTAACCCAATTAATATATGGCCCAAACTAATGTAACCTCTACTTATTAAAGCCCACATAAATTAATGACTACTTGACCCAAAATAAATGACTAGCTAACCCAAATAAAAGATAAAGTACAATTAATATGTTTTAAAATAAAATGATTTTTTTTTTCATTTATTTATTTATTTATTTTATTTTTTTTTTGGGTATTACATGCAACCTGATGGCTTTATCTGCTACTATTCCCACCCACCACATTTGAAATAAATTCAGCACATTTCTTCACCAACCACAAGTGGGGCCCACTCAATTCTAGAATTTTCCACCAAAATCATTTATAAACCTAATTTACGAATCGGTCACCTCTTAAAATTCATAACAAATCATATCGTTCATTTTAACGGTTCAAAATTTGTGGACATATACTCAACTTATATATGTATAACATATCCAAAAATTACAACGATCCAACGGTCGGATTAAAAATTATAACTCACACAAATATCTCAAAACACTTGGTTTAATTTTTAATACCTTCATTCCGACAAAAATACTGATAAAACACCTCAACATTAACTCCTTCATTTTTAACCACAATAAATATATCCAACATTTATATCCACATAAAATAAATATTTCCTTATCATATGAATCAATAATTAATTATTCATAAATAATATTACGTAATCACATTTATATACAACTGGACCATTCCAGGAAGAGGGGGCTTTCCAATAAGAATTTCTCCTTATTGGCGCGCAATTAGGTGACCAAACCTCTCCTTGACAGAACTTTCTAGACATTACCAATAATGCTATCTAATAATATTATTCAAATAATATGAATTATTGATCTGATAATGGAAAATACTGTGCAGTGACAATTATTGAAACAACAATAATATAAAATATCAACGCAGCAATTATTGAATCAATAAAATAAAATATTGAGCAAAGAACTATTGTAACAATTATTGAATAATGCCTCTATGTAAGGATCAATAATTCATCAATAATGTGCATCGCGTATTCGTATTTTAACCATGTGGTATTCCAAATGATTGTTAATTGTGTAATAACTACGCCAATTATTTATAAAGTCAAACTTGTCGTTTTCTTCATCCGATGCTTATTTACATTATGGGGCCCATAAATGGCTACTGGCCGCATCACGAATATTCCCCGATAACAAGAATATTCCACGACCAAACGAATATTCCCCGACAACAATGATTATTTTATAACCACTTGCATATTTTGTAAAATTTGCACATTTCACCCATAACCAGAGAATTATATCAAATTAATACCTTATTATTCACAAATATAATTAGAGGAAATTCGATTTTATTTATAATAAGTTGGGGTCTTACATTAATTCTTAATAACTCTTCACCTTTACTCTCTTCGTCTCTGTCTTTATCTCTTATATCAGACTCTCAAGTCTCAACCCAGATCTGATCTAAAACTGATCTCAAGTCTCAAGTCTCCATCTCCATTTTCCCTCAACTTCGTTTATTCCCTATCTCACAAAGTCTCAACCCAGATCTGATCTCAAGTCTCCATCTCCATTCTCCCTCCTCTTCATTTATTCCCTATCTCACAAAGTCAAATCGACTAAAATATTTTTCATGTAAGACCTCAAATTATTAATAAATAAAATTTAATTCCCCTATTTATTATTTTGAAATAGTAAGGGTTGATTTGATTAATGTGGTTAGTTATGGGTAAAATGCGCAAATATTTTAAATAAGCAAGTGGTTATAAAATACTCATTGTTGTTTGAGAATATTCGTTTGGTCATGGAATATTCTTCTTTTTGGGAATATTCTACTGACGGTAGCAAACCTTATGTGGGCCCCATAATGGAAAGCGATTGGATGAACAAAATGACAAGTATAAGTTGTTTATAAATAACTACAGAGTAGTTATTCAATTAACATCGTTGGAATACCCGATGGTTAAAACACAAGAATACACGTTATCGCACAATAAGAAAGCAGTATTGCACCAATTATTGATTCTTACGTAAAGAAGACACTACTCAATAATTATTACGGTGAATTATTGTCAAAGATTTTATTTTATTGATTCAATAATTGTTGCGTTGATATTTTATATTACCGTTGTTTCAATAATTGTCACTACACAATTATTTTCCATTATCGAAGCAATAATTCATATTCTCTGAATAATATTATTAGAAAATATTATTTAGCGATGTCTCATGAAGTTCGCATCAAGGAGAGGTTTGGTCACCTAATCGCCAAAGATCGTGATTCTCGTAATATTATTTGTGAATAATTAATTATTAATTTATATGATGAGGAAAATATTGATTTTATGTGGATATAGATGGAGAAAATTTTAAAGTGACAATTGTTAAAATTGATATTTTATCTTTTCTCGATAAAATAATATTATATTATATTATATAATAATGGTGATATTTTTACAATGAATGTGGGATATATGAGTATATGAGGAGGAATAGTATTTTTGTTGCATTAAATGATTAACACATGTTTTTTGTGTGTGGTGACCCCATTTCTTATTTGAAATTAGATTATAACTTTGTAAAATCGCCCGTTTGTAGATTTCGGTCAATTTCTGTTTGGAATTTGAAAAAACTTAAACTTACAAAGTTGTAGAGAATGAAATTTCCTATGGAAAAGACATGTGGTTCGAATTTTTCTGAAAAAAGGGTTATTTATTATGAATTATTGAAGTTCCGAAGTACCAGAATAATTGATTTTTGGAAGTTTTAATTAACAAAAACGATTTTGGTTGGCACATGTGTGGCTGATGTTTTGGATCAGTGGAGGTGTGCGTAGGAAATTATAATATATATATTAATATTATATTAAATTTTCTGCTTTGGTGTTCTAAGCAATTTTCGATAAATAGGGTGTTTAGGTTAGAATTGAAAATCACACCAGAAACTGAAGTTTTCTCTCTCTTTCTCTCTCGATATATTGAGCGTATTTTTGTGAGTATTTTAGTACTTTGAGTATTGCTATACGGTGCAAGTTCTTTCAAAGACTATATCCAAGATTCCAAATGTAAATCTTATCCTTTTTAGGTAAGGATGTTATTTTCTTCATAAGTGATATTATTTATTCAATATCATTATGCCGAAATATTGGTTGGAACTTTTTATCAAATTTAGAACTTTTTTATGTCGGAGTTACTATTCATGAGTTACTATTCACGAGTACTATTCACAAAGCATGATGATTTTCTTGTGTAATTTTTATCTTTTGGTGTCGGAGTTCTTATTCACGATCTGACAACTTATTCACGATATCTGACTATTTATTCTGAATCGACACTATTCACGTAAAAATTAAATTTTCGTTTTTCATCCAAAATATATATTATAGATACTAGCTTTGATTGTATCCATGTTTTGATCATTCTTGAATTTTACTCCACTATGATTATTTATGAGGTATTTTGGACATGGAATAGTCAAATACTTAATCCTTAATATTTATTCTTTTGTTTCAATCGGATTCGTTTTCTTTTAAAATATTTTTATCATCCTCCATCCTAAATGATGATATAATTGAATATCTGGGCCGTAGTAAAAGATTAATGATTTCGATGAATATCTTTGGCCCGTAGTGCAAAGATGAGCAGTGTTAAGATGAACATGACTAATGATGAATATCTTTGGCCAGAGTGCAAAGATGAATATTTGATTTCGATTATATATTGATTGATGTTACAGGGATAAAAGATAAACGATGAACTTTTAAATTCATATATAGAAGATAGTAGATTTCATTCTCTACTTAACTCTTCTAATGAATTATTATTTCCGCTGCGAATATTGATTTAAAACTTGTTGTCTATTGTATTCTATTAGATTTTTCCCTGTTGAAGACTAACGATAATTTGTTCATGTTATCTTAGTCATAATATTCTTTACTGGGCTAGTTGAGCTCACCTTTTTCCTTGTTGTTCCATTTTTCTTCTCAGGAGGCGAGAATGTAGCGAGTACTAGTCGGGGTGTGAAATGATAGTTCTAGAAGTGGTTCTAGTAGTTCTCACTATTATGTAAAAATAGTGTATTAATAATTGTAATGAGGACTTATTTGAGTGTGGATATTGTCTAGATGACAATATTTGTATTTAAATTTACAGTTTTTGTGTTGTATTAATAAAGTTGTAGTTGTTTCGCACTCATGTATTTTTGACGACTCGAGAATGGGTGTTGTATACCTATTTTGGGGGCGTCACGGTTGGTATCGAGCTTAGGATATGATCTCTGGCGGAGATCGGGGAATAGAATTAGGAGGGAGAGACGAGTAAATCCTTTTAGTGTGTCTTACCTAAGCTTATTTGTTGGTGGTCGTAATATAGGGATATTATGTGATATGTTAATTTGTTAAATTAACCCTTGTTTTATGACAGTATTTGAGAATGTTGACTGAAAATGTTAACAGTGGAGTAAATGAGACCATGGAGACACATGTGCTCACCAACGAGGAGAACGTGCAACAGGCTGGCAATGTTCCTCCTGTGAACAACACCACTGAGCAGATGATGAACGATGGGATGTTTAGAAGCTTTTGCGATTCATGCAAAAATCAGACGAGGAGACTCGTGTTAAAAATGCAGGATGAAATGATAGCAATTCACGGTTTGTCACGTGACCAAGATTCAAAGAGTTGGGACCACTGAATTTATTGGAAAGCCGGATCCGATCAAGGCAGTAGACGTGGGTTAAACAAATTACCAAGATATTCTATGTCTTGGATGCACGGAGGAACAGGGAGGTTCCATTCGCCACCTTTATGTTCCGTGGCGAAGGCAGACTCTCACCTGGTGGGAGTCCGTGAAGCGCACTCCATCCAACAAGACTCAACACGTCTTGGAAGACATTTCAGAATTGTTCAATGACAAGTACTTTCCTGAAAGTATTCGTCATATAAAGGAGGTAGAGTTTATTAGACTGGAGCAGAATAACATGACGGTGTCCCAGTACGAGGCGAAGTTTTCAGAGTTGTCCAGGTTTGCACCTCATTTGGTGGAGAATGAGGAACGTATGACGCGGATGTTTCTGAGAGGTTTGAAACCCGACATACGTCAATATCTCATTTGTCATAAATTTTCTCTCTATTCAGGATGTTGTCAACATGGCTCAATTATTAGAAGCGAGATAACGAAAGTACTTGGTCAACCGAGGGACCACAACCGGGATCATATTTGGTGTGGCAATCATCGTAACAACGATAACCAGCGGAGAAAGAAAAATACGGACAAGAGCGATAACCACTCTGGTGGTAATCGTGGCCATGAAAATAGAAGAAGCGAGTTGGGGGGAGATTTTAAAAAGAGGAGATTCAACAATGACACTGTGAATAATTATGAATAATTCGGTATTCGGTTATAACCGAATAGCATGTTCAGTTCGGTTATAACCGAATGATCACTCCTACCATGAATGATTAAATATATCTTTTATTAATTGTAAAATATTTTTGTGTATAAATATGTTGTTGAGTAATATTAAATATATGTAAATAATTTTTTGGTAGTGAATATATATAGGGTGCAAGAATCAAGAATATCGACCGAACGGGATTAAATGCAGAAATTAGCCAAATTTTTAATGCGATCTCGTCTTCGGTTGGATCGAATCACCGAATCGATTCTGGGTTGATCATCGATTTTTTCTTGAATAAATATCAAAAATTAATATAATTATTTTATTATTATTATTATCATTATTTTATTATTATTATTAATTATTTATTAATAAATTTTTTTAGAAAACTGGTATTATGACTCCCCCAAAATAGGTCCACACAACCCATTCTGAGTCGTTAGAAATACAACACAACTGGCGAGAACTATCTTATTACAACTATTGAACTGTCGTACAAAATACAACGACACATATATTGTAAGTTTCAATACAAATATTGTAACGTATATAATACGACAATATTTATACTCAAATTATTACAATGTCATATAAAATACAGCAGCAAATATTTCAAGTCCCCAAAGGAACACGAAAAGACTTTTGTCCTCCTCATTCTAATGCGGTGTATTTTTGATGCTTTCAGGGTCGGGTCCTCATCACCCTATTGTTGTTCACCAAAATTAATTATTAAATGACGTATAAAATACGACACACACATTTTAAGTCCTCGATACAATTACGATTCCCCACCATTCTATAACTTGATGAGGATTGTGACTAATTTGAAACCACTTTATACACATGTTCTCTTTGCTAGCCTCAGCTACACTTTTATCACCTGAAAGAGAGTGTGAAACAAAAGAGTGGGTACAAATAGCCTAGTAAAGAATATCATGACTTCAGATAATTAAATTGTCAATAGCCTTCATTAGTAATAAAACAGATATTTCGAACATATGGTATGTAAGACCCTAACTTTTTATGATTAAATATTGAATTTTTCTAAATATTATTTTGAATAATAAGGTGTTGATTTGATATAATGCTTTAGTTATGGGTGAAATGTGCAAATTTTGCAAAGTAAGCAAGTGTTCATAAAATATTCATTTGGTCGGGAAATATTATTTTTGACGGAGAATATCTGTACGACGGTGCAATCATTGGTGGACCACATAACAGAATAACTGTTGGATATAGAAAGCGACAGAAATAACCTTTTTATAAAAATAACGGCAAAAACTTTTACCATTAACTGTTAAAACACCCGGTGATAAAAGTACAGTAATATGCGTGGTTGCGATATTGCACATTATTTTGATTATTGATTCTTACGTAAGAAGTCACTCAGTTTAATTCAATAATTATCACAGTAACTGTTGCATAATGTAAGACCCCAACTTATTATTAATGAAATTTAATTTTCTCTATTTATTATTTTAAAATAGTAAGGGTTGATTTGATTAATGTGGATAGTTAGGGGTAAAATACGCAAATACTTCAAAATAAGCAAGTGGTTATAAAATATTCATTGTTATCGGGGAATATTCGTTTGGTCGTGGAATATTCATCTTTGTTTGGGAATATTCGCGACGGTATGACCATGTGTGGGCCCCATGAAAGCGATTGGATGAAGAAAACGACAAATATAAGTGGTTTAAAAATAATCTGGCGTAGTTATTCACCAATTATCATTGTTAAAATACCCGTGGTTAAAACACGAAGACACCATGATTGCACCAATTATTGATTCTTACGTAGTGAAGCACTACTCAATAATGGTTACTGAATAATCGCTTATTCAAAGATTTTATTGAGTTAATAATTGCTTTGCGTTGATATTTTATATTCTTTGTTGTTTCAATAATTGTCATTACACACAAGATTTTCATTATCGAAGCAATAATTCATATTATCTGAATAATATTATTAGATAACATTGTGACGCCCCAAAATAGGTATACACAACACCCATTCTCGAGTCGCCAATTACATGGTGCAAGAAGCAAACTACAACTTCAATAATACAAATGTGGGTGTGAAATACGACAATATATCTTAATGAGTTTAAATATAATATTGTCTTCTAGACAATATCCTCATGCAAATAAATCCCCATCATAATTATTGATTCATTATTTTACAACAATGGTGAGGACTACTAAACAACTCTCTAGAACCTTCATTCCATACCCGACTAGTACTTTCGCTACATTCTCGCCTCCCCGAGAAGAAAAATGGAACAACAAGGAAAAGGGTGAGCTCAACTAGCCCAAGAAAGAATGTTATGACTAAGATAATATACAACAAATTATCGTTAGTCTCCAACAGAAAAAATCGATAGAATACAATAAACAACAAGTTTCGAGATCAATATTCGCAATGGAAATAATAATTCATGAAGAGTTACGTAGAGAATGAAATCTACTATAATCTATGAATTTAACGATCTATCATCAATATTTTATCCCTGTAACATCAATCAATATTCATCTCAAATCAAATATTCATCTTTGCACTACTGTGCCAAAGATATTCATCAATCCATTCATGTTTATCTCAACACTGTTCATCTTTGTACTAAAGGCCAAAGATATTCATCGATCGATCATGTTCATCTCAACACTGTTCATCTTTGCACTAAAGGCCAAAGATATTCATCGATCGGTCGTGTTCATTTAAACACTGTTCATCTTTGACTACTGGGCCAAAGATATTCTTGAAATTATTCATCTTTGCACTACTGAGCCAAAGATATTCTTGAAATCATTCATCTGCACTTCTGGAATAAAAAGATATTCAATAATATCATCATTTAAGGCGAGGATGATGAAAAATATTTTTAAAGAAAGCGAATCCAAAGTGAAACAAAATGACAAGGATTAAGGATTCGTACTTGGTTTTATCCCGCGTCAAAAATACCTCAAAAATAATCACGATTGGTGTAAAATTCAAGAATGATCAAAACATGGATACAATCAAAGCTAGTATCGAATAGATATTTTAGACGAAAAGAAAAATTTTCATTTTTCGATGAATAATGCCGATTCGTGAATAGTCAGGTATCGTGAATAGTCTTGAGTATACGTGAATAGTAACTCAAACACCAAAAGATAGAAATTTCACGAAAAAAAAAACATCTTCACGCTTCATGAATAGTACTCGTGAATAGTAACTCGTGAATAGTAACTCATGAATAGTAACCCCGAGCATGAAAAAGTTCCAAATTTGATAAAAAGTTCCAACCAATATTTCAAAGATAATGATATTGAAGAAATAATATCATCGAGAAGAAAATAACATCCCTTACCTCGAAAGACAGTGATTTAGTTGAAACACGGATATAGTCTTTGAAGGAAACTTGCACCGTCTAACAATACTCAAAGTATACTCAAAATACTCACAAGAATACGCTCGATAATATATAGAGAAAGAAAAGAAAACTTTGTTTCGGTGTGATTTTCAATTTAACTTAAGCCCTCTATTTATAGGAAAATGTTAGCCGTAGAAGCGGACTTGACGCCACACGATGGCTTTTACTCGCTACTATTGCCACCCACCACATTTGAAATAAAATTCAGCACATTTCTTCACCAACCACAAGTGGGGCCCACTCAAATCTAGAATTTTCCACCAAAATCAATTATAAACCTAATTTCCTAATCCGACACCTCTTAAAATTCACAACAAATCATTCGTGCATTTTAACGGTTCAAAATTTGTGGACATATACTCAACTTATGTATGTATACATACCCAAAAATTACTAACGATCCAACGGTCGGATTAAAAATTATAACTCACGTAATATATCGTAAAAATAATCGATTTGATTTTTAATACCTCCATCCGATAAAATCTCGATAAAACACCTCAACATTAATTTCTTCATTTATAACCACATAAATAAATCCATCATTTATATCCACATAAAATAAATATTTCTTTATCATATGAATCAATAATTAATTATTCACAAATAATATTACGTAATCACAATTATGATGACAACTGGTAGTTCCCGAGGAAAGGGGCTTTCAATAAGGATCTCTCTTCTGGCGCCGCAATTAGGTGACCAAACCTCTCCTTGATGCAGAACTTTCTAGACATTGCCAATAATGTTATCTAATAATATTATTCAAATAATATGAATTATTGATCCGATAATGGAGATAATGTAAATGATAATTATTGAACAAAAATAATATAAAATATCAACGCAAAGAATTATTGAATCAATAAAATAAAATATTGAGCGAAGAACTCATCGTGAAAATTATTGAGTAGTGCCTTCTACGTAAGGATCAATAATTCAACAATCGCATGCAATACCGTAAAGCATCGCTGCAACCACGCTTATTATCGTATTTTAACCACGGGTATTCCAATGATCTTACTTGGTAATAACTACGTAGATTATTTATAACCACCCAAACTTTGTCGTTTTCCTCATCCAATCGCTTTTTAGTTATGGGGGCCCACACATGGTTTTGCGTAGTTATGCGAATATTCTGACAGCATTTAATATTCCACGACCAAACGAATATTCCCAAACAAAATAAATATTTTATCACCACTTGCTTATTTAAAATATTTAAGATTTTACCCATAACTAACCACATTAATCAAATCCACCCTTACTATTTCAAAATAATAAATAAAGGAAATTCCTTTTATTTAAATAAAATTTTTGGTCTTACAAACATTATTGGCAATGTCTAGAAAGTTACATTAAGGAGAGGTTTGGTCACCTAATTTGGCGCCAAGAAGAAGAAATTTTATTGGAAAGCCCTCTTTCCAGGAACCGCACAGGTTGTCGATATTGTGATTCTCGTAATATTATTTGTGAATAATTAATTATTGATTCATATGATGAGGAAAATATTGATTTTATGTGGATATAGATGGAGAAAAATTTTAATGTGACAATTGTTGAAAATTGAAATTTTATCTTTTTACGATAAAATAATTCATTTAAATATATTATTATATTTTAATAATATAATAATGGTGATATTTTTACAACGAATGTGGGATATATGAGTATACGAGGAGGAAGAGTATTTTTTTGTTGCAATAAATGTTTAAAACATGTTAAACATGTCGGTGGACCCCATTTATTGGTGAAATTTGATTATAGCACGTAAAATTGCCGTTTGTGGATTTGGCCAATTTTTATTTGGAATTTGGAAAAACTTTCTTCTGCAAAGTTGTAGAGAATTGAAATTCCTATAAAAACTCGCGAGATTCAATTTCGATGAAAGGGCTATTTATTATGAATTATTGAAGTTCAAGCTCAAAATAATTGATTTTGGAAGTTTAAAATATTTAAAATTAGAAAACGTTTTTTTTTTCATTATGGTGTGTTACATGTGGGTTGAATGAGCTGAATTCAGTTCTTGGAAGGTTGGCGTAGGAATTTTATTATAAATAATAATATTATATTAAATTTTCTGCTTTGGTGTTCTAAGCATTTTCCTATAAATAGGGTGCTTAGGTTAGAATTGAAAATCACACCAGAAACTGAAGTTTTCTCTCTCTATATTATCGAGCGTATTTGTAAGACCCCGAAATTTTTTTTAAATAAAAAGGAATTTCCTTTATTTATTATTTTGAAATAGTAAGGGTGGATTTGATTAATGTGGATAGTTAGGGGTTAAATACGTAAATATTTCAAAATAAGCAAGTGGTGATAAAATATTCATTTTTGTCGGGGAATATTCGTTTGGTCGTGGAATATTCGTACTGTCGGGGAATATTCGTTTGGTCGTGGAATATTCGTACTGTCGGGGAATATTCGTACGACGGCGCAGCCATGTGTGGGCCCCATAAAAGAAAGCGATTGGATGAGGAAAACGACAATATTTGGGTGGTTATAAATAATGGCGTAGTTATTCCAATTAAGATCGTTGGAATACCGGTGGTTAAAAAATACGATGAATACGCGTGGTGGTTGACAAGAAGACACTGCAGTATTGCATCAATTATTGATTCTTATGTAAGAAGGCACTACTCAATAATTATTACAGTAATTACTGTTCAATAGTTTATTTTATTGATTCAATAATTGTTGCGTTGATATTTTATATTATTATTGTTCAATAATTATCACCGCTTGCGATATTTCCCATTATCGGATCAATAATTCATATTATTTGAATAATATTATTAGATAACATTATTGGCAATGTCTAGAAAGTTACATCTAAGGAGAGGTTTGGTCACCTAATTGGCGCCGAGAAGGAGAGATCCTTATTGGAAAGCCCCTCTTTCTCGGGAACTACTGGTTTCATTATAATTGTGATTCTGTAATATTATTTGTGAATAATTAATTATTGATTCATATGATAAGGAAATATTTATTTTATGTGGATATAAATGATGGATTTATTTATGTGGTTATAAATGAAGAAATTATTGTTGAGGTGTTTTATCAGTATTTTATCGGATTGGAGGTGTTAAAAATCAAATCAGGGGTTTTGAGATATATTGCGGGGGTTATAATTTTTAATCCGACCGTTGGATTGTGGTAATTTTTGGGTATGTTATACATACATAAGTTGAGTATATGTCCACAAATTTTGAACCGTTAAAAATGCACGAATGATTTGTTGTGAATTTTAAGAGGTGTCTGATTCGGAAATTAGGGTTATAATTGATTTTGGTGGAAAATTCTAGAATTGAGTGGGCCCCACTTATGGTTGGTGAAAAAAATGTGCTGAATTTTATTTCAAATGTGGTGGGTGGCAATAGTAGCAGGTAAAGCCATCAGGTAGCAGGTCAAGTCTGCTTCGGCGGGCTAACATTTTCCTATAAATAGAGGGCTAAGTTAGAATTGAAAATCACACCAGAAACAAGTTTTCTCTCTTTCTCTCTCTATATTATTGAGCGTATTTTGTGAGTATTTAGATACTTTGAGAGTTCATTTATTCGAGATAAGTTTCATTCAAAGATCACTTAGACCTTTCCTTCCTAAGAAATCGATTCTTTGAGGTAAGGGATGTTATTTTCTTCTCAAATGATATTAATTCTTCAATATCATTATCTTTGAAATATTGGTTGGTACTTTTTATCAAATTTGGAACTTTTTCATGTCGGGTTACTATTCATGAGTTCTTATTCACGAGTTCTTATTCATGAGTTCTTATTCATGAGATTCTTATTCACGAGTACTATTAAGTAAGCGTGAAAATGTTTTTTTGTGAAATTTCTATCTTTTGGTGTTTGAGTTACTTATTCACGATACTCGGACTATTATTCACGATATCTGAGACTATTCACGAATAAGACTATTCATAGAAAAATAAAAATTTTTCTTTTTCGTCTAAAATATCTATTTCGGATACTAGCTTTGATTGTATCCATGTTTTGATCATTCTTGAATTTTACACCACTATGATTATTTTTGAGGTATTTTGGACGTGGATAAAACCAAGTACGAATCCTTAATCCTTAATCCTTGTCATTTTGTTTCAATTGGATTCGTTCTTTAAAAATATTTTCATCATCCTCGGCCTTAAATGATGATATTATTGAATATCTTTGGCTTTGTAGTGCAAAGATGAATGATTTCTGAAGAATATCTTTGGCACATGTAGTGCAAAGATGAGCAGTGTTTAAATGAACATGACCGATCGATGAATATCTTTTGCCTTTTAGTGCAAAGATGAGCAGTGTTGAGATGAACACGATCGATTGATGAATATCTTTGGCTGTAGTGCAAAGATGAATATTTGATTTGAGATGAATATTGATTGATGTTCTGAGGATAAAATATTGATGATGGATCGTTAAATTCATAGACTATAGTAGATTTCATTCTCTACGTAACTCTTCTATGAATTATTATTTCACCGCGAATATTGATCCGAAACTTGTTGTCTATTGTATTCTATCGATTTTTTCCTGTTGGAGACTAACGATAATTTGTTGTATATTATCTTAGTCATAACATTCTTCTTGGGCTAGTTGAGCTCACCCTTTTCCTTGTTGTTCCATTTTTCTTCTCGGGGAGGCGAGAATGTAGCGAGTACTTAGTCGGGGGTATGGAATGAAGGTTACAGAGAGAGTTGTTTAGTAGTCCTCACCATTATTGTAAAATCATGTATCAATAAATGTGATGAGGATTTATTTGAGTATAAATATTGTACAGAAGATAATATTTGTATTTAAACTCACGCTTTTATTGTTGTGATAATAAAGTTGTAGTTGTTTACGTACCATGTATTTGGCTAATTCGAGAATGGGTTGGATGGAATGGACCTATTTTGGGGTTAAATCACGAAGATTCTTGTGAGTATTTTGAGTATACTTTGAGTATTATTAGACGGTGCAAGTTCCTTCAAAGACTATATTAGATTCCAAACTAGAAGTACTAATCTTTCGAGGTAAGGGATGTTATTTTCTTCTCAAATGATATTATTTCTTCAATATCATTATCTTTGAAATATTGGTTGAAACTTTTTATCAAATTTGGAACTTTTCCCGTATCGGAGTTACTTATTCATGAGTTACTTATTCACGAAAGTTACTTATTCATGAGTTACTATTCACGAGTTCTTATTCACGATACTATTCATGAAGCGTGAAGATATTTTTTTGGGAAATTTCTATCTTTTGGTGTTTGAGATTACTTATTCACGATATCAAGACTATTCACGATCTGACACTATTCAATAGAAAAATAAAATTTCTTCTTTTTGTCAAAATATCTATTACGGATACTAGCTTTGATTGTATCCATGTTTTGATCATTCTTGAATTTTACACCACTATGATTATTTTTGAGGTATTTTTGAACATGGATAAAACAAAAGTATTAATCCTTAATCCTTAATCCTTGTCATTTTGTTTCCTTTGGATTCGTTTTTTAAAAATATTTTTCATCATCCTCGGTCTTAAATGATGATATTATTGAATATCTTTGGCACAGTAGTGCAAAGATGAATGATTTCGAAGAATATCTTTGGTAGTAGTGCAAAGATGAGCAGTGTTTAGATGAACATGAATTAATCGATGAATATCTTTGGCACGTAGTGCAAAGATGAATATTTGATTCGGATGTATATTGATTGATGTTACGGGGATAAAAGATAGACGATGAACTTTTAAATTCATACATAGAAAGACGATGGTTTGCATTCTCTACTTAACTCTTCTAATGAATTATTATTTCATTGCGAATATTGATTTAAAATTTGTTGTCTATTGTATTCTATTAGATTTTTCCCCTGTTGAAGACTATAAGTAATTTGTTGTATATTATCTTAGTCATAATATTCTTCTTTGGGCTAGTTGAGCTCACCCTTTTCCTTTTTGTTCCATTTTTCTTCTCGGGAGGCGAGAATATAGCGAGAAATGCAGTAAGGGTATGGAATGAAGGTTTAGAAAGAATTGTTTAGTAGTCCTCACCATTTTGTAAAATAATGTATCAATAAATGTGATGAGGATTTATTTGAGTATAGATATTGTCAGAAGATAATATTTGTATTCAAACTCGCAGTTTCTTGTTGTAATAATAAAGTTGTAGTTATTTTTGTACCATGTATTGACAACTCAGAATAGGTGATGTATACCTATTTTGGGGGCGTCACACATAATATCTCATATTATTGATTCAATTATTGTCACAGTATCATCTGCACAATATTTTATATTATTAAATAAATAATTCAGACGACACAATTATTCATATTATTATTTATATTATTGACAACGTCTAGAAAGTTCTGTCGAGGAAAGGGGTTAGGTTATTTAATTGCGCACTAGTAAAGAGAAATCATTATCAGAAAATCCCCACTTTCCTGGGAACAACCTTGTTGTTAATATTGTGAGTTATAATGTGACGCCCCCAAAATAGGTATACATCACCCATTCTGAGTCGCCAAATACACGGTACAGAAAATAACTACAACTTTATTATTACAATTGTTGTACAAAATACGACAACACATATGTTGTTAGTTTAAATACAAATATTGTCTTCTAGACAGTATTCAAACTCAAATAAGTCCTCATTACAATTATTGATACACTATTTTACAAAATAGTGAGGACTGCAAAATTAACTGAATTGAAACATCACTCCACACCCCGACTAGTTCCCGTTATATTCTCGCATCCTGAGAAAAAAAATGGAACAAAAAGGAAAATGACGAGCTCAACTAGCCCAGTAAAGAATATTATGACTAAGATAATGTAGAAAAAATTATCGTTAGCCTTCAATAAATTAAATAAAATATAATGGACAACCAGTTTTAGATCAATATTCGCAGCGAAAGTAACAATTCATTAGAAGAGTTAAGTAGAGAATAAAATCTACTATCTTCTATGATTTAAAAGTCCATCATCAATATTTTATCCCTATAACATCAATCAATATACATCTTGAATCAAATATTCATCTTTGCAATGGCCAAAGATATTCATTTGTATCACCAGTTGGACATGTTCATCTCAACACTTGTCCATCTTTGCACCACGGGTCAAAGATATTCATTAGATAATCATTCATCTTTGCACTACAAACCAAAGATATTCAGAAATATCATCATTTAAGACTGAGGATGATGAAAAATATCTTAAAAAAAATAAATCAAGTGAGATCAAAGATTATGGATTCGTTCTTTAGTTTATCTAAGTTCAAAAATACTCCATAATAATCAATTGTGGATCAAAATTCAAGAATGAAGATCAAAACATGGATACAATCAAAGATAATAACCATAATAGATAACTTGGACAAAGAAAAGAAAATTTGAATTTTTTCTGTGAATAGTGTCGTATTTGTGAATAGTGACGTATACGTGAATAGTATTGTATACGTAAATAGTAACCTCAACATGAAAAGGAAAAATTTTTATAATAAAATTCATATCAATATTTCGGTATAATGATATTGAAAGAATAACATCATTTACGAAAAAAATAACATTCTTTCCCTCAAAAGAACAGTACTTCTGACTGGAATATCGAAAACTTGCACTGAATAGCAACTCTCAAAGTATCCAAATACTCACAAGAACATGCTCAATAATATAGAGAGAGAAAATTTCAGATTCTGGTGTGATTTTCAATTCTAACCTAAGCACCTATTTATAGGAAAATACCAGAACGCCAAAGCAGACTAAATTAGTAAAATATTAATATAATTTTTATACGCACGCCACTTTGAACAAAATTATCAGCCACCATAAGTGGGGCCCACCAAATTCAGCATTTTCCACAACAACCAAAAGTGGGACCCACCCATATTTTTAATAAAAAATATTTATTTTTGAAACTTCAATAATTCATAATAAATAGTCCTTTTATCAGAAAAATTTGAATCTCATGTCTATTCCATGGGAAATTTAATTCTCTACAACTTTGTAAGAGAAAGTTTTTCCAAATTCCAAGCAGAAAATGTCTGAAATCCATATATGGATGATTTTTAATACATCCATTCTAACAAAATACTGATAAAATACCTCAGCATTAATTCCTTCATTTATATCCACATAAAAAAAATATTTCCTTATCATATAAATTAATAATTAATTATTCATAAATAATATTACAGAATCACAATATGACAACCAGGTCATTCCCAGGAAAGAGTGGGCTTTTCGATAAAAATTTATCCTTACTGACTCGCAATTAGGTGACCAAACCCCTTTCCTAGACAAAACTTACTTAGACATTGCCAATAATCATATCTAATAATATTATTCAAATAATATAAATTATTGATCTGATAATGAGAAATATTAATTGTGCAGTGACAATTATTGAAATAACCATAATATAAAATATCAACGTAGCAATTATTGAATCAATAAAATAAAATATTGAACAGTAATTACTGTAACAATTATTGAGTAGTGTCTTCTTACGTAAGAATCAATAATCTAAAAATATTGTGCAATACCGTGTGCTACTGTAAAATCACGCGTATTAATATATTTTAACCACCGGGTATTCCAACAGTGTTAACGGTAACGACTACGCCGTTATTTGTAAAAATCCAAACTTGTTGTTTTCTTTATCCGATCGTTTTCCGTTATGGGGCCAACAAATGACTGCGCCGTCGTACGAATATTCTCCGACAACAAGAATATTCCACGACCAAACGAATATTCCCCGACAACAATGAATATTTTATAACCACTTGCTTATTTGCAAAATTTACACATTTCACCCATAACCAAAGCTGTGACAACCCCAAAATAGGTCCATTCCATCCAACCCATTCTGAGTGGCCAAATACATGGTACATAAAATAACTACAACTTTATTACAACAATTGTCGTACAAAATATAACAACAATTGTTTTCCTTTGTGTTGTTTCTGAGTTTTTAATGAAAAAAGATAGAAAATTTAAAATTGAGGACATTAGTTGTAATTTAAAATTTATTATATTAAAAGTTGAGGATAATATGGGAATTAAAAAAATATTACTTATTCTAATTTCTTTTCCGTTCAAATCATGCCAATTTTGGACGGAAAACTTTGGCAGGAAAAGTGGCCAAGTTTTCTATCCATTTCTTTTCTTTTCCGTTTATTAAAAAACTCAGAAACATAAGAATTGGAAAAAAAACTTAAATTTTCCGTTCATTTCTTTTTTTTCTGTCCATTTTAGAACTCAGAAACAGAGCGTAAAGCCATCAAATTTGGGCTTCTTGGATATTTTTGATGGGCTATAAATTCTTACTTTTTTTTTAATTTTTTACCATGTTTACCCTTACAAAAAGAGTAACAATAAGTTTTTATTGTATATTTATTGTTACTTGTTAAATGGAAATGTATTATAATTTTTTCTTGAATAAGGAAGGGAATGGGTAAGTTTTTTTTTTTTTTGAATTTAGAATGAGAGAAAAGAATGAAAAAAATTTAAGCTACAATATTACTATATTATTCTTACATATTAATGTAATAAATAAATGATTTATTTTGAAAAGTTACTTTAAGTAATATAAAATATTTAATTTTTTCATCATTTCAAATCCTCCTATTTTTGGAGAAAAGTTTTGAGTCAAAAATAAAATCAACTTTACCTCCAAATCTCTCTCCTATTTAAAAAAACTCACAAAAGGAATTTTAAGTATTTTTTCTTCTCTCTCCCTAAGTAAAACTTACAAACACAATATAAAATAATAAATTTTAATTAAATATCAATAACATGATAACGAAAATAAGATTTTAAAAATATTATAATATTTTATACAACTATTGATTTGAACTTTCAATATCTTATAAGAATTTAATTTGATTTTTTTTTCACAGTCAATTTACAAAAAGAATTTAACACTTAAAATGGGTTGAACTTTCAATATTTTTCGACACGCAGACGGAATTCTAATTGACCAACTTATCAACAAATAAACTTCATGTAAACCGAATTCGTACAATTTCTCAACTTCTAGACCATTCTCTTCTTCTGCTACCAAGGCTAATGCTACGTTTGGATTGAAGGAATGGAATAGAGTAGGGAATGTAATAGATGAGGTGTAAGACCCCGAAATTTTTAAATAAAAAGGAATTTCCTTTATTTTGAAATAGTAAGGGTTGATTTGATTAATGTGGATAGTTAAGGGTTAAATACATGCAAATATTTCAAAATAAGCAAGTGGTTATAAAATATTCATTGTTGTCGAGAATATTCGTTTGGTCGTGGAATATTCGTGCTTCGTCGGGAATATTCGCATGCGACGACAATGTTGCACGTATGCATGTGGGCCCCATGCCCGGAAAAAGCGATGGATGAAGAAAGCGACAAATATAAGTTGTTTTTAAATAATTGGCGTAGTTGTTGCCCATTGTTGGAATACCGGTGGTTAAAAACACACTATCTGGCGTTGTTGAGCGAGTAGCACCGGTATTGCACCAATTATTGATTCTTACGTGAAGGCACTACTCAATAATGGTTACTGATAATTCATCGCTCAAAGATTTTATTGAGTTAATAATTAACGTGTTGATATTTTATATTCTTTGTTGTTTCAATAATTGTCATTACACGGTATCTTTCATTATCGAAGCAATAATTTATATTATCTGAATAATATTATTAGATAACATTATTGGCAATGTCTAGAAAGTTCATCAAGGAGAGGTTTGATCATTAATCTAATTGCTAGCAAGAAGAAGAAATTCTTATTGGAAGCCCCCCTCTTCTGAGGAACCGCACGGTTGTCAATATTGTGATTACGTAATATTATTTGTGAATAATTAATTATTGATTTATATGATGAGGAAAATATTGATTTTATGTGGATATAGATGGAGAAAATTTTTAAAATGACAATTGTTGAAAATTAATATTTTATCTTTTTCTGATAAAATAATTCATTTAAATATATTATTTTAATAATATATTAACGGTGATATTTTTACAATGAATGTGGGATATATGAGTATATGAGGAGGAAGAGTATTTTGTGGCATTAAATGTTTAACACATGTTTTGTGTGTTGGTGGACACAATTATCGAATAGAAATTTGATTATAGCCTGTAAAATCGCCCGTTTGTGGATTTCGGTCGATTTTTGTTTGGAATTTGGAAAAACTTTCTTCTGCAAAGTTGTAGAGAATTGAATTTCCTATAAAAACTCGTGAGATTCGAATTTTCTGATGAAAGGGCTATTTATTATGAATTATTGAAGTTCAAGCTTCAAATAATTGATTTTGGGAGTTTAAATTATTTTTGTTAAGAAAAACGTTTTTTGTATTTTTTTGGACATCATTAACATGTGTGGCTGGTGTTTTGACCAAAAGGTGGGCTAAGAAAAATTTGTATAATTATATTATTATTATATTCAATTTTCTGCTTTGGTGTTCTAAGCATTTTCCTATAAATAGGGTGCTTAGGTTAGAATTGAAAATCACACCAGAAACTGAAGTTTTCTCTCTATTTCTCTCTTGATATTTTGAGCGTATTCTTGTGAGTATTTTGAGTATACTTTGAGTATTGCTAGACGGTGCAAGTTCCTTCAAAGACTATACCCTTATTCTAGCTAAAATCTTGATCTTTCGAGGTAAGGGATATTATTTTTTTTCGTAATGATATTATTTCTTCAATATCATTATAATTGAAATGTTGATCTGAAGTTTTATCAAATTTGGAACTTTTTTCGTATGTGGGTTTCTTATTCACGAAAGTTCTTATTCATGAAAGTTCTTATTCACGATTCTTATTCACGAAGTTCTTATTATTCATGAGTTACTATTCACGAGTTCTTATTCATGAGTTACTATTCACGAGTACTATTCATGAAGCGTGAAGATGTTTTTGTGGAATTTCTATCTTTTGGTGTGAGTTCTTATTCACGTATCTAAGACTATTCACGATATCTGAGATTATTCAATAGAAAAATAAAATTTCTTCTTTTCGTCAAAACATCTATTCGGATACTAACTCGATTGTATCCATGTTTTGATCATTCTTGAATTTTACACCACTATGATTATTTTTGAGGTATTTTGGGCGTGGATAAAACCAAGTACGAATCCTTAATCCTTAATCCTTGTCATTTTGTTTCTTTGGATTCGTTTCTTTAAAAATATTTTTCATCATCCTCGGTCTTAAATGATGATATTATTGAATATCTTTGGCTGTAGTGTAAAAAGATGAATGATTTCTGAAGAATATCTTTGGCTGTAGTGCAAAGATGAAGCAGTGTTTAAATGAACATGACTAATGATGAATATCTTTGGCTTCAGTAGTGCAAAAGATGAATATTTGATTCGGATGTATATTGATTGATGTTACAGGATAAAATATTGATGATGGGTATTAAATTCATAGATTATAGTAGATTTCATTCTCTACGTAACTCTTCTATGAATTATTATTTCATTGCGAATATTGATCCGAAACTTGTTGTACTCATCAGATTCTATCGATTTTTTTCTGTTGAAGACTAACGATAATTTGTTGTATATTATCTTAGTCATAATATTCTTTCTTGGGCTAGTTAAGCTCACCCTTTTCCTTGTTGTTCCATTTTTCTTCTCGGGAGGCGAGAATGTAGCGAAGTCTTAGTGTGGGTATGGAATGAAGATTTTAGAGAGAGTTGTTTAGTAGTCCTCACCATTTTGTAAAATAATGAATCAATAATGTGATGAGGATTTATTTGAGTATAGATATTGTGCAGAAGATAATATTTGTATTCAAACTCACGCTTTTCTTGTTGTAATAATAAAGTTTTAGTTGTTTCGCATACCATGTATTTGGCGACTCGGAATGGGTGTAGTGTATACCTATTTTTGGGGCGTCATGATTGATATCGAGCTTAGGATATGATCTTTGGCGGAGATCTGGGAAATAGAACTAGGAGGGGAGAGAGGAGTAAATCCTTATTAGTGTGTCCTACCTAAGCTTATTAGTTAGTTGGTCAAGATATAGGGATATTATGTGATATATTGATTTCCTTAATTAACCCTTATTTTATGGCGATGATTTGAGAATGTAATCGAGAATATTAATGATGGAGCAAATGAGACCGTGGAGATGCTGTACTCACCAACGAGGAGAGAACGTGCAACAGTGGTAATGTTCCTCCTGTGAACAACACCACCGAAAGCGAGATGATGAACGAGGGGATGTTTAGAAGCCAGTATTCATGCAAAAATCGGGACGAGGAGACTCGTGTTCAAAATGAGGAGGAAATGATAGCAATTCACGAGTGGTCACACCAAGCGAGTTCTCAAAGAGTTGGGACCACCGAATTCGGGGAAAGCGGATCCGATTAAAGGCGAGACGTGGGTCAAAACAAATTACCAAGATATTCGATGTCTTGGGATGCGGAGGAACATAAAGTTCCATTCGCCGCCTTTTATGTTCCGTGGCGAGAGGCGACATTGGTGGGAAATCGTGAAGCGTGCATCCATCCATTTGCACTCAAGATGTCATGGGAGAGCGTTTGAAGCAGTTCAATGACAAGTACTTCCACGAAAGTATTAAATCATATGAAGGAAGTGGAGTTTATTAGACTAGAAGAGTAATAACATGGCGGTGTCCCAAAGACGAGGCGAAGTTCGCGGAGTTATCCGTGTTTGCACCTCATTTGGTGGAGAATGAGGAACGATGACGCGGATGTTTCGAGAGAGGTTTGAAACCGACATACGTCAATATCTCATTTCTCATAAATTTTCTCTATTATTCGGATGTTGTCAGCAGGCTCGGTTGTTAGAGTGAGATAACGAAGTAATACGTTCAACCGGGGACCATAACGAGGATCATATCAAGAAGATAGCGATCATCGGAATAACGATAACCACGGAGAAAGAAGAATACTGAGACAAAGCGGTAACCACTCTGGTGGTAATCGTGGCCATGAAAATAGAAGAAGCGAGTCGGGAGGAGATTTTAAAAGAGGAGATTCAACAACGACCATGTGAAGACGTCGGCCCCGAGAGCAACTAGTTTTAAGGGAGGAGAACGACCCACCCGTCGTATGTTACAAATGCGGAAAGAGGGACATATCAGCCCAAACCGCCCACAACAGTTTAAGGTATGCTATAGTTGTGGAAAGGAAGGACATATCGCTTTCGAGATTATGCAGTAGCGAAACCTAGTTCAGTGGGGACGGTGACTCAAAAAGACCGTCGAGAAAAAGTCAAAGTCAACGATTTTGGGAAGAAGCGTTTGTCGTGACCGGTCAAAAAATGCAAGGAACCGAAGCGAAGTTAGCACGGGTTAGTCAATTATAAATTCTTGCGAAGTTTATACCTTACTAGAATCTGGGATTACCCATTCTTTTATCTCTTACTTGCGCTCAACGTTTAAACTTGACTCAGGAGAAATTAGACTTTGACCTATTATCTGTGGAAACTCCGTTGGGAGAAACTTTCATCACATCCATTGTTTATAAATCTTGCTTGATTGAGTTGGCACTATCACATTACCGTTAACCTTATTTCTATAGAGATATTTGTTTTTGATGTGATTTTAAGGTTAACTACTCATCACGCCGAAATTGATTATTTTCTTAAGGTTGTTAGTTTTCATATTCCTAAGCAACCTCGTTATTCAATTCAAGCAATCAAACCATTGTAGTCAAACATTTTCATATCAAGCCATGAAGTCATTCGTTTATTACGGATGTCAAATTTTCTTAGTCCATGTTATGGATTTGAATAAAGACACGTCGATTTGAATAATATTCCTGTTGTGTATTGATTTTCCCGACGTATTTTACGAAGAATTTCTTGGCTTACTCCCAAAGCTTCGATATTAAATTTTGTATCGACTTTGAACCCCAGACAAAACTCATTTCTAAAATCTCATATCGAATGGCTCTATTGAACTTCGTGAGTTAAAAATTCAACTATAAATTTGGTACCGAGCCTTTATCTTGTGACTTCCTTTGTAGAATTCACCTAAGCCGACTCTCTGTAGGGACGTCATATTCGATGCGATAGTAAAGCGATAGGTGTCATTGTGACGTCTTATCCAAGATTGGGATATGAGTCGCGGTTGAGAGCAACCTAAGTCGAGAATCGAAATACGTAGCTTTCAGGCTTAGTTGGTTATTATCGGAGATTCGTTGAAGGATATTCTCGAATCGCTATTACATTAACTTTAGTGACTCGAAAAGATACAAAATTCTTATGGAGCGAGGAATGCGAGAAGATTTTGAAGAACTCAAGAGGAGACTCATTTCAAAGACATGTTCGATCACGCCATCCCCGAAAAGCGAACGTGGTAGGCGACGCGATGAGTAGAAGATTATATCTTGAACGAAGTGCGATGCGATGATGTCAAGTATACGCGACAGAGCCAACTTTAATAGAAAAAGTTAAGGTTGCTCGAGCCACCGGGCCGGAAGGCGTGCGCGTATGAAGAAGAAAGTACAAGAAGGAGCTATTCCTAAGCGAGAATTGATGAAGAAGGAATACTTGAGTCCACTCTAGACTTTGTGTTCCTAACGACTCGATTTGAAGAACAAGATTATGATGGAGGCACCACAATACACCATTTGCAATCCATCTTGGGAGTACCAAAATGTATTATGATCTTCAACATACATTTGGTGGAGCAATATGAGAGAGAGATCGCGTAGTTTATCTCGATGTGTTTAACTTGCTTAACGTGTAAAGGCGGAGCATCTTGTACCTAAGGGTCCGTTGCAACCACTTGAGATTAGGAATGGAAGTGGGAACACATTACTATGGATTTCGTTACGGGTCTTCCTACGGTTTCTCAAGGCATCAATGCTATTTGGGTTATTGTTGATAGATTAACCAAGTCTCGCTCATTTCTTATCGATACGAGAGACTTATTCCTTGAACGCCTCTTTCTCGTATACGTAAATGAGATTGTGAGATTGCATGGCATGCCGGTATCCATAGTTTTGGGTTAGTTTGTAGAAAGCTATGGGCACGAATTTACGATTTATTTGGCGGTATACCATCCTCAAACGGATGGGCAATCGTAAAGGACTACTCAAACTCTTGAAGATATATTAAAACTCGTGTCCTAGATTTCAAAGGAAGTTGGGATAAGTACTTGCCATTGGTGGAATTCTCATACAACAATAGTTATTAAACAAATATAGGCATGGTTCCATTCAAGCATTATATGGACAAAATGTCGTTCTCAATATGTTGGGATGAGGTGGGTGAAGCAACATTGTTGGGACCGAGAGTTAATACGTATGACTAATGATTCGACAACGTATACAAAGCAAGACAAGATCGACAAAAGAGTTATGCGAATCTTCATCGAAAGGACGTGGAATTTAGTGTGGGGATCATGTATTGTCATGAAGTTGCTCCATGGAAGGGAGTTACAAGATTTGGGAAGAGAGGAAAGCTCAATCCACGATTTATCGGTCCATTTCAAATTCTTGACCGAAAGTAGGAAATGTAGCCTATAGACTTGCGTTACCTCCGAGTATGTCTAGTGTTCATAATGTGTTTCACATATCTCTTATTTAAATATGTGAAAGACCCGAACCACGTTATTGAAGTTAGAACCCGGACGAGATAGCCAAGACTTAACGTATGAGGAGGTACTGTCAAGATTTTGGATAGGAAGGAGCATGTCCTACGCTATGAAAGGTTATACCACAAGTTAAAGTTTTGTGGAGGAATCATGCTATATAGAAATGACCAGGAATTGGAAACGAAAATGAAAGCGAGGTATCCTCACCTTTTTCAAAACACTGAGTACGTGACGTCAATTTCGAGGACGAAATTTCATAAGGAGGGAGGTTGTAAGACCAAAATTTTTAAATAAAAGGAATTTCCTTTATTTTGAAATAGTAAGGGTTGATTTGATTAATGTGGATAGTTAAGGGTTAAATACGCAAATATTTCAAAATAAGCAAGTGGTTATAAAATATTCATTGTTGTGGGGAATATTCGTTTGGTCGTGGAATATTCAGATCGCTTGTGGGAATATTACGATGCATTGCCGGTAGCAATGCATGTGGGCCCCATAACGGAAAGCGATTGGATGAAGAAAACGACAAATATAAGTTGTTTTAAATACTTGGCAGTAGTTGTTGCCATTGTTGAATACCCGGTGGTTAAAACACACTAATACTGGCGTTGTTGAACAAAGCACACCAGTATTGTACCAATTATTGATTCTTACGTGAGAAGGCACTACTCAATAATGGTTACGTAATTCTTATTCAAGATTTTATCGAGTTAATAATTCTTTGTGTTGATATTTTATATTCATTGTTGTTTCAATAATTGTCATTACACAAGATCTTTCATTATCGAAGCAATAATTCATATTATCTGAATAATATTATTAGATAACATTATTGGCAATGTCTAGAAAGTTACGTCTAAGGAGAGGTTTGGTCATCTAATTGCGGCGCCAAGAAGAAGAAATTCTTATTGGAAAGCCCCTCTACTTCCTGAACCGCACGGTTGTCAATATTGTGATTACGTAATATTATTTGTGAATAATTAATTATTGATTTATATGATGAGGAAAATATTGATTTTATGTGGATATAGATGGAGAAAAATTTTAAAATGACAATTGTTGAAAATTAATATTTTATCTTTTACGATAAAATAATTCATTTAAATATATTATTTTAATAATATATTAACGGTGATATTTTTACAATGAATGTGGGATATATGAGTATATGAGGAGGAAGAGTATTTTTGTGGCATTAAATGTTTAACACATGTTTTGTGTGTTGGTGGACACAATTATCGAATAGAAATTTGATTATAATGTAAAATCGCTTGGATTTGTGGATTTCGGTCGATTTTTGTTTGGAATTTGGAAAAACTTTCTTCTGCAAAGTTGTAGAGAATTGAATTTCCTATAAAACTCATGAGATTCGAATTTTCTGATGAAAGGCTATTTATTATGAATTATTGAAGTTTCAAGTCTCAAAATAATTGATTTTTGGGAGTTTAAATTATTTTGTTAAGAAAAACGTTTTTGTATTTTTTGGACATCATTAACATGTGTGGCTGGTGTTTTGACCAAAAGGTGGGCTAAGGAAAATTTGTATAATTATATTATTATTATATTCAATTTTCGCTTTTGGTGTTCTAAGCATTTTCCTATAAATAGGGTCTTGGGTTAGAATTGAAAATCACACCGTAAACTGAAGTTTTCTCTATTTCTCTTGATATTTTGAGCGTATTCTTGTGAGTATTTTGAGTATACTTTGAGTATTGCTAGGCGGTGCAAGTTCCCTTCAAAGACTATATCTGCATTATTCTAGTAGAGATCGATCTTCGAGGTAAGGGATATTATTTTTTCAGTAATGATATTATTTCTTCAATATCATTATATTTGAAATGTTGATCTGAAGTTTTATCAAATTTGGAACTTTTTTTCATGTCGGGGTTCTTATTCACGAGTTCTTATTCACGAGTTACTATTCACGAGTTCTTATTCATGAGTTCTTATTCACGAAAGTTACTATTCACGAAAGTTCTTATTCACGAGTACTATTCATGAAGCGTGAAGATGTTTTTGTGGAATTTCTATCTTTTGGTGTAGATTCTTATTCACGATGATCAAGACTATTCACGATATCTGATTATTCAACGAGAAAAATAAAATTTCTTCTTTTCGTCTAAAACATCTATTCCGGATACTAACTCGATTGTATCCATGTTTTGATCATTCTTGAATTTTACACCACTATGATTATTTTTGAGGTATTTTGAGGCGTGGATAAAACCAAGTACGAATCCTTAATCCTTAATCCTTGTCATTTTGTTTCTTTGGATTCGTTTTTTTAAAAATATTTTTCATCATCCTCGATCTTAAATGATGATATTATTGAATATCTTTGGCACGTAGCAAAAGATGAATGATTTCTGAAGAATATCTTTGGCTCAGAGTGCAGAAGATGAGCAGTGTTTAAATGAACATGACCGGTGATGAATATCTTTGGCACCAGTAGTCTGAAAGATGAATATTTGATTCCAGATGTATATTGATTGATGTTCTGAGGATAAAATATTGATGATGGATTTATTAAATTCATAGATTATAGTAGATTTCATTCTCACGTAACTCTTCATGAATTATTATTTCATGTGAATATTGATCCAAAACTTGTTGTCTATCAGATTCTATCGATTTTTTCCTCGTTGAAGACTAACGATAATTTGTTGTATATTATCTTAGTCATAATATTCTTTCTTCGGGCTAGTTGATTTCACCCTTTTCCTTGTTGTTCCATTTTTCTTCTCGGGAGGCGAGAATGTAAATGAAGTACTTAGTGAGGTATGGAATGAAGATTCAGAGAGAGTTGTTTAGTAGTCCTCACCATTTTGTAAAATAATGAATCAATAATGTGATGAGGATTTATTTGAGTATAGATATTATCAGAAGATAATATTTGTATTCAAACTCACGATTTCTTGTTGTAATAATAAAGTTGTAGTTGTTTACATGCACTATATTTTGGCTATGACTCGGAATGGGTGTAGTGTATACCTATTTTGGGGGCGTCACGTGAGGAATGGAATAAGGAAGAGAATTGAATAATTTTTAATATTCCAGTATACATGTTTGGTTGATGTTAGGAATACATCTAAGAATGAAATAAATAATTAAAAAGTGACCTAAATACCCTCAAATGTTCAAATTTAACTTAAATTCAATTTATATTAAAATTTAACACATATTTCATTCTTAGAAATAAAGGGAGGGAGGAGGGTGGGGTGGGGTGGGGTGGGGGGGGGGGGGTGTGTGGGGGGGGGGTAGGTGGAGTAGGTGGGGTGGGGTGGGGTGGGTGGGTGGGTGGGGTAGGTGGGTTGGATAGGTAGGTAGGTGGGTGGGGTGGGGTGGGTTGGTAGGTAGGGTAGGTGGGTTGGGGTGGTGGGTGGGGTGGGTGGGTTGGGGTAGATGGGGTGGGGTGGGGTGGAGTGGGGTAGGTGGGGGTGAGGTGGGGTAGGTGGGGGTAGGGTGAGGTGGGGTGGGTGGGGTGGCGTGGAGTGGGGTAGGTGGGATGGGGTGGAGTAGGGTGGGGTGGGTTAGGTGGGTAAGGGGTGGGGTGGGAGTGGGGGTAGGTGGGGGTAGGTTGGTAGGAGTGGGGTAGGGTGGGAGTAAGTGAGGTAAATTACGAAGAAATAGAAATATGAAAATTCCAAAGAAATTATCAAATTTCGGCCCCTTCTCTCTCGTCGTTCCCAGATCGATCGAATTGAATTAATATGTAAAAAACTCTATTATATCTTTAGGAGTATATTTGTCAATTACTTAAAAATAATGGATGAAATGATTTATTCCTGACCACCCTCAAGGAATGAAAATTAAAATTTTAAATTAACTATTATTCTAGGAAGAATACATTATTTCGTTGAAATAAACAAATTAAATAATATTTTTATTATTCCAATAGAATGATTCATTTCATTTTCTCTCCTATTCAATCTATCCAAATGTAGCACGAGGGTGACAATTTTTCAGCTCTAGCAGTGAAGCACCACCGATGGCCGCCGCAGCCAAAATCACAGCTCGCTCCTCCTTCTCCATCTTCTCCAATCTCCCTTCCTCTTTCTCTCTCCTCAAACACCTCTTCTCCACCTCACCCTCTCACTTCAACACCTCTCCACCTACCGTACAACAACTATCAACAAACCCATTAACCAAAACACCCATTTCACTAAAACCCCATAAACCCTTCTTCTCTAAACTATTATCCACCAAAATCAACTCTTCCCAATCTTCATCAGACCCTGAAAACTCGGACTCCGAAGAAGAAAACCCAAGAACAGCATTATCAACAACAAAAGGAATCGACAAATCCAAGCTCCCTCCACCTTACGACCCGTTTAACAAGAAACCCCTAATCGAAGAACCCCAAGACCCCAAAAATTTGCAGGAGATTTTCCACAAAATTCGCACTGGGGATGGCCTTCTCAACTTTGCAGCCAAGATGTTCGAAGGATTGTCTAAAGACGGACTCACCCACGAAGCGCTCCAACTTTTCTCGCAAATGAAAGATGGCGGCAATATGCCGGATGTTGTAGCTCACACTGCTGTCATTGAGGCTTATGCCAATGCGGGTCAGGCAAAGGAGGCGTCGAAGACGTTTATGCGCATGCTTGCGTGTGGAGTTTCGCCCAATGCCTACACTTATTCCGTGTTGATAAAGGGGCTGGCGGCGTCTGGTGATAGGAAGTTATTGAAGGAAGCCAGGAAGTATGTGGTGGAGATGTTAGGGAAGGGAATGAGAGTGAATGTGGGTACTTATGTTTCAGTTTTCGAGGCAATTGCGAAGATGGGGATAGCAGAAGAAGGAAGGAGTTTTGGAGGTGATGAAGGGAAGGATTTGCTCCGGATGAAAAACGGTGAGAGAGATTTTGAAGGGAAAAGGGGCCGGAGTTTAGGAGTGTAATGGATATTTTGTTTGGAAAGTGAAATCTAGTGTTTGCACATTGTGGCTGCATGATTATTATACCAAGTAAAAGATGAATTCCCAAGTAGTTATCTTCTTTTCCATATTGCTTTTAGTGATAAAATGTGAATTTGAGTTGTAGAAGTTGAGGAAACTTGGAAGACTATAAAGGTTTCAAGTTTTGTGGATTAGTTTTTTGATCACGAGTTCATGCGATTGCTATGGGTACATAATATGTACTCTCTTTTCTGTTAAATTTATGGTTCTGCATTTTATTTTTTAAGTATTTGGTTTTGCACATTGCGAATCTATAATCATACCATGTCAGCTGATCCATGATGGTGAAACTAGGATAAGAAATGAAGAGAACTTGGTAGATTTTGTATGTTTCAAGTTGACATAGCTTGGGTAGAATCTCCTTTTTTTAGTTGTATTGTGACTTCCCCAAATCCGAGTTAAGCTCAGACTTGGTGCTCACGATACTATAAATATTCATTCATTCCTGTATATACTAACTTAAACGGTTAAACTGTTTTAGATTACATAATAATCTTACTTAAATACCAAGTTCTATGGACCTTTACATAAACTGAATACCAAATAATATTACAAAACATAATACTTAAAAGAGTTTATTACATAGCTTGGGCAGAATCTCCTTAGTTGTATTGTTGGTTTTCATTTGATTCAAGCTTACAGTTACAAGATTCTGGTAGTTAGAAATAAGCCGATTTGCACAAGGACTAATCAGTTTAATAATTTGTCAAGTAATCATCGTTATAGAAGTAAGTTTGATCTTTTTGATTTTCACATCTACCACATTTTCATCCACTACACTACAATTGCGGCACTAAAAGATAACAATTTGATAGAAAAAGATCAAAAGAATAACAAGGTAAAAAATTATCATACTCCATTCAGTCAGAAGACATCATCAGTGCTATCTAATCGGTTGAATAATTCATTCTATCATCTGAATTTCGATAACAAAAGGAGTTGCAAGATGAGGACAGATTACATTAGCTAATTTAGCAGCAACTAAATATTTTTTTCCACAAAGATTAATCATAATGTTGCCAAAAGCATCCAAGCAATTGGCATATGAAAAACATACATGTAATTGAGTGGTGTGTGTTGGGATTGGGGGAGGCAGAGAATTTGAAGCAGCTTGTCCCTAATTTTCTCCAGGTTCATTTTCCTGAGCTTCATACACCTCTTGATCATCTTTGGGTCAATAACAAAAATATAATGCAATGCCCAGTAGAAGCACTCGTAGCGGTAGCCTTTCACCGTCAACCGCAACACAATGAAGCTGATTTAGCAAGAAATAACTAAAAACCTAGCTTCTTGGGGCATTCTGATGCCCTGTGCCCAGACTGCCCACAGGTGAAACATGCACCCCCGAAGCTTCTGATATTAAGCAAGAAAATGCAAGATCAGACGACATGAATTTTAAACCATAGATTGTGCATCATATGGCAGATATGATCTATGAAGTAATTGTCGATGTTGTTTAAAAAAAACAAAAAAACAACCCCCGCCAAGTACAGTAGTTATACATGCTTCCCTAGACTTTTAATGAATGACAACAATACTGTGTGTTTAACCCTCAAATTATCATACACAACGAAAATACCTGTCATTATTTCCATAAGATGGAGAGCGTGAAGATCGTCTATCACTGATTAGCCAATCACTCCCACTGCTTCTTGAGGTCTGTGACCAACTGTTACCACCACCACGCCCGCCACCCCAACCACCACCTCGCCTCTCGTCATCACCATCAGAGTACCGACCCCCGCCTCGGCCACGGGAGGTACTGTAACTTCTGCGGTCCCTTGGACCTCCTCCTCGCATACCTCTGTCTCTGTTTGAGAATCTGCCGTAGTTATCATTTGCTGGCCCATCATCTTGCAATGCGGGCAACTGTACAAAATGTAAAGCTTCAATGAGTACTTAACATTGCGAATTAGATAATGATTAAAATGGAGTGCATGAACCAATAGATAAAATCAGATGAATAATATTAGCCGCTAAAGCCATGATTGTTGCAATAAAGGGTTCATATATGTAGACAGTGACCACAATTGAAAATTAACCTTGGTGATTTTAGAAATGGTGTTTCCAGGTGGTATCTGCTTATTCAGCAGCTCTTTTGCAATCTCCTCAGGAAGATCAAAAACAGCACCTTGAACCTGAAAATATAACGCCACACACAAATTCATGTCAATAGAGGAACTTTGAAACAGGATTAGCCAAATATCTGTTCAATATACACACCCTTGGATCTGCAATTATGTGTATTTTTTCGATTTCATCAGCAGCAGTTGTATATACAGAAGATAAAAATCCAATTACAGATCCAGCGGACAAGAACCCTCTAGCATAAGCAGGATCACGAGTCAGCTGCAATGTAACTTTTCCCTGTGACAGAAGTGTAAAATCAACATTGATAATTAGTTAAACTGTAGCAAATCATACAATGGCAATGTAAGAAACATATGATAAATGACTTAGTAACTCACAGAGACTTTACTAAAAGAATACATTCAATTAAGATACAAGCATATTTCAATGACATAAACAGTAGCTATTTTTAAAATTGTTAATCCATAACTAACCTGCTCATATGAAATAAGAGACCGGGATGAGGGAGGTTGCGAAAAACCACTCAATTGTGCTATTGCAGCTGCAAGAGCACTCGTTCCCCGTTCATCGATCATTTTTTGTGCAGTTGGGGTAAAGAACTCCACAGACTCGGGATGAACTCCACTAAGGGTGGCAACAACTTGCTCAGCTGATGACTCCAAAACCTCTTCGACAGCTGGTGGACTAATAAAATCAAACTTGCACCCCACATCACGCTCAAGTGAGCTGATCGTTCTCCTCTGGTTATTAGTGAACATCAGAATGGCTGAACCTTCTTTTCCTGCACGTCCAGTGCGACCAGAACGATGAACAAATGTCTCTGCGTCATTGGGTAGTTCATAGTGGATTATCTGGAGGAAATAGAGCAGATGAGAAAATACATTATTAAAAAAGAATGTTTGCAGTAAATTGTGCACAGAAACCCCATAAAAAAAACCCATAATTATTTTAAGATACAAAAGTCAGAATGGAAATTAACCAACTCTGTATCTTTCACGTAAACACACATCCAAACAAACCAAGCCAGTTGTGAATCATAACATTAGCACGACAAATAAATAAAACATGAAAAATATAATAAAACGAATCAAGAATGTGCACTTTTCAACCTGTGCACTATATCAAAAACAATCAAGTGAACAAGTATAGGCTAGATTTCTGTAATTAAATAGCACCTGCTAATTCCTTGTACTGATGAATCATAGCATTGTGATTCATAGATGTATCATACAAGCATATAAATCCATAATTGCAAAGTAACTTCTTCACATGGTAAACTATCTAGAAATTTGCACAGCAAGTAATACAATTGTTTAGTCTTCAACAATCTACATCTTATGGACCATATATAACTAAATGGACGCTTGCTTTTCATAACTGATTCTCATGCAGATGATAACAGCTTGTCCGGCGTTATTTTCTTTTTATCACGTAACTCGCATGTATTTACAGGAATGACTTCAAAATACAACACTCGTTAGCAAGTGGGTGTAGGCGAAGCTAATGTTATGGATTCCTGGACAATTTTTTGAGGTGTGGGATATCAATTCTGTAACTGAGCATAAGTTTACTTTTTGGCAGTTTCTCTGTCTAAATCTCCATCATTTAGCTCTACTTTGGCTGATTCCATTTATATCTCTTATGTACCTGGGTTTCCCCTATCCCCCAAATGGCACATTATTAAAGAATTGTTTTAGTTATGAGGTAAAACAAAAAGGGAAAAAATGCCAAGGAGATTATGGAAGTTACAAAATTTGAAAGCCAATATTTTAAAATTATCCAAAGTTTAAATCTCTCATTATGAAACTGAAATAAAAAAATTAGCATAAAATGTGACAGCACCTGATATTGAGAGGGGATGATAAGAAATGTCATTGACTTACTAAATCTACATTTGGGATATCAAGCCCGCGAGATGCAACATCAGTGGCAACAAGCACAGTGAATTTCCCTTGCCGAAATCCATTTAGAGTTCTCTCCCTCTGATGTTGAGATATGTCACCATGCAAAGCCTCTGAAGCAATGCTATTTGTCAATGCCATTGAGACTTCATCAGCATCTCGTTTTGTCTGTGTAAAAACAATGGTCTTCCCACCCTTTGCATATACCTATAAATATTCCAAAAGCACTCTAAAATCAATTTTATGAAACTTCTAGACATTTTGCTAACTTTACTAATGATTGACTTGACACTGAAGGAAGCAAGTCTATTGAAAAAAAAATGTTAAACCATACCGTTACGAGATCACCAAGAATACTGCGCTTTGAACTTGAGGTGGTTGATAGTGCATAAAGCTTAATCCCCTCTGCAAGCTTTTCATCTTGGTCACCAACCTAACGTGTAAAAACCAACAAAAAACATATAAACAAAATTCAGAATAAGTCTGCCAAAATAATGGTTGGATAAACATACACATGACGGATGTATCTCAAGGAAATGACATATACAAATGCGCAGAATGGGGGAAGGATAGAAACAAGAAAAGAAAACTATACCTGTAAAAACAGAACACAAGTACCATAACACGTAAATAACAATATCATAACATAACCAATTCACTAATTTAGATAGTGAAACATTAGATTGCTCAATCCGTGATACTAGGATTTTAGCCTCGTATCAACACCGAAGAGACTACAAAATGAATGTAATGCTGCAACAAGCCAAGAAAAAGTCTTGCTGACATTGCCTTTGTTGACTACCTACTGTATAGTAATTATATACCTCCAGGTACAGTGACTCAAGATTCAAGGATTTGAAATTAAATACCGGAAACGGGGAATTTTTGGGAAAGGTGTAAATAATATTAAATATAAAGTACTCTGTAAAAGCAAACAAAACCTAAACAACAGAAAAGACAAGGAAAATAGAAAAGATGACAAATGAAGTAAGCCTTCAAATATACATCCCTTAAGAATAAGAGTTGATTGTTAGTAAACATGTAATTTATATGAAGAGATCATAAAGAAAATCAAAATAAAGTTAATATCAACATTAAAAAGGTGCCCTCAAAGCATCTTTTTCATTATCGAACAGTCACAAACAACAAATCCCAATGAAACAATTTGAACAGAAAATAAGTTCACTCTACTTCTTTAAATCAAATGGAGAACAACTAAAACATGACACTTTTATATAGAACCATAAATGAACATATAGATGCGGAGAAGTCCCTAACAATTCAATACAAGGATGACAAAATTCCATCCAGCGAATGGCATTAACAGTGTTCAGCACCTTTTGCAAATGGAAAAAATATGTGAGATGGATTTACCACATAAAAAATTATCAAATGGGAAAGAAAAACTCATTAATATTTGTATAAAATTAGCTAAATGCCATCAAAAATTTGAAGATGGTAAAAAACGAAATATAATATTATAATAAGATGAAAGAAGTCAAAGAGTATCTCATGCTCAGAAATAATTACTTGACAAATTAGAAATGGAACAAACAGTTTATGATAGTGTCCACATAACAGTTTAGATGTTGTATTTAAGTTGATTTTTGTGCACCCTCAAATTTTTTACCAACATAGTTATGGGGCTTACCTTTTATAGAGTCTAACAGCAAAACATATGAGCTGATTCTGTACATGTACGAAACATATGCATTGGATGTGAATATGTGTCATGCCCAAGATGCAGAACAAACAATATTGATGTATGTACAAAAAATACAACACATCAAAATGGTACCTTATTTCAAAGACTGAAAGTAGAAACAGAAGGTTCTAATATGTATACATCCATGCCATATTCCTAAAATGTTTGAGCAAATAAAGTGAAACTTTGAGTAGTCGAGGAAAATGTAGAAGGAGTTAAAAAGCAAAGCACATACCAAATCAATGGTCAAAGGATTATTCAAATATTTCCTGGAGAGTTTCTTAACCCAACCAGGCATAGTTGCAGAGAAAAGCATACTTTGCCTCTCTGCAGGAATCTTTTCTAGAATCATCTCCACATCTTCCTCAAAACCAACAGCAAGCATTTGATCGGCTTCATCAAGGACCAAGAACTGAACCTCTCCCAATTTGAGGCTGTTACTGTTGATAAGATCTATAATTCTACCTGGAGTTCCAACAACTACATCCACTCCGCGTGAGAGAGCATTTTGCTGTGTGTTATAAGAAACTCCTCCATAGACACAAACAGTGCTCAAATAAGGTGCAGTCTCTTTGATTTCATTCTCTACTTGCTTTGCTAATTCCCTTGTAGGTGCAAGTACTAGTACCCGGGGAAGTCGACCAGATCGCCTTCGAGAAACAAATAAAAAAGGAAAATGTATTATATTAACTCAACTAATAATGGTATAAAATTTGGATTTTAGATCTATGATTTCGCAAGTACCTCTGAGAAATCCTTTCTTGATCATCCTCAGTAAGACGTTTTATAATTGGAATACCAAAAGCTAATGTCTTCCCTGTCCCAGTCTTTGCACGAGCAATAAGATCTCTACCTTCCAGTGCAGGCATTAATACGGCTCTCTACATGATTAAGGCAATAAAAATTTAACGTTATGCCTACATGCAATATGTGTATTTACCACAGGTACAAGTTAAACTGAGAGAGTTTAGGAGGGATTGGGGGAAACAGAGAGAGAGAGAGTTTAACAAAAGAACCAAACAATAAAGTACCAAAAGACTGAAGACAAACAATAAGGCTTGTTAAAGACGATGAAAATTAAACACAAAGTTTTTGTGCTAATTTACTGCAAGTAATTTTAATGTCGAAGAAATAAATATGAAGAATATTATACAGTTAAATTTTAATATCCATTCACTAGAAACGTTCACTGACCCAACTTTCAGTAGTGAAATTAATACCAGCAATTAGATTTCATTATATAAGACTATAAGTGATAGCCCTCGCACAGTATTAAACGTTTTAACAAACAAAATGCAAGGATTTCACTATTAAACAATCATCAGAACCTTGAGAACAATTGAATAGAAAATATTAAGTTGCTCACACAAATGAGAACCAAAAAAAAAAAAAAAGCACCCCTCAAAAGTACTTAATACTAGTGGTACAGACTATTCTTTCTCCATGTAAACTACCTAAATCTCGTCCACCAAACATATCCAACCCTGTAAATTGCCAGTATAAATACCAAAAGAAAGACATTTCTTAGACAAAGTTGGACCATCACATCTTCTGCGAGACTCAAATCTCGTAAACAATACCTTTTAGATGTTCGTAGTCAGTATAACTATAGTTGCACATTCTTAATGTTTTGCCTAAATCTGTGATAAATGATTAGTATATTAAACCAATTTTTAAACTACACACTGGTTCTGAATACAACTTTACATACATAAATCTAATTCTAGTCAATTTTGCCTTGCTAACAAACCAACTTAAGAGTTTATTCTTAAACCACTTTGTTTAGCTCCATTTCCACACCCATCTACAAATAAATTAAACTACTTTTAAGTGCTTGGAATTGGGTATAAACATAAGTCATATAACAGCAAACTTCAAGTACACATACCCAAAACTAGATAATATATCTAAGAAACTAAAAATTTAAAATACAAGACAGAAATGTAAAATATTTCAAAAAACAAATTACTGACTTGGATTGGGAAAAGCTGTGTAATCCCTCTATTTGCAAGTGTCTCGACAAGCTTCTGAGGCAAACCCAGCTTAGTAATCTCAAGTTCATCACCACTAGCACTTTGAATGGACCCCACATCATCATCTTCAGACTCATACTCATTCTCACTCACATTCAAAGAATCCTTTCCAAACCCACCAAGACCCCTAAACGCTTCTTCACTTAAAACCGAAGATTTCGGGGTGGCAATTACCGAGGCAACAAAGGAAGAACACCCACAACCAGCGCCACGGCGGGAAACGGATGATTTGAGGGCAGTGAAGTGGGATTTGTTGTTGTCTGAAGAAAAGGGGAGGGGAAAAGGAGGAATTGTGGTGGGTCTTTTGGTGAGTTCTTGATATGGGGTTTGGAAAATGGAGGAGATACTTATGATGGAGGAAGAACAAGCCATCACTTCGGTGATGGAGGTGGACGTGGTGGTGGCGGAAGGATAGAGAGGAGAAGATGATGATGATAAGGGCGAGAGGTTTATGTAATGAATGGTACTTAAACCTCCACCTTGATTATTATGGACTCACTTGCAACTTATAGCTTATGGGGGATATTTTAAGAGTTTAAATTTGATAATATTATATGTACAAAATGGGTTTAGGATTCCTTTAAATAAATAAAAATGTTTAATATAAATATTTTTAACAATGATGTGTTATAATTTTATGATAACTCGTGTATGTACCGGTAATATATTAAACTTTAACTCATATTTAAAAAAAAACTTATATTTTAACTCCAAATACATTTTCTTAACTTCGTTTTTGTTTATCTATATATTTTTATTTGTTTGAAAACTGTAAGTTTATATGTATTTTTTGTTATTTTGACAAGATTTTATCACATGAAGATGAAGATGAAGATAAGATATATAAACAAGAATTTGTCTTATGTTAAATTTGTTACTGAGGCCAGTCTGCAGCTCAAGAGTTCTTTTAAAACGATTATCTTTTCTCATGTACAAAGAAATGGTAATTGCATTTGATTTGATTGGAGTAATTAGTATGAAATTAATTTTGGTTAATTTATTAATATAGTGTCGATATGAAATCTAGGATATATTTTAAAAGAAAGCGATAAAGAACACTCAAAAATATCAAAATACTCACAAGAATACGCTCGATATAGAGAGAGAAAGAGAGAGAATTAAAATCAAAGATAATTTATAATAAATAGTCCTTTTTTC
Source organism: Panax quinquefolius (assembly GCA_020205615.1). Taxonomy (NCBI): domain Eukaryota; kingdom Viridiplantae; phylum Streptophyta; class Magnoliopsida; order Apiales; family Araliaceae; genus Panax; species Panax quinquefolius. The sequence continues at coordinate 9,671,365 of CM035166.1, forward strand.
GTAAAAATTCAAAACCTTATGTCTTTCCATAGGAAATTCCATTATCTACAATGCAGAAGAAAGTTTTTCCAAATTCCAAACAAAAATCAATTGTAAATTCATGTGACGAGGCGATGGATCAAATTTCAGCCAAAATGGGTCGTTATATGTTTAACATGTTTAAACAACTTTTGAATAAAATACTCTTCCTAAATCAATCACACATTCATTGTAATTAAAAATATAATTGAGGTGATCTCATCACATCACGATATTTCTTTATAAAGTTAATTGATCTAATTGATCTAATGCAATGTACAAAATGGGTATACTTAGGAAATGCAAATTGCATTTAAATCTAATAAAAATTAGTTATCAAATATCTCTTTTTACATTTAAACTTTGTTTTAAAGGGAGACTCTATTTTATACCGAGTTTCTATTTTAATAAACTCTTATTATACAGTTTTATTAAGTTTTATATTACTATCGATAAAAAATTTATTTTGTTAAACTTTTTAAATTTTTATATTTTTGGGATTGTTTTCTCAAAATTTTCAATTAAGGGATTAAACTCTTAATTTTTTCACTTTGAAAATTGTCTTCTTTATTTTTTCAATTAGTGAATTAAATTTTTAATTTTTTCGATTACGATAATAATTGATATCGTAGATCATTATGTCAAAAATTATGAAATAATTAATAAGTGAAATATTATGTAGCAGTAAATTTACAATCTAAATTATACCATAATTATAAAAAATGCTTATTTATGTGTAATATTTATAACACATTTTACTATATCAAAATGGTAAATATAAGACTCAACTTACAAACTCAACTTAATACATTACAAACTCAACTTAAAAAAAATCATCAATATATCAATATAATGATAAATATTTTAAAATGTATAAATGTATTATTATTTAAAATCTTGTTATTTCATAATCATTAATAATCAAATCGATAAAAAATTTATATAATGATAATTTTACCTTTTGATATACAAAATTAAGGCCTAAATATAGATTAATATATCTGAACTTTAAGTTTATTTCATAATAATCAATAATTAATATAATTAATTTTTTTTATATCAAAAGAATATAAATTATCATCAAATTTATTTTAAAAATTAATAATGGTCTTATATTTATCCTTTTTTGTACAAAAAATTAATTGAATAAATGTTAATAATGATGTGACTAAATTAATATTATATATAAGTACTTTTTTTTAGTTAATGAAAAAATCATTGATACCATATCATTAAATTTTATAACGTGATACTATCAATTAGACAATTAGATGTAATAAAAAAAATAATTTTTTTTTTAATTTAAAAAATTGAGAAGATAATCAAAAGTGTAAAAAATTAAAAGTTAAAAATTAATCACAGGCCTTTGTTAAATGATGATGAAAATGAACAAATGAGACGCGAAACAAAAATACGCATGACTCCCACTTTTTAGTGGGAAAACAAATAAATTTCTCATTTCACATAATACTCCATTGAAAATAACTTCTATTCCTTCGCTGGAAAGTTTCTCAGTTTTGGTGGAAGAAGATATACAAATCCAATACTGCGTGTTGATTGTATACAGCCAGACTGAATTAAGCCTCCATTATCATCATATTCTGCAAAGCATCAAATCTCTGTGTACCATTGTCTTCACGATCATTCTCAATTTCAATTTATTCCGTAAGTTCATTATTTATTCAACTAATCTCATATATTTGCTTATTTTTTTTCTTTAAACAGCAAATTGAATCGTATGATAAACTGGGGTTGTCACAATTATCGATACAAATTAAGTATGTTGTGTATTTATTGCTTTACCCACCTAATTAACTTAAATTTAAACTTCACCACCTGAATTTAGGTATTTTATTTTTGTTGATCTATAGCTGTTTAAATTTGACTGCAGATATTATTATATCATTTGGGGGTTGAGGTTTCTATTTCAATGTATTGTAAAGCCTAACAGTGCATATACTTCAGCTGAGGTTTGTATAATTTATTTATTTATGATAAATATAGATGCACATTTATGTGTTTGTTTGTATAAACCTAGATAAAATGGTTGCTTTGTATTTCTTTACATTTCAGAAAGAAGTTGTAAGGGATGGGGCATATTCTCTATATTCTTGTTGCATTGCCTTGCACAATTGGGGCCATTGCTTTGGCAATTCAACACATCTACAGGCACCTGTTGAATTATACAGAATCTACTTATCAGAGATATATTGTTCGCATCATCTTTATGGTTCCTGTGAGTAATTTATTCTTTCTTTGACATTATGTGTACATGATTATTTGTATGGTGTAACATGTTGCTTGCAAGTTTTTTTGTTTTTTTTAATTCCCCTTTCAGTTCTTCAATTATGTTTCTCTAAAGTTTCACACTCCCTCAGTTCCACACAAAGAGTCCCGTTTGTGAACTTTACAAATTTTAAGGATATATTTTTGTTCTATGTTTATCTATAAACTATTTTGTGTTTATAGTTAGTAGTGAATAGTGATGATAGTGAAATTATGTCGGTAAACTTATATCTAAAAGAAATAGAACTCCTTTTTTGGAATGGAGGGAGTAATATTCTAGATAAATTAGTGTCAACTGGATCCAGTATCATAAGTCATATCGTTTCGACTTTTTCGAGAAAACCTGTCTTTGCGTATCTAGGCATGGATTATGCCATGAAGGAAAAATACAGCCACAAACTTCACTATTAAGAATTGATGTTATTGGATGTACTAAAGGTAATTAATGTGGAGCAAATGTTTTGATTGGATGGGCTAGAGCTAATTGACGTGGCTAAGGAATAGAGCAGCACTATTATGATCAAAATATATTAGGAAGACAAAACCAACTTTGCTACTTCATGCACGTGGGTAATTGAAGACAAGTTTGGTCACCAAGTTTTGATAGGCGATTATTCACCACAGTTGGCTGACTTCGGCTTTCCAATCTTCTCTTTTAAGGCTCTGGCTCCTTTAGTTTCCTCTGAATAAAGAAATAAGGTCAGGCAAATCAACCATTAAAAAGCCATCGGTAAATCGGGCAGTTCAAGTAGTCTTTCCTTCTAATAACGGTATTATTGTGTAATCTCAGTGATGTAGGACTTGCATGAAAAGTAGGAATAAGAGTGTCTATTCCCGTAAGTAATCGCTAAAAACAAACACACACAAAAACCACAGAGCTTTAATCCCAAATCATAGTATAGTCGATTCTAAGTTTTATTCCAAAATCATAATATATTTAAAATTTAGCGACCAAATATAGAACCCTAATATAAAAAAAGGAAATACTCTCCTACTAAAATCTACACTATAATTAAATTTTATAGAATATCATACTAACCAAATACATTAATAATCAAATATTTATGTCTAAATAACAATATAAAATCAATAATGGATTTCTTAATTTTTCTCTTTTCTTATGTGTTATTCTCTCGGCCATTGAAAAACACGTCTTCGAGTTTTCAAATATCGAAGAATAATTAACCATAGTAAGGAAGATGTCTCCCAAAAAAACATGCACACAACACATTCGATACTCCAATTTGATCACAATTTTTGGGATAAAATATAAGGTTTGAATTTTAAAATAGCTTGATATTCTAATGTTTAATCCAGAAAAAGAAAATCAAAAAGTTTGATCACACATTCACACATTTTCTTTATTTTTGTGTTCAACCTCTTCATCAACTTGAATTACCTCTGGAATGTCTTCATTACAAACCACTTGTGAGTTTCCAACCAGCTCAGACATCCTCAAACTCAGTTCTTCAGGTTTATCCATCTTTGAATCATCAACTTGAACACACTGAATGTTGGCGTCTCCAATCTCGTGAACCTCAAGATGTAAGTGGCATTGAACTAAATATGAATGAAAATAGCACGTGGATACAAACTGGCAATGATTCTTTAAATCTACAAGTCTTGTTTCCAACAATGCTAAGTCATTGCAAAATTTCATGTAAAAGAAATTTGATGGTCAAGCTGCTTGATTTAGTTCACAAGAATTCTGAATCGCTAAAGCTTTCTGGAGTAGCAGTCTAGCAGACCTTGAAAAAACTATTGCTATCTCTCTCGCTTTTCAGGGTTGTAAAAAGCTGTCTAGGAGGCCGCCGAGGCATGGACGTGCCTCTACGATTTTTTAAGCCCAAGGCACTTAAAAGATTGCCTAGAGCTGCTAGGCGCTCCTAGGCTGCCGACTAGGTGACTGGGTTGGTTGAGGCGGACGAGTCGGGCAAGTTGGACAAGCGGCTAGCCGCAATGGTCGAACAAAAAGTCCTAGGCCTGCACTTGCTGCTGCGAAGAACCTTCTATTCACTTTAACCTCACGACCTCCTCCTGCGTTGCAGTTGCAACCTCGACTTGCAACTTCGACACTAATCGACTCTTGTTTCAACCTCCAACGCTTTGATTAATAAAAATTATGACGGTTTCAACCTCCAAGCTTTGACCTCGCGTCCTATTCTCTTTAACCTCTCCTCTTCCACTATGTATAGTTGAGTATTTGTGCTGCCATTTATGGATTCTAGAGAGAAGTAAGTTTTTGTGGTTGAAAAAAAGACAACACATAGGTGAGCGGGAGGCCATAGTTGAGTATTTGTGCTGCCATTTATGGATTCTAGAGAGAAGTAAGTATTTGTGCTCCATCTGTACATTGATCATACTCTTTTCTAGCGGTTTTTAGTTGAACTTGTGAAAATCATAGCATGGTGATGGGAATCAATCTGTAAGAATGTATATAACTTCTCATTCCTCAAATGAACCAGTTTATATATATATATATATATATATATATGTATATATATGGAGTATTATTTATTTATTTAAAGCCTGGAAGTAGGGGTGAGTAGTTCGGTTATAACCGAAAACCGAACTTAACACATTTCTACTATCTGAACTGTTAACCGAATTAGCTGATAACCGAATTACTGAATTTATAATTCGGTTATTCAGTAAATAACCAAAATGAAAGGCTTCCATCAAAATGCCAAGAAGGAGCTGCAGACTGTGGTACTCTAACTTGAAGGACAATTAAAAGAGCAAAAATCAAATTAAGATGCTTTGAAAGTTGAGATTGAAATTCTCAAGGCCGAGATTGATGAGAAATCTGTTTTGAAGGATCGTTTGACAGCTAGAGAAACAATTAGCAATTGCTGAGGCCCGAGTAAAAGAAAAGGTAATTCAATTTATAGTATAGAAATTGAACTAATAAATTAGAGAGTACTCAACATAATTAGCCACATAAGAACAAAAGAATGGAATGTCCATTTACAGACTTACAGTAATCAAAGATTTTAGCATGACTTGAAAATCACTAGAAAATATGATTTTTTTTGCAGGGTACTGGAGTTGGTCAAACTGAATTGAAGGAAGGAGTGGCTGTGAAATCTAGGGACATGGGTTCCCCTATTTCAACTCCAACAAAACGCAGACATAAGAAAAAGTTAGATGCAACTTCTGGTCAAACTTCATGAGACACAAACTCAAATCACCAAGGCTCCTTCTGGCATGACCTTCAAGTTCATTTTGGGTGTAGCTTTGGTTTCAGTGATCATTGGCGTAAGCCGTAATTCTTGGAAAAAGATAACGGAACGAAACTGAGAGTCAAGAGGGAGAGAGGCCGAGGCGCGGACTGTGAGAGGCGGAGGTCGGAGACTGAGAGAGGCGGAGAGGAATAAACGGTGAAATTGGGATCTGAGATTTGGGAATGAAATTAGGGGCTAGGCGGCTAGGTCAAAATGTGAACACTATTGTCATATACTGATATACAGTCACATATATAATTATAAAATAATTATTTTTTTAATTAATCAGTTCGGTAATTCGGATACCCGAATAACTTATTTTTTAAAACTGAAACTGAATACCGAACAATAAATCGGATATAACCGAAGTTAGAAAAAAAACCGAAAAACCGAAAAAATTCGGTTTAAAAAATTCGGTTGTGTTCGGTAATTCAGTTTTATCCGATTTTTGCTCACTGCTACCTGGAAGGCTATATTTATACTATATGTATTTGTGGAAGCCTTGGAGGCACCAATAGTTACGTGCATAAAGATGAAGAATTTATATATTGTAGTTGGAGGAACCCACATGCCTAGAGAACTTTTGGTCAATATATTGATTTAAGAAAACAGCTTGATGCAAGCTGATGCCTCAGTCTCTTAGGAGTCAAGGATGTTCTGTAGGAATTTATCAAAAGCTTGCAAGAAAACCTAGGAATTACAGCTTGGGTTTTACCAACTCCTAGTAAAAGGATGAAAGAATCATACCTCTAAGCTTGGCATTACACCAAGTACAAGAACTTAAAATTTTATGAAGCCAAAACCTTGGAGGTTACACTTGCTTGATAAACAATATAGTTTGAGCAAATGAATGTATAAGTGTCCTAATAGATACGTAACTGGTTTAATAGAGACCTTCACGTCTGAGAAGTTCCTTTTTCACTAGCAACCTTTTTAGTGGAGGTCACTTCAACGTAAGAGTCGAGTAAATAGTAATATTACTTGGTAAGAACCCCTTAAAAATAGCCTTATTTGTTGAGGAGGTTTATAATACAAAGTTAACCATAACTAGCTAAACCACCCTATATTTATTTTAGTTAGTAGTATGTGCACGAGTTATGATTTCATTCTACAATTGATTATGAATATTAAATATAAAAGAATTCCCTTGTCATGAGATTTGGACAGGTTTTCAATTATACATTTTTAGTTTACCTGATTTTAAATTGTGGTTGGACCATATTTTGATCGACAGCGACTTTAGGTAATAGAATTTTTTGTCTACGTTTCATCCTATGCTGAGTTTGTGAATATGGGTAGTTAATTAAATGTGCTTGAACTTCCCATCACATATATAGACTTGATCAGCTATCAAAAAATTTCATGGACATGCATTATTATTTTTTTGGTCAAAATGTATCATGCCTTTGGTATGCAATTTTCTTTCTTTTCATTTCTCCATTTCTATGTTTTCTCTGTCTTGTTATTATGTGATGTTTCTCCAACCCCTTATAGAAACTTGACCCACTTGACAGGTTTATGCGTTAATGTCTTTCCTGTCACTCGTCGTAAGTGAGAGCGCCATAATCTATTTTAATTCCATTCGGGAAATGTAAGTATTTCCATATCTCTAGTTATTTAGTATTACTTTGTGCCTTTTTGTTTAATTTTTTTAACCACAAATACCTTTTATTGTTTCAATCATCATTATTCTGTCTTTATAATGTATATCAGAAAAATTAACACCCTTGAGCATTTAAGTGTTCAACTGTTCATACTTCATCGTGTATTTGAGTAGGTGAACATTACAATAATCATAGTTATATATGGGCGAGAATTGTTGCAAGTGTTGGTAAACCAATATGCTTTTCATGTAGCTAATTATTGTCACAAAAAATTGAAAGATATTTGGTTGTCCAAAAGCTTGGTTGGAAGGTAGTAGTGTAGTTTTGGTCATCTAGCTCTACATATTTTAGACATATATCTATGGTTGCTATTGCAACTCCTATATATGATGCTATTCCATAATATCATATTATGTGCTTTTTTGACTGTTCACATGTTAAAGTTTCATTAGTCCTGATAGCGTATAAGAGTTTTTTTTTACTATATGTTTACCGAACTTTCATTATATTTGGTAGTTACTAGTTAGTAGCCTAGTATTAACATGGGTAAAGAGGTTGTTCATTTCTTTTGTAGTCATGGCTTTAGTTACTGTTGCTTCAGGTTTGTAATAAAGTTAAAGCTACATTACAAGAGTTATCCTCTAACCTAATTTGCTAATAATTTCAGATATGAAGCTTGGGTCATTTATAATTTCCTGTCCTTGTGCCTGGCGTGGGTAGGTGGTCCAGGAGCTGTTGTGTTAAGTCTAAGTGGACGTGTTCTAAAGCCAAATTGGTGGTTGATGACATGTTGCTTCCTTCCAATTCCACTTGATGGGTGAGTTATTAACAGCTGATTCCCGTCCCTTTTGATTGGTTGGTGACTTGGTGCATGGTGAACTTCTAAATGTAAGATTTTTTTTGCTATATGGAGAAACTGGGATCTTATAACTTGTAGGGGTAGATAGTGAAATAAGTGTTCTAAGGAATCGTTTAATCCTGCTGTTCTAGAATAGGTGTTGGTCAACTCCTCCCTTCTAATCGGTCTGCAATCAAATCTTTGTGTTGTAGACTTGGTAACTATATAATAGGTAATTGTGAATTCTTAATATTTTGGTGTTATTGTAACTGGCAGTACATGTGGTATTACATGCTGCAGTCAGGGCTGTCTATCTTTGGATGGCTGATATGATTTAGAATACTCTGGAAGTGTATGAGGTCTTTCTTTTGCATTCATTGAAGACTTGAAGTGATTCACACCTGAAGTTTACAACTCTTATTTTGTATTTGATGAAGCATGCTTCTGAAACTGTTGAAGTTGTGCAGGCGTTTCATACGAAAGTGCAAGCAAGGGTGTTTGCAGTTTGTTATTCTTAAGCCCATGTTAGTTGCTGTTACGATAATACTTTATGCGAAAGGGAAATATCATGATGGAAATTTCAGTGCAAGAGAATCATATCTATATCTCACCATTATCTATACGATTTCCTACTCTATGGCGCTGTATGCCTTGGCCTTGTTTTACGTTGCATGCAGGGATTTGCTCAAGCCATTTAATCCTGTTCCAAAGTTTATCATCATCAAGTCTGTTGTTTTTCTGACTTATTGGCAGGTAGGATATAGACCATTCTGTATCATTAAGTCTGTTGTTTTTCTCAGTCTGAATTTTGGCGATACTGGTGAAAATGTTGCATATATGTGTGTATATATGAATATATATTTTATGTCATAAATGTTTATAATGTATAAATTCAGTTTTACTTTTGCTTGTTTGACTCATTGATCAACTGAAACGGTGATCCGGTCTAATGGAATAATTGTTTTTTCCCCCTTTCTTTTTCTTATGACCCCAGACCCATATTGATGTTGAGCAGTCAATTATGTTAACCTGTTCATTCCAATTTTTTATAGCTTGAATCATAGCTGAATCCACCATCTGCATACTTATGGTGCCTTCCTATTAATCTGTTCCATGACTCTATCCATTCATCAATCCTGCTGTAATCATTATACATACCCATATAAGATCCAACTATGCTTGTCAAGGGCATAAATAGTTGATCTTTGCTGCAGTTTACTAATATATCTGTCCAGTTGTTTGGTAGATCCAGGTCAATCAAAGGACCAAAGGATATTATAATTCTGTTTGTTGTTGCTGTAAACAAATCATCAAAACTAATCCATCCTCCATTCAGTGCAATTTGATTCCAGCTGCTATTGTCAATAACTTGCTTTATACTTGGTTTTGGACAAAGTAAAAGAACCAATATTAAAAAGAGAATCCCCTTCATCAAAACAGACAGAGATGTGAAGTCTTCTCATTTCAGAGAAGACCTTAAAATTTCTAAGAAGTTTGATGAGAGTGCAAAAACTCATCTGGAAATTGTGTGGTAGCCTAGACTCTTGCTTATCTGTTGATATGCTGGGGGGGTTGCTGTGTTTTTCCCCCCCAGTATTATTATTGTTGTTGTCTTAGTTTATGGAGGTTGAATTATAATATTTATGGAGTATGCAAGGCTCATAATGACTTGGCTTCTGGTGTCCCTCTTTTTTTTTTAATACAAAAAGTATGACGAGTGCCTTCTGATTGGATTCTGTGGAAGGATGGATGAAACTTGTTGTGGTATTCCTGTATTTATCTCATTGTCTTCCTTCATTTCTTGTTAGGGTGTTATGGTTTTTTTTAGCGGCGAAGTCTGGTTTTATAAATGGTGCAGAGGAAGCTGCTGAATTTCAAAATTTTATAATTTGTGTTGAGATGCTCATCGCGGCTATCGGTCATCTTTATGCATTTCCATATAAGGAGTATGCTGGTGCAAACATTGGCATATCTTGTGGGTTTTCAGAAAGCCTTGCACACGCTCTCATGCTAAATGACTTTTACCATGACACAGTCCATCAGGTGAGTCATGCAACTTCCACTCGTCTTATTTTTCCACTTTTGGTCTCTTTAAGAAAGTATACATGGTCACTATTTGTTCTGCTACCGATACTTCATACAGCTTTTTTGGATCCTTTGTACGATCTTTTCTACCGTTGTGCAGTTTGCACCAACTTACCATGATTATGTACTCTACAACCATGGTGAGGGTGACAAGGGAGCAACGAGGTACCGGGCACGGACCTTTGTCCCGACTGGACCAGAGATGGATATTGTAAGAAAAAACAAACATATTTTTGGAAACAAGGTAGACGACGTACAATTATATAGTGTATCATCTTCTGGTAGTAGCACTCACCATAATCAGAGCACAGTTCAGGATAATTCAAAATCAGAGTCAATGAACTCTTCCTTGCTCATGGATTCCTCTATCTCGGTGCCATATGACCTGTCACTCATCGACATGGACGTGCCCAATTATTCCGGAAAGGTCCCTGAAGCTAATGAGTCTGGGACACGGTGACAAAAATGTATCAGTGGCAGCTAATTCAGCAATAGTTCTCACATGTAAGTTTTCCTTGGTTGCAGATACTGGTCTCAATTTTCTCAGTTTCCTGTGTCATGATGAAGCCCTAGTTCTATATGATTTAGTTGCAAACATCATTAGATTTTGTACATGGTAGTATACTCACCTCTTCCTGATTCATAGTAGCTGTTACTACTCGGATGTTTTTCTCGTGTTGTACCTTGTCGTTGCAATTTGTATTGTAGATACGGAACTGTAATTGTACTGCTTGCTTATATTGAAACTTTGATCATTCCGGTATACCTGATATGGGGCTTTGATTCTCTCTGAATCTCTCTACCTCCTTGTCTGGAAAAACAGGACTCTAGACAAAATTTCATGCACTCAGCTGTGATTACCAACACTATATTTTGTAAAAGATCTGTGTTGAGGCTTGGATCTAGGCCTCGAAGCTTAAGATCATTTTGAAGCATCTAGGTGTCATGTGATTAAATCTAGGTATTATTTGCTTGTTCGTCTACCAGTTTATGAAACGTTTAGAGTTCCAAACGCATCCGAGAATCTTATTTGTCTACAAATAGCTTATTCTTGACACTACTTATTTAACTAAGTGTAACATTTGAGGCTCAAACTAACCACGCCATTTTTGGCCCTGATAATCGAACATATCCTATGTTGTGTTTTTTTATATATGCGTGTGTAATATGTTACTCCCTCCGTCCCATGATAAAAGTCCTTATTACTATTTTGGGTAGTCCCATGTTAAATGTCCATTTTCCTTTAATAACCAAACTTTAACACATATTTTCCTATTATACCCGTAACATTAAATATCTCATACTTTTCTTATTCTAATTCTCTCTCCATATTTAATGACATTATTATAGGCAATTTTGTCATTTCATTCATCTTCTTAATATGCGTAAAAAGTCCACCAGGACTTTTATCCTGGGTATTATTTTAATGGTTGACCTGAGAATTTGGACTCATTGATAGTGGAGATGAACTTGATGAAAGTTCCATCTTCATTTATGTTTTCACTAAATTTTTACACCCGGATACATTCTTTGAACGGAGCCAAAGATAGAGCAATTTGGTGGAACCGAAAGTTAGGAATTAATTGTGGGTGTTTTTTTTTTTTGGGGGGGGGGGGGGTTCTTTCTGTGGTTGAATTCCAGTAATGTTTAAAAGATTAGGCAGTGCGTTTATCTGCAGCTTACTTTTTAGTTTTCTTGTAATGAATATATTATGAATCCAAAGCTTATATTAGAAGGTAACCACATCACATGACACATGCAGTTAATGTAAGGGATTAGTTATTGTTGAGATATTGGAGTACATTAAATATATTATTCATCCGTTCTATCTCCAACGTAATAGTCAATATTTTGGCTTTTTAAATTGGTCGCAGGTATGAGGGTCTTGCCGGAAGGAGTTGCAATGGCCGCAACCTAGGTCATAGATCTGTTAGCTGAAATAGTGCCCCCAGCTAAGCGTATGCTGTGAAATAGTACCCTATATATATATATATTTATTTTTTTTTTATTCTCTCTCATTTATATTCTAGTAATTTCTAAATAGTTAATCAAACCCTTTTTAATGTTAGTTTAGAAGTCTCATGTTAAGTTTCCCAACTGTTTTTGTGGCTGCTCTTGCTTTACAAGCAATGCATAATTAAGCTTGTACCTCACTCCCCTTCAATCTCCATAGCTTCTTTTTGACTCCTACAACCTTTTTAAAGAAAAAATAGGTTTATAGGTTGCGTACTAGGAAATGACAATCCCCTTTTCATTTGATGAGTTTTTTAGTACTCTATTAATCTCTAGAGATATATTTTTTTAACCACGACGGTTAGGGATTATTTTTTTAACATATCTCTAGAAAATGGTGATATTATAATTTTCAATTTATATAAAATAAAGTGATGATATGTAGAGAAATTTTTTTCAATTTAAATTTTTTAAGAAATAAAATGTATCTCCAATTTTAAAACGGATGAATTACTTTTTAGAAGTGTATGAGTTTCAAGTTTCAACCATGTTTCCCAAATATAAAATCACTAATCTGCCATTGTTCTTTACTTGTTTTTTCCCCCTCCCTATTTTAGAAAGTTATTTACTTTTTTATCTAAAGTATTTGTCACGGTTCTAGTTTCAAGATGATTAATCTGTCTATTATAAGAAAAGAGTCATTTTTACTTTAAGATGTCAATTTTTCTATTAAAATCATTAAGAGATTAACTGTTAAGATACATTAAGATGTAATCAATCACTATCGTAGTATAATTAAATGAGTTGTTTTATCCTCGAGTAATAAGTAGAGCTGCTTACCATCTATTATGGGTGGACTTTTTTTTCCCTTTAAATTTGTGACATTTATTTTGGGTGGAAATTGGGGTTGGGTGGGGGAGATGGGCTTTTATAGTTTTTTGTTGAACCTATATACTCGATGGGACAAAGTACATACGAGGAGAATTGATGATCTAGTGCTTGTGAGACAAATTGTTTTTCTTGCTTTTGGCATATTTCACATTTAAATTCTCTTTTTTGCTATTGAAGATGCTGATTGACTTATCAAATAAAGTAATAAACCAAGCTCAAAATGCAGTAGAATCATGGTTCTAATCCAGCTTCCATTAGCTCAGAATCCATTTTTAATAAGATCTAATAGGCCGGCCTCTACATAATACTACAAACACATTTATAATGTTTATGGGTATGTTCACAGTTAACATTTATTGTAGTTAACATTCGATGTGTAGACGAATTTTAACACTAGCATCCACTCAACTGTTTGACGTATATGTCAAACAGCTGAACAGACGATAGTTAAAAATATGTTTGTCTAACTATTTGATGAACTGTTGATTACAATGAACTTCGATTATAAATATGATGCATATATATCTATAGACTGACTCTATGTAGCGAACCATAAGGGGAGAACTAAAAATGACGGATAAAGCTGCGTCATTTATAATGATTTGCTTTTAGTTCATTTCCCTATACCACCTTTTAGAGACAAATCGTATATCTATATATATTTACACACACATATATACGGAAAGGTTCCCGTTGAAGAACCTCCCTGCATATATATATATATATATCAGGTTTTAGTTGTCTTGTTCATGGATACTTTAATATGACAATGAATACCTTAATACTTTAAAAGATAAATATGAAACAAAAATAAAAATTTGCTTATAAATTTTACAATAGGAATTTTTTGTTTTTATTTTTTGTATATATTTATATAGAATGAAGGTGTATCATTTAGAGAGAAGGATATGGAGTAAAATAAGTACCAAAATTATTAATTTTCTCATCTTATGAATTTTCAGTTTTCTCCCTCCTCCAACTTTTGAATTAAATATAACATGAAAAACGAGAAAAGAAAAAGAAGGTGACTTTAAAAAAAAAAACCAAAAATTCAAAGTAGGTGACGTGGATTGATATCCACGTCAGCATTCCATTTTGGACCATCACGAGGAGAGAGAGAAACGTGTACGTGTGATAAAAATAAAGGCTAAACGACAAACATATAAATAAAACTCACTAAAGTCACGTGACCCCCACCCCAACCCCAACCCCCCCCCCCACCCCCACCCCCCCCCCCACCCCCCCCCCACCCCCCACCCCCACCCCACCCCCACCCAATATATAAAATAGTACTCACTTCAGTCCCACGTCACCCCTATATAACAAATTAACAAGAATAATGCTTTAGAGATATAAATTATTCTACAAAAATTTTACAAACCGCTTGAAAGTAGTATGCATACAAGCCAATCATGTTTGATGATAAAGCATATACTTTTGTAACAATCTTATTCATTTATTAATAAAAGTATTAATTTATTAAAGGCTTTTAATTATCTACGTGATCTTTGTTTTATAATATGTGATAAACCCATAGTTTTAAGAATGCTTTTAGAATAATGATGATGATCATTCTAATGAGATCTAAATTTTAGAAAGCTTAAAACTAAAATAGTTCCCAATCGTTGGATTACTAAATTGGGGATTAGTGAATCCGGATAGATTGGTACATACGTCGTTGCTTTCATGGATGTGGATGATTGATCTCATGATCATTTGTGTGGAGACACTAAAGCAAGTATGTAGTGCTTATTAGAGAATAAAGACAATCGAACGTGGCTCGCTAAGGAATACCTAATGGAGTTTTATTTCTTGTCAACAGAATTTCTGTAGTGATAGTAGAAGACAAGTAATCCTTGGACTTGAGATCATCGTAGTAGATTGTGTATGATGAGTTATACTTTGACTTATTCCTTAAGACCCTTAGGGTATATCAAAGGGTATCTTGGGTATAATAAGTCAGTACATGGAGATAATGTATGATCAATAAAGAATCTACCACTTCTAATAAAAGAAGAGAAATGTCTATGTGATTCGATAAACGACAACCAAAGTAGTCCTTGGTTAGCGCAGAATGAAATTAGAAAGGAGTTTCTAATTTGCATTATTTGGAGTTGTGCATTTAAGAGTCGAAATACATATAATTAAATAAAATAAGACTTGTGAAGAATTCCATATGCTTATATTTAATTGGGACATTGTAGGTGGAAGGATTGAATCAGACGCAGTAACTATTTACTCAAAAGGTTCTTTAATGATTAATGTTGAAATCTATATTATCCGGAAAGTCGTTGATCGCTACAGGAGGCTTATCCCTATTGTAGAATAAATATTATTTAAATAAATTAATTGTTTAATTTATTTATTTAAATAAGATTAAATTGTTTCTAATTGATTTATTCACAATAGGTTTAATATGGAGAACCAAAAGGTCACACCATAAAAGGAAGAATAATTATTTAAGAAGTTAATGGCATAATCGTAATAATATGTTATGTATATTTAATTTAATCTATGGTGATAGAATAAATTAAATAAATTTTAATATTTATTATTTAATATTTTAGAAATATTAAATATAAATTAATAAGAGAGTCTTATTAATATTATTACAATTATTATTATTTTAATTTCTAAAAGAGTTTAGGAATTAATTTAATATAAATATTCTCATTTATTCCTAATTGGATTAGGAAGGAAAATTAATTAAAGGAGTTTAATTAATTATCCCTAATAAGATTAGGGAGCTTAATTAATTAAAAGAATTTAATTAATTAAATAAAAACCCAATTCCTTAATTGTTAAGATGGATTGCCCACATCTATAAATAAGAGGAGTCTTATTATGGGTGGTGTGGGTTGTTGATTTTTCAACATACGTAATAATTCCAAGTTGTTGGGAGTACACCCTTTCTATAGAGATAGAAAACTAGGGTTAGCCAACCACCCATCTTCTTGAATTTTATTCTTCCTGGTGGATCACCTCACAGAAGTAGCCAAACATTTGGGTGGCTTAACGTTGATCAAAGGAATGAACCAAACCCGGTGGATTCAAGTTGAGCGAAAAGGATTGGAGGTGAACTTGTCGCGAGGAAGTTTCGATCTTGAGGTATGATTTTATTCTTTATCTTTTCGTTAAATTAATAATTGCGCATAAAGGATGATCCGGGTTTATGGTTTGTAAATTTTTTTTAAACTCTGATTTACCACGCTTTCGCACTTTTTATGCAATTTGATTGCGTTATGAATATTACAAACCTAACACTGCTGATGTGGTATACTCAACCTCAGCATATTGTGTGGAGTCGAAGACTACATTAAAATAATTTGTTGATCAATATGCTAAAATAGAGTATACCACATCACCAATTTATAAAATATTTATAAAATAGTTTGTGTCTGTAGCATTACTCAATTAACAATAAGTCTAGGAACACATTTTTTAGTGACATTTTTTTTTAATTTATTTTTTTTGGTTTTTTTTTAATAAATATAGGGGGACATTTTTCTAGTGACATTTTCTTTTTTTTGTAATACCTCTCAAAAAATATTTAGTATTTATTTCAACTGAATTTTTTTTTTTATAAAAAATAGTGTTTTGGGTGTAATTTAAATACATACTGATAAATAGGGTCAGACTGCATGTGATCGTATGCATACCTCGCTTTAAGGGTGTTCATTTTTTCGATTTTTTCGATTTTTGATTTTTCAAACCGGTTGGTTCGGTATAAAAGAATAGGTTAAGTACAAAAACCCAGATATATCTGCTTTTTAATCTGGATTTTGGTTCGTCGTTTTTATGATTCGGTAAAAATCGAACCGAAATAATGATTATACCGAACCGGTATATATCGATTTTCTAATTTTTTATTATTATTAATAATTTATTAATAATAATAATAAATAATGATTATAATAAAAAAATAAAAAATAATTATAATTATAATAATAAAAATAATAATAATAATAAAATAATAATTATAATAATAATAATAATAATAAAAATAATAATTATATTAATTTTTTGGTAAAAATCAGATCACGGTTCACGTATAGGATTCAATAGGTACAAGATTTCAGTATTAAGATTTGGACGGTTTCGATTTGATCTGCAGTTCGGTGTAAGATTCTATCCTTCGGTCCCAAGAAAAATCGGTTGAACACCCCTCACATTTTCTTAGATGTATCCAAATTACACCAAAAACACTATTTTTATAAAATTCCAATTAGAATAAATACTATATATTTTTTTATGACAAACCAAAAAAAAAAATCAAAAAAAAATAAAAAAATTGTCACTAGAAATGTCACTAAAAAATGTCCTCCTAGAAGGACTTTTTTTTGTAATACCTCTCAAAAAATGTATAGTATTTATTTCAACTAATTTTTTTTGTAAAAAAATAATTTTTAGATGTAATTTAGATACATACAAGAAACAGGGTTTGTACAGTCTGTAGAGACCGTATTTTTTGTATGTATCCAAATTACACTTAAAATACTGTTTTTTTAAAAAAAATCAATTAAAATAAATACTATATATTTTTTGGGAGGTACTATAAAAAAAATATATATATTTTTTTAAAATGTCACTAAAAAATGTCCCCCTAAAAGGATTCCGTATATAAAGTAGTGTTGTTACCACGTCCGATAAACACTCCTTCTAGGGGGATATTTTTTAGCGACATTTGTAGTGATAATTTATTTTTTTATTTTTTTTGGTAGTACATCTAAAAAATATATAGTATTTATTTTAACTGAAATTTTTGTAAAAAATTATATATTATGTGTAATTTGGATACATACAAAAAATATGATCTGTACGGTCTGTACAAACCTGTTTCAAATACAATTAAGAAAATATGAATTAAAAAAGAAGTCTAAAAATATGATTCAAGCAAATGAATTCTAAAAACAATTATAATTGAATCATTAAACACAAACTAAATAAAAATAAAAATCTACACAAGTAAAAATGTTGATTTTATAAAAAAAAATCTCACTCAAGTCGCATGAATAAATATAGGGGTTAAATACACTTTTCGCCACTCTATTCGACCTCGGTTTACAAATGAATCATTGAACTAAATTTTTTTTCATTCGACTCACTGAACTACAATTTTTTTACAAACCGTTACAATTTCTGTTAAATTATTTGACTTTGAGAAACGAAAAAAATTACGGCGTTACGCACGTGAGAGAGAGAAATCCTACATGTCAGATATTTTTCCATTTGGCATGCCTAGATGAAAACTTGTATAAAATTAATGCTAAATTAATCTAAAATAAATTAATAAAATAAAATAATGCATTCAAAATAAAAGTACAATAAAATAATTTTTTAAATTTTATTTTAATCATTAATATTTGTACAATTTTAAATAAATTATATAAATTACATATACTTATATAATTTTCTTTTAATTTAAATAACTCATTAAATTCATTAATTTAATTAAACTCACTTGAGATAAAACTAAAAATAGTAATATAACATATAAATATCGATATGTTATTGTATTAAGATATATTACATATATTATTAAAATAAGAAAATTTTGGGTAAATTTTGAATTTGAATAATGTCTTTTAACATTATTCATAAGTATTTTATAATAAGCACAAAATAAAAATTCAAATTTATAAAAATAAATTTAAACTTCAAAAATATAACTAAAATTACGAAAATTAATTATTATTTTGATTTTTGAAAACTAATATATTTATTATTTATATTATGAAATCATTATATAAATATTAAATATTAAATATATTAACAAATAATTAAAATAGAGGGTCAAAACAGTCCTAATTAAATGGCGAAATTGAGGAGAAAACAGAAGTTCATCGATGGAGAAATCGAGGAGAAAACAGAAGTTCATCTTGACGAAATCTGTAAGACCCCAACTTTTATAAATAAAGATGAATTTTTTATAAATATTATTTTTGAATATTATGGAATAAATTTGATATAATGTTATAGTTGTGGGTAATATTTATAAATTTCAGAAAGAAGCAAAGTTGTTATAAAATATATTTGTACGGTAGAAATATTCTTTTGTCGGAGAATATTAAGACGACTACCAATCGTTAGTGAACCTTAATAATCCAAGTATTATCGTAGTTAAAAAGCAGCAAAATTATCTTTCTATAAAAATAACTACGGCGGAGGTATTATCAGTTAAAAGCCATTGAACTACCGGTAGTAAAAATCTGATGTCTGGCGTGGTTCGTAGATAAGAAGACACCAGATTGATTATTGACGCTTTACGAGAAGTCACTCATTTATCTTTCAATTATTCTTTATAAGAATTCACGCATCATATCTCTTATATTATTGATTCAATTATTATCACGATATAAATACATATAATACGTTATATTATTAAATCAATAATTCGGTATTTGAAGTTATAAATGATTAATAAGCGTTGAAAGATTAAATATGTGTTGATTAAAAATAAAATAATTTGTGGTAATATTTATTCAATCTCGATGTATATAAAAAATTCATTATGAGGGCGTTTGTGGTAAGCTTTTGGTTATTTTATGGAAACCATATGCCATCATCTAAAAGTCTCTTCGTCAATAGTAATTACCTTTACTGGGTCGTCAAACCACTCATTGTTTACATTCTGATGCTGCCGAACCAATTGTTGCGTTTAGCATTCTGGGCGTCAAATCACTTTTTTTTTTCATCATCACTGGGTCGTTGCCCACTGGCTTTTCATACTAAGTAAAGTGAAAGTTTTAAATCTTCTATAAATAGGTACTTAGTCTTTATTATTATTCACTTAATTCATTCAACCTATAGTAGAGAAAAGAAGAATAGTATTATGTTAATACACTATCGCAAAGATTCAATCTCCTACTAAAGAAGTGCCGCTTATTCTTTCTTATTCACGAAGAGAATGTTGTTATTCCATCGCTTATTATTCGCTTAATAACCTATGGAATACTTTTATATCTGTGATTCTACTATCTTGGTGACGTTCTATTATTATTCGTTGTAATATCGCATGCGTGTTTTACACTGGGACCCTGTTTCATCTTTATTATTATTCATGTTGAACATCACGTATCATGTGTTTTTTCTTTTGGATCTGGTCCATTCTTTATTATTCTGTTGGAATATCCCGCATAAGGCTTTCTGGCGGACGACCTTAGATTATTTATTATTTCGTTGGAATAACACGTATGCATGCAGTATATCGCATTTGCATGGTGATTTCTTTTGTTATTCCATTCTTTATTATCTTTCGGTTGGTTAAAACTTTTTTCTATCTTTCCATGAAATTAGTGGAATATCTCGATATTCAAGGCTTCATCCAAAGATCCTTTCGTGAAAATATTCTTCAAGATTCTCGAATTTTCTCAAAGCAAGCGATCACGTGACGGTTTAGATGTTATTGGTTCTGGATAAATTAATTCTTGAACTTGTTTTATTGAATCCTTATATCATCACATCATCCCCACATGTTTATATTATGTTGAAAGCTCAAATATATCAGAACAAGTGCGTAGATGAGACTTTGGTATGATTATATGACTGGGATTATTGATTGAATCGTAGTAGTAATGTTATAAATGATGTGGTAAAAATTCCGTTAATCAGTAGTAGTGTATTGATGGACGATTATTGGCGTGATCGGCCAATTTAATGAATTAATGAATACACAAATATTCTTACCGTAGTAAGACATATAATTGTGGTGCGTGATCTTTAAAGAATATCCTACCGTAGAATAAGGTGAATTCGATGATGTAAAATATTTATTTAATTGATTCAAATTTATAATGATGATGAAAAAACTTTTAAATCATAAAAGATAGTAGATTATATTTTCTACTTGTTCTTTTTAATGGATTCTTTGGTTCACCGCAGATTTAAACTTAATGTTTGTTATATTTTATCGCTTATTTGTTGAAGGATAATGATAATTTATTCTGCATTATCTTAGTCATAATATTCTTCTTTGCCATTGAACTCACCTTTTTTTTTCAACATTCTTCGGAAGTGAATATAAATTTGGACGAAAGTCGGAGAATGAAGTAATTATGCAGAGGATAAGATTAAGAATTTCACTATTATACGTGAAATAGTAATAATAATTGTAATGAGAATTTCCTTTTGAGCCAGTATAATCTCGATGAGACAATAATTGTATTCAAACTCGCGGTTTATGTTTTGTCGTTTTAGATGCCACAATTGTATTAATAAGTTGTATTTGAATTACATCTACGATCCATGGCCAAGATGGGTGATGTATACCTAATTTTGGGGGCGTCACAAAATCAGTGGAGAAATCGGTGAAAATCAAAAGTTCAGATCTAGATCTGAATAGTCC
The DNA here is from genome assembly GCA_020205615.1 of Panax quinquefolius. Lineage (NCBI taxonomy): Eukaryota > Viridiplantae > Streptophyta > Magnoliopsida > Apiales > Araliaceae > Panax > Panax quinquefolius. The sequence goes on from CM035166.1 coordinate 9,692,608, forward strand.
TAATTAAAAAAAGCCTTTCCTTTGATCCATTCTTCACATCATTCTTCTAAAATTCACTCCTCAAAGCATTGAGTTCATCAATGGTGTTCGAATAGGAAAGAGAAAAAATATAATGAAAAAATCTGGCAACAAAATACATTAATAAAAATAATTTATGCCACCACCGAAAACTTCTTTTTCTTCTTCAATCGAACAAAACATCAATGACATACGAAGGTAGTAGTTGATGTGTAATGTGTCCGGCCTTTAATTTCCGATCTGGTTGTGTTCGGTAGTGTGTTCCGATCTGGGTGTTCTGATATGGAGCAGATATTTGTGCATTTAATTCTGATTTGGGTTGTGTTCGGTAGTGTATTCCTTTAATTTTGTGTTCTGATTATGGTGAATTGGCTTTATTAGTTCTGATCTGGGTGTTTTGAATGATTTCGTTTCTCTTACCTTCATGTGTTTTGATATGATCGGATAATATGTTCTTTAATTTTTTTTTCTTTTAGTTTGATTTTAATTTCTTTGTAATTTTGCTAGTAATTTAGTTTTAAATATCATTCATAACTTGTTATAAAATTTTAAATTAATTTGTTTTGTAAAATATAATGATTATTTTGGTAGAAATTTATTTTTAAATATTATAATAATAATCTTTTATTTCAAAATATTAGATAATTTTATATTTTTAAAATGAACTAAAATATTTAAAATTAAAAAAAATAATATGAATTCATTAATTTTATATAATTACATTTGTTAAAATTATATATCAATATATTTATTATTATTTTATTTAATTAATATATTTTATTATTATTTCAGTTAATTAATTTAATTATTTTTTATTTAAAAAAAAAGAGTGAGTGCAAGTTTGAAAACTGAAAAAATTAAATTAAAGTTATTTTGTTATTATTATTAAAAAAATAATCTAAGTGGGTCTTATATTTCCAATGTAAGCATTTAATTATATAGTCTGCCATGTAGATTTTCTATTAAGTTTTTAACAGAATAGATTTGATTTTAAAATTTTGTAAAAAATTATAGTTAAATGAATCAATAGTAAAAAAATTCATTCAATGATGTATTTTATGTAGAGTCAGTAGAGTGGGGGTAAAAGTGTATTTAACCCATAAATATAGGGTTCTCTAAAATATTAATATTTTTATTCGTAAAAATATTAAATAAAAAGAAGAAATCTTTTCCTATACACTTGCGTACACCACTCCGACGGCGCCATGTCTTTCTCCTCAATGCAACAATAATTTAAAGCGGGTATGACTAACTTGTCCAGATAAATCATGAATCAATATTTAATGAGAAAAATAATCATACTCCTTCCTTCTCTTTTTAAATATTGTTTTAGAAGAGTTTTTTTGTTTTTTTAATATTTATTACTTGAGAATTTTAATTAATTATTAATAATTTAATTTTTAATATTATTCTAAGTATTAAATATAATTTTGGTTCTATCACTATTTTATACTCCCTCTGTCTCATAGTTATAGGCTGATTTTCCATTTTGAGATATCCCAATATATAGGCTACTTACTATTTATAAAATTTAGTTGGTTCATTATCTTTACTTTTTACGCTTGCTTATAATAAATATTCAACCATTACTCTCTTTTTTGAATAAATAACATTCAACGTCATTATTTTTATCACCGCATTTAATGATGTTCAGATTTCTTTAGTTAAAGTTACATGGTTAAGAAGCTTTAACACGCCAATCAATGAAGTTGAGAGTTCCAATGTGATAAGTAAAGAATAATTAACTTATTCATTAATTTCATATTAAGGGGTATATGTGGAAAATTATGTTAAAAATTGCCACTTAAACTGATTTTCTTAAACTATGTGCCAAAAGAAATCAACCTATAACTATGGGACGGAGGGAATATCAAATAAGTAACACTTTTTTATTTCAATGCAAGGATAATATTAATATTTAAAATTATTTTTAGCTAAAGAATTTATTAATTTTTTTAATACTCCCTCCGTTCTAGGATAAAAATTCTGGTGACTTTTCACGAATATTAAGAAAAAGAATGAAATGACAAATTGCCCATAATAATATGTCATTAATTATTTTCAATGTAGGTGACAGAATGACTTTCTAGCTATTCAATTCAAAATATTATCTCTCTATACTTGTTAAATATGGAGAAATAATTAGAATAAGAAAAGTATAAAATATTTAATGATACGAGCATAACAAAAAATGTGTACAAATTTGATTATTAAAAGAAAGTGAATATTTAACATAGGACTATCCAAAATAATAATAAAAACTTTTATCATAAGACGAGGGAGTATGTGTATCCTAAAAAGACAAATAATAAAGGACGGTGGAATAAAAAAAATAAAAGGTTAAAAATAAGAGACTTAAAGTCCAAACACCATGAGTTTGTATGAAATTAATTTTAATTAATTGATCAATATAATGTGATACACAGATTAAAAGATGATCTCGACGTACTATTAAATTACTACTCATTCCGTCCCTATTTAAATGACGTTTTAGGGATGAACACAAGAATTAAGATAATGATCGGAAAATATTAAATATAGTATTCAATTATCCAATAAGGGTTTAAAGTACTAAAAAAAAGGTAGAGTAATGTGGGATAATTTTGAAAAAATAATTATTAATTCTCATAAATTTGAACAAACGTCAATTAATTAAAAATAAATAAAAAACTCTAAAACGTCATTTAAATAGGGACGGATGGAGTATTAAATTAAGTTCATGATAATCCATCCCACTCAAACAAGTCATTTATAACCCCTGCTCGGCTGCTGAATTCCATATTCTCGCACTAATTTCTCTCTCCTCTCCCTTCTTTTTTCTTCTCTGTTTTTTCTCCCTGTTTCTACATAATAAAAATTTGCAAAATCTACAGACAAAAATGGCTGCAAGTCAAATGGGTTTTGTCCCAATATTCAGGCCCGAAATGGGTTACACAGATATGGAAAAGAGGCAGCTTTTCCTCAGGAGTTACCACTTCTCCAGAAAACAGAGCCTTTCAGAGAGAATCAAGAAATCTTTCTTTGGGGTCAAGAAGGTCATTCGGGTCAGGCTTAGATCCGTCCGAAAGCTCCGAAAGATTGTCTGGTTCAGGCTCAAACATGGCTTCTTTTTTTACTCTACTAGGAAGAGAAAGTTTCTTCGTCTCCAAAACAACAACTGTTGCAGATCAAATGGCCTTTCTTGGCCTTCTTCTTGTTTCTGGTAGGAGTTAAATTTATAATATGTTTTTTTCCTTTTTCATTGTTATATTGTTTAATTAAATTTAGTTTTTTTGTTTTTTTGGTGATTTGGGAAATTATTATGTAGTGAAAAGAGTGTGGGATAATATATGGTCAGTTACATAATCAAATTTCACACTAAATTTGTTCTCTATTCTATTTCATGGTGTATATAGAATCTATAACAACGATTTCTGTGTGAAAATATTATTTTTTGTTGTGAATTTATTAATTTTTTTTTAATTGTTATGGTAGTTGAAGGCGTAAACGAATCGAGTCTATTCGAGTATTATATTGTTCAAATTTGGTTCACAAAATTTATCTCGTAAAAAATAAAATTTGATTGAGACTCATTTAATTACCGAGTTGAGCACGATTCCGAATTGAACTCGAACATTTTGAACTTTTCGAACGAATATGATTCGAGTATCAATAGAAAATTATAATTTGATGAAGTTCGAGTAATTTATCGAATTTTAAAATTTGCTCGTATTTGACTTATTTATATTTCGAGTTGAGCTCAAATCGATTTTTTTTTTTTTAATCGAGTGAATACGAATCGAACTCGAACTGTTTGTTCATTTTACGATCTTAATGGTACGGTCTTAATGGTAGTAAGATGACATGCCTTATTTAGAAGCTCAACCCATTATTTTGTTTTATTTTAGAAAATTAAGCTAAATTGTACATTAACACTTGCAAAATATGTGTGGATCACATTTCATGTCATACCAAACTTTCAAAAATTAAGCTCAATTCTAAGGTGTGATTAACACCTAACATATGATTTTTGTTACACATTTTCTTTGTCATACCAAACTTTTGGAAAAATGACTTTGATAATTATTACAAAGTTGAAATTAGATGTGTTTTGCTTAGAGATTCATGTGGTGCTAGCTATAATTGACCCTTTGTAGATTATGGAGTAATAATTAGTTTAAGTCAAAATTTTGCTAGTATCCAATGGTACTAAAGTAATTTGCACTCATAGGCTATATTTTAGTATGTAATTATATTGCTTATAATCTTAATTCTTATTTATATTGGTTTAACATATCTAAGTACTTTTTATTTCTTGAATTAGATGTAAAATGAGAATTTTATGAATTACTCCCACCGTCACCAAAAGGACGAGTAAAGTAATTTTTCACACATATTAAGAAAAATTAAATAGAAAAAGAGAGTAATAAAATTTTTAAATTTATCTTAATTAGATGCCCCACAAGATTACATAAAATAAGAGTATTTTTTATTTTTTATATTAATAGATCTCTCTAAATAGCAAACTTGCATTTCATTTTATGTATCTTAACTCGTCATTTTGAAGACAAAAAATAAATAAATTATAGGGTATAGTTATTCTTTTGAGGACGGAGGAGTATTTTTTATTTATTTATAAGGTCATTTATGAGATTATATATTTTCAAAGAAAAAAGTGATATTAACTCTTTTTAAGTATGAAATGATGTTGAAAATAAAAATATGATCTATCATTTTAAGGTTAATGATCTTAACATTGTATAAATAAACAAACAAAGTGAAACTACTACTCCGTCCGTCACTTTTTATTTCACGTTTTAAGAGGTTAGTGCATAAATTAAGAAATATAATTAATATTTCGTCTTATTAATTAAATTAAGCATAAAATTTTAATATCAATATTCTAAAATTTATTGAAAAGATGAGAGAGAAACGAATTAACCTTTAATTATAAGAGATAATTTAGAAAACTAAACATTTAATATTTTTTTAAAATTTATAAACAATAAATAAAAAAAAAAATTTAAAAAAAGATAAATAAAAAAGGAGGGGTATTACTTTTTAATAAAGAGTCATCTAAAGGTGGGAATTTTATTAAAGTTAGTATCAAATGAGATGGGTTGGTGCCAACTATATATAGGGAGTAATAAGTATGGGGTGTTATTGCACATATTTCAAGGCTTTTGTTGGGAGTATAATTTTGTAAAGTCTATGCCTTTTGCTTTGGGAAAGTTGATGAGGTAGATGAATGGGGGGACATTTACCCTTCTTTCTCTCCACAAACAATTGATCCATGTTCTGAATAGAATTTATGTAGACAAGAGTAGCAAGAGCAACTCGAGCTTATCGGAGATATTTAAATTTTAGACTAAATTTAGTCTAAGATTTAGAATTTGCTCAAACAGACAGATTATAAATATAGTCTAAGGTATTTTTCGACAAAATAAAGAGACTATATCTAAGAACTTGGTTTGGTGGACTATAAATTTTTAATATATTTAAATAGTAGTGTAGAAGAATGATTGGTGGACAATAATTCATTAAATATAATATAATCTTTTAATATTATAGTCCATTTGCTGAAAAAATTAAAAGTTTATCTCATAGATTAATGTCATATGGATTAAATATAGTTCATGATATAGTCCACCTTGATGGAGATGCTCTTAGGACCATAGCATGCATGCCACATGGGTTTATAAATGGTCAAGGAAGTTGCTCTCTATTGATTTTTTAGTTCAAATCTTGAAGTCACACAGGAGAACTAGATCGATGTGGAGGATGAGTCTTTATGATTGTCTAGAAAAGAATTTAGTTTCGATTGACGTATAAACTGACTCGAGGATACTCTTAAGAATCCAAACTCCAAAAAAGAAGAAGAATATAAACAATTGATATAACTCCAAAAAATGAGGATAATAGAGGAGTTATGACTATAGCATGCTATAGAAAATTCCCATTATTAACCCCAAGGCTCAAGGAGTACAAATCTTGAAGTTACACCGGAGATCGATGTGGAGTCTGCGTCCTTAAAAATCGTCTAAAAAGATTTAATTTTAATTGACTCGTAAGTTGACCCGAGAATATTCTTCTGGTTCCAAACTTCAAAAAAGAAGAAAGAAGTTGACATTATTCAATTAAAAAGAAAAAGTGTGAGGATAATTAATGACATGAAACTTCAACTTTACACATAAGTGTGATAGTAGTAGTAGTTAATAGTCAAATACTAATACATTTTGAGTTTACATTTGTTAATTCTTTGACTTGTCCATTGCTATGCTCTCAACCACATTTACCACCTACCCTTTGATATCTCACTTTCATGTGAAAAAATTGCAATTATCCCTAGGAGAATCGGGAATTTCGATCGTTCTAGTAATCGGTTCAATTTTATTTTTTTTTGCTTTAACTCTTAAAAAATATATAATATTTTTCTAACTAGAATTTTAAAATTCAGTGATTTTAGTATAATTTGGATAACACTATTTTTTATATGTATCCAAATTATACCTAAATTACTAAATTCTATAAAATTTCAGTTAAAAAAATATTATACATTTTTTGAAAGTCAAAATAAAAAATAATAATAATAAAATTCCCGGAAGGACTGAAGGACTCAAAAAATTGATGTTTGACTATATTTTTTACTCCCTCCGTCTCAGGATAAAAGTTTTGATGGACTTTTCATGCCTATTAAGAAGAGGAATGAAATGACAAAATTACTAATAATAATATATCATTAATTATTTTCAATGTAGGTGAGAGTGACTTTCTAGCTTTTCAATTCAAAATATTTACAACACATAACTAATTATACTTATTAAATATGGAAAGAGAATTAGAATAAGAAAAATATAAGATATTTAATGTTATGGGTATAATAAAAAAAATATATAAAAATTTAATTATTAAAAAAAATAAATATTTAATATGAAATTACTCAAAATATTAATAATGATCGAGACGGAGTATACTTTAACCATAGAGTTTCAACAACAACAATTGATCTTTGACTGTAAATAAAGGCAATCAAGCCAATTATAAGACACCATGAACATTTATAAGCAACTTCTCCATGTATTTATTTTATTATTATTATTGGTCAATTCACCTTAAACTTTACTACTATCCACGGGCCATCGAAATGCGCCACGTGGTAAACGCAGGCTTATTAGTGTGCAGCCGCCTTCATCTTTTAATTTTTTGTATTACTCGTTGAATTTTGACTTTATTCTTTGATGAATAAATTTAACAGGGTAAATTAAAACAAGAGATATTTATTAGTATCAAATTATCACCTTTTAAAATGACATGACATGAACACTAAAAACCATGCAGCTTGGAAGTGGAAAGTAGAGAAATTAAATCATACTCCCTCTATCCCAAAATATTTGACGTTTTAGGAGGGTTTTTTTTCTCCAAAATATTTGACGTTCTACCGACCCAATAATATTTTGCCATTTATTTTCTTCTTTGCCCTTCCTTCTCCACCACTATTAATGCCTATTTTTCTCGGTCATCGTTTCTTCTTCTTCTTCAAGACTCACACAGTTTAATCCGATGATCGTTCTTGTGGTCCGGCTGAGGGCGACGGAGAGGAAGGACGATAAGCTAACACAGATCGAAATGAAGCGGATTAAGTAGCTCGGGCTATGACCACCGGCGGCTCAAAAGCCAGCCGTCGAATCTCTAACAACAATCGAAATTTAAGGTGGTGTGGAGAAATTTAAGGTCGTGACAGCCTCTCAGATTTCTCCGTCCTCGACCTCAAGTCCCGATTCGAGATCTACTGGCTCCATCTCTCGGACCAAGATGGACCCTACAGCGTCGCTTACATCACCTTCGCTCCAATGACTCACTAGAATCCGCCATTCTTTGTGTCCCTCGACCCTCCTTCTAAGATCACCCTCGATTCCAATCGAGTATATCGATTTTTTACTCAAGATCTTGATCAATTATTTATATTCAAAAATTGTATTTATACATACTTACAAATTGAAATTAGGGTCTTCTTTGGGTTGTATGTAGGTACAGGTGATGTAGGCAAGTGATCCGGTGCCTCAATGGAGAGAAAGTGTTCGACAAAAGGATGGATCCTCGTCCTTGTCAAGGCTATTGAGGGCTGAGGAAATTTACCACCTTAAATTTAGATGATGAGGCTGTTAGACTGACGATTTGGAGATTGTTGGGTGGTGGATTTGCGGTTGGGAGGTTTTCCGGGGAAGGGAGGGGCGAACTTGATGGTACGAAACTTGTGGTGGTCAGATCCGGCTGATAAGAGAAGAGATGGAGAAGAAGAGTTGGATCCGACTGATGAGGAGATGGAGAAGAAGAGTTGAGAATGGAGAAGAAGAGAAGAAGAGAAGAAGAGTTTCAAATCTAGAAGAGTTGAGAATGGAGAAGAAAGTTTCAAAAGGGTAAAATAGTAAAATTGTACCTATTCTTAATCTGTGTGAAAATATATAGAACGTCAAATCTTTTGGGATGGAGGGAGTAGTTCATAGAGAAAATTGTTAAATTCACACTAAAAAATACTCCCTCCGTCCCATAGTTATATGCTGATTTTTTATTTTGAGATGTCCCAATATATAGGCTACTTACTATTTATAAAATTTAGTTGGTTCATTGTTTTACTTTTATGCCCTTATAATAAATATTAAATCATTACTCTTTTTTTGAAGAAAGAACATTCAATGTCATTATTTTTATCACTATATTTAATGTTGTTGTATTCTCTTTGGTTAAAGTTCTATGGTTATGGACTTTAACACGTCAATCAATGAAGTTGAGAGTTCCAGTGCGATAAGTAGGGAGTAATTAACTTATTCATTAATTCCATATTAAAGGGTATATGTGGAAAATTTATGTTAAAATTGTCACTAAAATGATTTTCTTAAACCCATGCCAAAAGAAATCAAATTTTATAACTATGGGACGGAGGGAATATTATTTTCACAATAAAATTATCGCTATAGATCCTATAGCGACGGTGAACCGTCGCTATACATCTACAGCAATACTTTTGTTGTGAAAATAATAAAAAGTAGTGTGAATTTAATAATTCCCTTCATATATTATGACAGACTTGTACTAAAATATTGTAAGAGTATAAGTTTGTAGTATGCTTAAGATCCAAGATTTTGTACCGTTGGAATTGGTTTGACTTTGGAGCTGACAGCTCTCTACAGATAAATTACTATTGAGGATCAAACCTTTCTTCTGGATGAAATTGTCATGGCTGAGCTAATTAAGTTAATTGTTTAATTTTCTGCCATTACAAAAAATGTGAATTGCACGACTGCCATTTTTTTGGACATGATCTTTTTTATAGTTTATTTTGAGATCAATTAAAGATGCTCTTTAACATTAACTTCAAGCAAATGTTTGACTATTTGCCAAATGCTCCTATCCTCTCAAATAGTTAAAATGCGATTCTTTTTCCTTTAAATATCTCTGGTTTGATCCACCAACTTTAATACTGTTTGTCAAGTCAAGTTCATAGTCATGGCTCTGATACCAGTTGTTGGAAAACATCTGAAATCAGATCTTGACACAAAAATTTAACCTATTAAATCTATAATTCGTTAGAACATATATGTCCTTAATCTTTTTTCTTTTATTTCGATGCGGAATTTTACTATCACGCAGTATCTCAACATTATCCAAAATCCAATACTAAGGCAGCACTTGTTAGTTGTTTCTTAAGTGGAGATAGTAAGTACTACTCCCCCCTTCCCATAATATTTGACATTTTAGAGTTATGCACAAAAATTAAGAAAATGACAGTCTAACAATAAATATAATATTAATTATTTATAATACTCTTTATCATATACTTATCTCATTCTCTCTCATTTGTAACATTTTCTCATGAGAAATAATTTTAAAAAGATTGTGATTAATTCTCATTAAACATCAAATAATTTAAAAAAAATAAAGTTATCTAAAACGTCATATATTTATTTATGGGACCCAGAGAGTATAGGATTACATTTACCAAGTAAAAACCAATTTTTTTTTTCCATTCTTTTAAGCAATCAACTATAAATTTGAAAATCAAAAAAAAATTTATTATCCAAGATCACAGATTCGAGTCTATCTCTCAACAATAAGTAACTTACGACAATCATTAAACAATGTTTCTTTCTTGATAAACTTGCTCAAAATTTCAAAATAATAATACAATGTATATACAATATATATATATATATATAGGCCGGATTCTGTCTGGGATCCTGGACAGGTTTAAAATCCGGACCTTTTTTGTATGTATCCAAATCACACCTAAAACACTGTATTATGTAAAAATTCAAGTTCCATAAAATTATTTTTTTTAGTTGTTTAAAAAAAAAAAAGGAGGTTCGGGAGTCCGAACCTGATCCGGCCTCTCTCTCTCTCTCTCTATATATATATATATATTAACACATATTAGTCTCCTCCTATATGATCCTTAATTAAAACTCATCATTATACAAGTCTGTTTGCTCGAAAAATACCTCATTAATGTTGTTGCAGATGGGATTTCAAGAAATGATTGAAGGGAACTTCCAAGTGTGGATGAGCAAGTGGCACTGCCTAGAAGGCGTTGGGCGAAGAAAATGAACAAAAGGCTCAATGGATTTAGGTTATCGCGGTGTAGAAAATTAAATTGGAAGGCATTTTCTGTTCTTCTGTGGCCTGGAAAGATTGCAGGGATTTATGGTGATATAGTCAACAGAATTCTCAATATTGATTGTGTAACTCCTGGGATTATATTCACTTGTCAATGGGGGCTTCCCGTTCTGGAGCGAGTCTTTCCATATTTTTATTGGAATGAGTTACAAATTTGACAGGAATGAAAATGATCAATTCAATCCCAATAGAATAGCCAAATACACTTATTGAATGACCATTTTCGTTCCCGTCAAATTTGTGACTCATTCCAATCAAGGTATGAAACGACTCATTTCGGTAAGGAATGGAATGAATCATTTTACTCTCCATTACATTCACTTCAGTATTCCATTCCTTCACTAATTTCATTCTTCCAATCCAAACAAAGCGTTATAGTTGATGTTGAAGTCAGTTATAGTTGATGTTGAAGTCATACAATATGATACCTTGGAATTTTGAACCATACAATTATTACAAACAAGGTGAATTGGTAAAATTCTTCATTACAATTTATCAACAATCATGGGAGAGGATCTGAAAGAGGAGCTAACAAAATGAAAGATAGTTACATGCATAGAGCAGAAAATGTAAAATACATACAAAGATTTACAAAAATCACTAAACCACAAGCACCCAATTCAGTACATGATTGAATGATAAACAAACGCAACAAAATAAGGGAAGCCGATCTATACATGTTCATTACTGAGAAAGCCCAGCCAAGCCACGTTTAGACGTGAAGCCTGTCATTAACGGCAAATAAGAGTCTTTAAGGCTAAAATGAACCTTAAGATGAATCTTCTTTCCCTTCTTGGCGAACGACCGATGTTTTGTTAGTGATCTGTGTTCTTCACACATCTCTGGCTCTTCTTTGATGGTCTCAAGCTTGGCCTTGAGAATTTCTTCTATGTCCATTCTGGAGTCGATATGCAGCATACTTTTTCTGCTGGTACAAGGCACAACCAACCACATTTTTCGACTTCCCCTTCTCATTTCTCACTTCAAGCTGTGGCTAGGACTAGCGGGACATGATTTTTGGGACATGTATAGGGAATTCTCAAATAGCATCCTCCATGTACTGGAAGGAGGTAAGAGGGGGCAGAGACTGATCTCTAAAAGATAGTGCTTTTGCTTCTTTACAGCATGGTTTGATCATGAAACCAAACCAAACCAAACCACATTAAACTAACATATTGTGTTTTGCTTTTCTTAGGAGTACTTCACAAGTTTTTTAAGGAGCTCTCATTGATTGAGATTCTCTTTCCAGCTTGTTACAATTGAATAAGAAACCAAACTGATATGTGACTCCATATTTTAATGATTGTGGCAACTCATCCTTAAAAATTCTTAAATTTTTAGTCATGACTTTTAATTTTTAATTTCTTTTCTTATAGGTCCGTGGGAGATCAACGGAACAACAAACTCCTTAACCTTACTTTGTGAGTTGTACTTCACAATTTGTCCTCTTGTTTATGCACAAAGTACATGATGACCATATTTTCTTTGGTCCATAACTCATTTTCTCTGTTCTTTTCCCCTTAAAAAATTCCTGAATATGCATGTCCCTTCACACTATAATAGAACAATATCAATATACATATTATAAAAGCCTATTCGTATGTTTACTTCTTGTAGTCAAACCAATAAAATAAATATATATATTTATATTTGCTTAAAGTAAAACTTGTAGTCATCTAAGTCATGAAACAAAAATTCATTTACTTCCAAGAAAAGAAAGATGAAAATTCAAAATATTAGTGAGCTTGTCGGAACAATGCGTGTGGTATCGTAAAATGAAACACTCCTAAATTTAGAATCTTTGACAAGAATAACTTGTACACATGATTTAAAGCGCGTAAAATGAAAGAAAAATAGTTGAAAGTTTCGATTTTGTTTCATTTCGACTAAAAGTTCGATTCTAACTCGACTCGAAATATAAATGATTCAAATATAAGCAAATTTTAAAGTTCGATAAATTACTCGAACCATCTCAAATTAAAATTTTCTTTTGATACTCGGATCATATTCGTTCGACAAGTTCAAATTGCTCGGGCTCGACTCAGTAGCTAAACGAGCTCCAATCAAACCTTATTTTATACTCGATAAATTTTGTGAACCAAATCTGAACAATTCAATACTCGGCTCGACTCGATTCATTTACATACTTTTACAAATGAAACATTTTCAAAACCTGCAAAAATTTATACTTGCACATCCTCAAAACCTGAAAAAATTGATGAAGTTGGTATGTTGTGCATCACCCTCAACAAGAATTCTATTTTCTAGACACCCTAATGGGTAGATATTTGATCTTTCACTATACATTTAAACTATAATTAAGCATAAGCAAAACTGAAGCGAATCAAATTCTTTGCGAGTAACATGAATATAACTAAATAAGTAAGAGGAGAAGAAACCACAATTCAATAATATTTTTACCAAGGTTGAGATAGATGATGCTATCATGCGAGGAAACATAGTCAAAAATAAGTAATTCTTCAAATCCCCAAATATTACCTCAGTTGCCACTGCATCTTTCCCTTCACACGGATGAATCTATTAGCTATTTAGCAGGTGAAGTATTGCGGGCAATCAATGATTAGTCATTCACTTGCGCTGAATTGTAGTAGACTTTAGCAAAAGAATGAAAAAAGTAATAGAAGAGTATAACTATAACTATAGTTTAGGCTCAGTATTGTGTTAAACTTAGCTGTTTGCAGAAGAAACAATGTATAAACAGGAAGAACAATACACAGCAGTAATGTACTTACACTGGTGGGGCAACCCTGAAGCTATTCACATCTTTGAGAAAGTAATTTGATGCGGAAACAAGTTCAGCAGTGACATCGACTCCACCAGATTGTTTGTTGGGCTTTTTGGAAATCCTATATTTGGAGCAAACAAGCCTACAAAGATGTGTTATGAGTCGCCCGGCGAGATAATGACTGCCAGTTAGCACACAAAGTGTGTCCTTGTTTATAAAGATGAGGCCAGATGGACCAACACGTCCAGGAGTGTTGGACACATCAATCACAGGTTTTGGAGAGTTGCTATTGGGGTTAAGGTAATCGTAAGCATAAATGGTGTTGGAGTCCAAACGCATAAATCCAACCCCATACATAATCCCATCCATATCATATGAAAGTAGCTCTTTTGTGTAGAGGGAATATGTCAAAATCTTCTTGCTGCCATTGGGATCGACTAAAGTGGTATGTCCTTCAACATCAAAACATTGTTCTTCCACTGAATTCAGCTTCAGCAGGAAGATTACTGATATCCAAAGACTCAGCCCATGGCCACCAAGATGGTAATTTGCCAGGTTGATATTCATAAATTTCACCTATATTTTCAAATAAATACATCTTGTTGTCAATAAAAGCAGCACAGGTAGCAACCCTTTTCCTGATCATGGGAGGACCTTTTCCCCAGGGCAGATCCACCACTTCATCAACACCTTTGATATGCAGCAGTAGCACTGCTTGCATGTATATGAAATTACCATCATCATGGCATCTGTGTGACTCTGTCCGTCCCCGTCTCTCGTTCATGTTTTGAAGAAAATAGGAGGCAGATCTGAAATTGATAGATAAATAATAGAGAGGTGACGTCCCATTTAAGAGCCCGTTCAACAAAGACTTACTTTAAAATCAAATTAAAATGTAAGTTATTTTAAGTTGCTATCAATAAGTGAAAGTGTTGGAACCAAGTTCCTCTTAATTTAATTATAAAATAATTACTCATAAGGTTTTGGGTCTTGGTCCTGCACAAGAATGTTAAGATTTCAGCTAAAAACTAACACACAACAAAGAAAATATAATGATTACTAAAAACAATATTAAAAAAAATATACATTAATTCAATATTACATAATAACAATCATCCACATTTGGATTTATCATATATGATTTGAGTGAGCGCATTTGATTTGCACTTTTGAAATGGTATATAGAGCTAGTTTGTACCCCCAAATACGTAAATCTTGGTGCTGATAGCTACACAGACACCCTCACTAAGACCCAAAGGAGCACCTTCCACAAACGGATTGAGAAACTTACCGCACGGTATTTGAAGGTGGGACGGTTCGTATATCAGAACTGTGAATATCGCAGATGTATTGTTGATCATCGAAGCATAGTTTTTGGTCTGGATTATTATTCTCCAAATCTATGAGGTAGCCTTGTTCGGATCCCGCGATTTAATACCATTTGATCACCACTTCATCAACACCTTTGATGTGCAACATTGCTTGCAGGTATATGGAACATTTTTAGAAGAGAGTCAAAATACATCATGGAGTGCTTTTTTTAAATTTATTTTAGTCAATTATAGTATTTCATATCTTATTCCAATAATTGTCAACTTATGAGTTGTGAGTCTAATGACTTTAAATATATATATATATATATATATATATATATATATTAATTTCCTCCGAACTATGAGATTATTAATTAGATTTTGAAGTTTTTAGTCAAATGATTAGCTATTTTTATGGATAAATTACAAATTATAATATTATATATTCAAAACTTTATATATTGTGGTTACAGTAAATATCTTCCGGAGATAACCGAGAGGAGACACTTTCAAAGCGAAAATGAATTAAGTTATTCTCATTTACAAAAAATTAATACCAATGTATGATTAAATCAATAAGACAAATAAGTGCAATATTAATTAATTAATTATCAAACTTATTTAACATTATTTTATCTCATAATAATATTGTTAATTTATTATAGGTGGAATGACACAAAGAAACAAATGAATTAATACTATCTCATAATAAAGATCAAATTTAACTAATATTAATATGCTTCAAATTCTAAAGTTGGAGGGTCATATGACCCCCTAGTTCCGCCCGTGTTTACCATCATCGTTGGATGGAGAATTTAATTATGATTTTCTTTAAAGAATTAATATTTCTACACATAAATTTGATACTTTCATAAATTTATGAAAAGTAAGATCCATCTGAGAGAAAATCTTGTAATAAACTATCACATTTATTTGAAAAAATATTTATTTTCTTTTTTTATTTCATAAATAGCTCTCATTCAAATGTCAAATAAATGAGTGGTACACCTTATTATATACATTTAGATAGGTAACTAGTGAAGGCACGAGCTTTTTGTATTTTTCAAAGTTTGTATTTTTTTTTTCTTATAAAAAATCTCTAAGACACCCATGTCTCTCTCACTAAGATAATGTAAAAACATGAGTTTCCAATTTTATTTTACATAACTTTTTTCCTTACTCTCTTATTATCTTTTAATATAAATTTTTGGACCTTTTTAATCGTTTTTATATGTGTAATTGGGTCACACTTTAGAGAGAAAAAAAAAACGTGTAGAAGTCTGCCAGGCTTGGCAGTTGAGATGCTCACACTTGTCATGTAATTTGTGACTCGTAAACAACGATATCTCTGGCGTTTAATAAAACAATTTACTTTCCCTTTTCTCTCTCCTCAGACACTTCAATCCAATTCAAATTCTCAGTTCCTATTTTTTACTGATTCTTTTCTCTATTATCAATACATTATTCAATCTCTATATAATATACTCGATGGATGCGGTCCTCGTGCAGTTTTAATCAATTGATTTTTAATCAGAGACTAAAATATATATATATATATATATATATATATGTCTGACCATGATCGTGAGCGGCCAAACGGCGGCGATGTTGACGGAGACGGTGGTGGGATTCGCCGGAAAAATGATCAGGAGGAGAAGCAGGTTGGGGATGTTTGTGAAAAACCTGCCAAAACGGGGAAAAGGGTGTCTCGATTTCGATTCAGAAAGCTTCATAGAAGGAACAAGCTGCCTTCTTCTTCTTCGAAATCTTGTTGTTTTTTAGGTAAGAGAGAGAAAATTGGAGGGTGTTTTATGTGTTTTAAACAAACCCCAAATGCGGATTCGCCTGAGGCACAAGAAAGCGACCCAAATGGTTCTGGGTTTACATTTGAGGTGTTGAGAAGTATGATTGAGAAAAATGATTTCTTTTCAAAAGAATGCAATACCCATTTGAATTGATTTGTGGATAGTGATTCAAAAATGCATCACTTCATTCAATTTTCTATCGGGTTTTGATTGTTTTATTTGTTGTTGAGCAAAACATAAAATCTTTTGGGTGATTCTACATTCTTGTTGTCTAATGATTGATGATTATTGTCCTGTTATACAAAGAGGGAAGGAAGACTAGTTTCGGTCTGGTTGAAACTGAAAGAAATAGAATTTTGGGCAATTTTGGAAGTTTTTAAGTGTTGGTGGGATAAGTTCTCTGGACATTTTCAGAGTGGGTGGTGGGGGCTGTTAAAGTAGATAATGGGTTTTGATTTTTCAGAGCAGTATTGAAAATTGGCTAGAGTGAAGTTATTATATCTGGTTGCAAAACATACCGAATTACTGGAACTAGAGAAAATGATACAAATACCTTGTTTTTAATTTAGAAGGGTGCTGAAACCATGGGATTTTTTCAAATGTAGAGTCCATTGTGTGTTAATCCAGTAGTGTTCATCATATTTCTTGTTACCTCATTGAGATGTTGAACATTCTGTCTTATTGCAAATTGAGCTTGCAGAATCCAAATGTAAAGTCCATTGTGTGTTAATCCAGTGTTGTTCATCATATTTCTTGTTACCTCATTAAGATGTTGAACATTCTGTCTTATTGCAAATTGAGCTTGTAGAATCCAAAAGTTAAGTCTGTCAATTTTTTGTTGAGATTCATTGTCTCGTTCTTTTTCTTTTCTATTTTTTGAGATTCTTTGTGTGGACTATTCTCAAACCTATTACTGATCATTTAGGTTTTGAAAACTTTTCTATCGAGTCACTTTTTCTTTTTTCTTTTTTCTTTTCTATTTTTTGAGATTCTTTGTGTTGCTTTGTGTGGACTATTCTATGACTGATCATTTAGGTTTTGAAAACTTTTCTATTGAGTCTGGAAGAAATCAGAATGTTGACTTTCATCCTCTTCATCTAGGTATCTCTATGTTTGGGTAATTCATCATTGTGTGTGGAACACATTTGGGTTTGGGATGGTTGCAACTTTACAAAGATGATTTGATGAATTGAGTTGGAGTGATTTAATGTACAGATGGTATAATTGTAAGACCCCGAAATTTTTTAAATAAAAAGGAATTTCCTTTATTTATTATTTTGAAATAGTAAGGGTGGATTTGATTAATGTGGTTAGTTATGGGTAAAATGCGCAAATATTTTGAATAAGCAAGTGGTTATAAAATATTCATTATCGTCGGGGAATATTCGTTTGGTCGTGGAATATTCGTACTGTCGGGGAATATTCGTACGACGGCGTAGTCTTTTGTGGGCCCCATAACGGAAAGTGATTGGATGAAGAAAACGACAAATATAAGTTGTTTATAAATAACGACGTAGTTGTTACTGTTAATACTGTTGGAATACCCGTTGGTTAAAACACACTAATACGCGTTGTTGAACAGTAGCACACGGTATTGCACCAATTATTGATTCTTACGTAAGAAGGCACTACTCAATAATTGTTACAGTAATTAATTCTATTCGATATTTTATTGATTTAATAATTCTTTGCGTTGATATTTTATATTGTTGTTGTTTGATAATTGTCATTACACGGTATTTTCATTATCGAAGCAATAATTCATAGTATCTCGAATAATATTATTAGATAACATTATTGGCAATGTCTAGAAAGTTACATACAGGAGAGGTTTGGTCACCTAATTAATTGCGCCAAGAAGAAGAAATTCTTATTGGAAAGCCCCTCTTTCCTGAACCGCACGGTTGTCGATATTGTGATTCTCGTAATATTATTTGTGAATAATTAATTATTGATTCATATGATGAGGAAAATATTGATTTTATGTGGATATAGATGGAGAAAAATTTTAAAATGACAATTGTTGAAAATTAATATTTTATCTTTTTTACGATAAAATAATTCATTTAAATATATTATTTTAATAATATATTAACGGTGATATTTTTACAATGAATGTGGGATATATGAGTATATGAGGAGGAAGAGTATTTTTTGTTGCATTAAATGATTAACACATGTTTTTGTGTGTCCATTGGACCCCATTTCTTGATTTGAAATTTGATTATAGCTTGTAAAATCGCCTCGTTTGTGGATTTGGTCAATTTTCGATTGAATTTGGAAAAACTTTCTTACGCAAAGTTGTAGAGAATTGAATTTCCTATAAAAACTCGCGAGATTCAATTTTTCGATGAAAGGACTATTTATTATGAATTATTGAAGTTCAAGCTCAAATAATTGATTTTTGGAAGTTTTAATTATTTATATCAACAAAAACGTTTTATTGTTTTGGTTAGCCCCCGTATGTTGTAAACATCTTTGATTTAGGAGTCTTGGTTGGCGTAGGATATATATATATATATATATAATATATTATTATTATATTAAATTTTCGCTTTGGTGTTCTAAGCAATTTCCTATAAATAGGGTGCTTAGGTTAGAATTGAAAATCACACCGTAAAATCAAGTTTTCTCTCTATATTATCGAGCGTATTCTTGTGAGTATTTTGAGTATACTTTGAGTATCAACATATCTGCAAGTTCAAGTCATCATGCTTTATATCAGGTGTTTTAACTAGAAATAATTGTCTTTCGAGGTAAGGGATTTTATTTTCTTCTCAAATGATATTATTTCTTTAATATCATTATCTTTGAAATATTGGTTGGAACTTTTATCAAATTTGGAACTTTTTCACGTATGGGGTTACTTATTCATGAGTTTCTTATTCACGAGTTACTATTCACGAGTACTATTCAATTAAGCGTGAAGATGTTTTTTTGTGAAATTTCTATCTTTTGGTGTCAGAGTTACTATTCACGTGATACACGGATTATTCACGTATCTGATGATTATTCACGATATCGCATACTTTATTCACGAATCTGACACTATTCAGAAAAATGAAATTTCTTCTTTTCGTCCAAAATATCTATTCCGGATACTAGCTTTGATTGTATCCATGTTTTGATCATTCTTGAATTTTACACCACTATGATTATTTTGAGGTATTGTTGGACATGGATAAAACAAAGTACGAATCCTTAATCCTTAATCCTTGTCATTTTGTTTCTTTGGATTCGTTTCTTTAAAAAATATTTTCATCATCCTCGGTCTTAAATGATGATATTCTTGAATATCTTTGGCACGTAGTGCAAAGATGAATGATTTCTTGATGAATATCTTTGGCCCATAGTGCAAAGATGAGCAGGTGTTGAGATGAACACGACCGATCGATGAATATCTTTGGCCGTAGTGCGAAGATGAGCAGTGTTGAGATGAACATGACCGATCGATGAATATCTTTGGCTGTAGTGCAAAGATGAATATTTGATTCCGGATATATATTGATTGATGTTCTGAGGGGATAAAATATCGACGATGAACTTTTAAATTCATATATAGAAGATAGTAGTTTACATTCTCTACTTAACTCTTCTAATGAATTATTATTTTCATTGCGAATATTGATTTAAAATTTGTTGTCTATTGTATTCTATTAGATTTTTCCCTGTTGGAGACTAATGATAATTTGTTGTATATTATCTTAGTCATAATATTCTTTACGGGACTAGTTGAGCTCACCCTTTTCCTTGTTGTTCCATTTTTCTTCTCAGGAGGCGAGAATGTAGCGAGTACTAGTCGGGGTATGGAATGAAGGTTCTAGAGAGAGTTGTTTAGTAGTCCTCACCATTTTGTAAAATAATGTATCAATAATTATGATGGGGATTTATTTGCGTGTGGATATTGTCTAGATGGCAATATCTGTATTTAAACTCACAGTTTATATGTTGTAATAATAAAGTTGTAGTTATTTCTGTACCATGTATTTGGCGACTCAGAATGGGTTGGATGGAATGGACCTATTTTGGGGGCGTCACAATAATGGAGGTGAAGGAACTTAGTGCGAAACTTTACTTCTAAAACATGTACAAAAGGTTTTACAGTTGGATACAATGCATGAATTAAAATACTTTGTTTCAGGAAGTTGGAAAATTTTCTTCTATGCATATACATGAAGATCAAGACTATGACAATGCCATAGGTAAAGGAACTAAGTGTGAAACTTCAATTCTAAAATATTTAAAGAAGATTTTTTAGTTGGGATACATTGTCATGAAATGACAATGCTTGGTTTCCAGAGCGGGAAAATTTTCTTCCGGGTAACAAAATTCAAAAGCTGTTGTGGATGCCAAGACCGACAAATTGTTGAAATTTTCCTTTAATTAATTTAGGGCTGAACTTCTACCTCAGTCTGGTTTTGTTGGTGAATGGAATGCTATGCTTCTGCAAACTTATTTGGGATGTTATGTACTATATTGGTCTAGTTTTCCTTCTCAGTATGTTCAGGTATGCTACCCTTGATTGCCTTCTGAAGTTGAAGTGCACCTGACATCACAGTATGGTTTTCATGGTATGTATTAATCCCACCTTTCCATTTTATACAGTTCTTTGAATCATATAGCCTTTCTGCCTTTGTTAGTTTTAAGTATTTTTAGCTCCTTTCTATAGAACTGTTTATTCATCTTTGCAAATTCTGGACTTGATTAACTCGGTTGTTAAAACAGGACCTAAGAGCTTTCTTAGTGATTTGCACTCAATAACGTGATCAATCGTTTTTAGTATTGAATAGCTTGATTTATTGAATTCTAATAAGTGGTCACTGAGAATGAGCTGCATAAATCTGACTATTGCTGCAATTTCTGATACATTCTTGCTACACAGAGAATCACTTCCGATGGTTGGTTAAATTGATCAAGTGTTAGTAGGGTACATGATGTGAGAATTTGCATACTGAGATAATAAATTAATGTTATGAGCAAGATGCTTTAGCTACTTCCTTGATTTTTAATAAAATTAATGTACTAATAAAAATTTAGAAAGAAACTCCTGTGGAAATATGATTGCAGTGAGTTTGAAAAGATCCTAGGCTATAGATTGTTGGAGGTACTTTATCAGGATATCTCAAATTTTTTGATTTACTTATTCTTAAATTTTCGGTTTTGAGTCCATCTGATTTTAGATATGGCTAAACCTTTATGTATGTGTGGTTTTGTGTCAAGGGAATGATAATGGTTCTGCAAACATTTTTATCTAGAGATGACCAAAATAGATTTGTCTAGTTTTTCTTCTCCATTTTTCTGGCACCAGTGATTGCCTTCTGAAGTTGAAGAATGCCTATCATCACAATATGCTTTTATGGCATGTTTAATCCCATCTGTCAAGTTTGTGTTGATTTGGATCTTTTTCTCATTCCTAAATACTCCTTCCGTTCCAAAATATGGGATCATTTCTTAACTGAGCCTGCTTTTGATTAAGTTTCTGCTTTTAGAAATGATTCCCTGTAATCTTGAAGCTGTAATTTACATATTTCACGCAGATTAGAAAAAGTGTGGTTAAGTTGCATGTACGTCAGAGTCAAAATTGCGCGTTCATTGTTGTGTGTCATTGGTGTGGTTACAATTACCATTTCACATAGTACAACACACAAACATGGGAAATAAGCTAATTCTCCACCTTTTAGTATCTGCTAATAGGTTCCTTGATTGGAAAAATTGTTGATTGCATGTTTTATCAAGCATGAGTCTTGCAGGTTCCTTGAAGACTTGTGTCTACATAAACTTGATTTAAAAAAAGGGAATAGTTAAATCCACAATAGAAAATATTATTTCTACAACAAAAGTGTCGCTATAGATCCTACAGCGACGGTAGTGTGAATTTAACAATTCCCTTAAAAAAAATTCTCTGTAAAGTAGTGTGAATTTAACAAGGTGTTATTATTGAATTGATTCACAGAGTTTGTTTGGTATTGATTAAGAAATGTGATTATTGATGATTTGATTCTAATTATTGCTTTTGCTTAGAAGCAGTTTGTGTTTGGTAATGAAAAGGCACATGATGTTAAAGAAACGGTTTATCACTAAGATTGGGCTTATCAACCAGCATCATATACACATTTCGTTATGTCTTGAATTTTTTGTTACACCTTTACACTACTCCCTGCAATTTAATTTGCTACACATGCTACCTTTGTGTTTATACCTCAGGTTTTCTCAGCTGTATCAACTGCTCGTCGATCTCCTGCCATTTTTGTGTGCCTCATCAATTAATCCAGAATGCATTCACTAGCCTTTCTTCTTCGCGAGTGCCTTCTGCAAATTTGAGGCCTTGCTGAAGTAAATGTGCTGGTGGGAAAGCCTGCTAACTGCTGAAAGGGGTTAGTAATTTGGTAGAGTTAGAAAGTATATGTAAGCCTCCAAAGGGGTTGGTAGCTTGGTAGAGGAATATGTCCATAAATGCAAACTAACCATAGTGTATGTCATTTACACATCTATACAATTTTTTAATTAATTTTTTTTTTTTTTGTGTGATTTTTAATTCAGCAAAGTTATACAATTTCTACCATTAGTATTTTTAGGGAACTGATATTTTCACATAAAAAATTAATATTGATATTTCACATGATATCTTTTCGCATGAATAGTGAGTGGGTCCTACCTTCACGTGAGGGAGACTCATGTGAAAATATCATTTTAACAAGTGAAAATATTAGTTTTCTATTTTTAATTTTTATTATGAGATAATAACTTTGTTGAAAAAGAGTATTCCTGCCCTAGTAACTTTATTATGAGGATGATAGCTTAGGTGCTGTTTCGTTTACATCTGATTGTCTCTTAGGTTGTGTTTGATAAACCTGAGAATTAAGATCTAAATGATTATGATGTCTTTATAAATTAAATCATCTGAATGGTTATGAGGTCTGAATCTAAAAAATTGTTTAATAACTAAATAGTAAGTTGTCTCTTATTGACACTATTTTACCATTTTAAAGGGTAAAATTTTATTTAATAATTTTAAATATTCAATTTAATAAAAATGAGTGCATAATATTGTTGAATATATTTATATAAAAAAAATTTATCAAAAATTTCATTAAGAGGTACCGCTTAATTATTAAGATTTTATTTTCATCTTTTACCGATTAATTAAAGATTCAGAGGTAATAAAAAAATAGTATCATGCCTCTTAACGAATAAGCAGATACCCATTAAGAAAGAATCGGATGTAAACAAACAACACCTTAATGGACCGTTTCTTATTCGCTAAGAGACATGATGCTGTTTTTTTTCTTCAATTTAATAAGTATTATTGAATCGATAAGAGAAAGTTACTTTATCATAATGGCCATTCATACTGTTCATTACACATGCATATTTTTATGGCCCACGTGCAGTGCAAGTCATGTGGACCATTAAAATATGTATGCGAGTATATGTGAGCGGTTGTATGTGATAGTAGACTTATTTTATTGCATGACTAAATCTTCATAACAAAATATATATTTAATAATATTTTTATGGGAAAAATGTATGTACATAACTGTGTATTACAGTCGGTTATGATGACGATTTTTTGAGTTATAGCTACAGTTTCACCAATCGCCATAGTTATTGTAAACTATAATGATTAGTGAGGATTCACCATAGTCCAAAATATCCATCATCATAGCCTGTAATATTATACAGAGTTGTGCCCAATTTTTATACATATTTCAATAACAATTAGAACTTTTAGCCACGTCCATTTCTCAGGCTGGCAACCCGACTTGAAATCGAGACCACCCAGAATACCCAAAGGAATCCAACCCGTTTACAGCCCTAACGCAACGTTGCCTTCATTGAAAATGAAAAAGGCCAAGCGTGACTAAATACAGTCGAATCCTCAAATCGCCTCCATCTTTCTCTACTAGATTTTGTCTAATGGCGGATATCAAGCTACAATTCGCGGCCGATGGGCCACCGTTATCGGTCATAGCTTCCGCAAAACTGGCCGGAATTCCAATCTCCGTCGAAGCCACTCTCAACTCCGGCTCTGCTCCAACTTTATTCCTCCCCAATGGGTAAGCACACTCACTCTAATCTTCTCAACTGTATGTAGGAGTATGTAGTATAGATGTGTCGCGATTTACCGTCAATTCGTTACAGTTTAGTTTTCTTAATGGACGCTTGTGATCCTGCTATAACATGGCTTATACTTTGAATTATGATGCAAACTTATCTTTAAATTAATATAATAGGGAAATTAGAATATAAATGTAGCTATAGCTATGTGGCTATCTATATTATAATAATATGTGGAATAAACAATTTGGGGCATTTCCTTAAATTTGTTGTGTGCATTTAGATTGAAGTTACACGGGACATTTACGCATCTTCGTTATATTGGTCGAAAAGCAGCAAATATTCCCAATTTGTACAAGAGGGATGATTTGGAGTCTACCCAGGTGTTTTTCTTTGAACTTAAGTCTTTTTTTTTCTTTTTTTACTGAATTTGAAGTAATTTGGAAATTTTGACTTGTAACTGTTTTTTGGGTTTAGTACTGCTAAGGGTTTTTGTTTGTTCCCTTATTTCTTCTACTAGATCGATGAATGGCTCGACTATGCTCCTGTCTTTGCATTGGGTTCTGAATTTGAGGGAGCATGTAGCTACGTGGATGGATATTTGCTGCATCGGACGTTTTTGGTTGGTTATAGTCTCTCAATTGCAGACTTAGCAATCTGGTCGGGTCTTGCAGGTAATAGTTTGTGTGCATCCTATAGATTATGTACTTATGTCTACAATTGTTTATCTCTATCGTGATTGCTTAATAATGCTCTTTGTAGTAACTGGGCGGCGATGGGACAGTTTGAGGGAATCAAAAAAATTTCCAAACTTGGTACGGTGGTTCAACTCAATATCAGTTGAACATGGAACTGTTTTGAATGAAGTTACAACAACATATATCGGGAAAAAAGGCTCAGGTAAGCCAAAAGCAACCCTCAAGGAAAAGGAGCAACAGGGTTTAACTGCTCCTGCCAAAAATCTAAATGGCGATGTTGAAAAGGGAAAAGTAGGCAGCCGGCCAACATTTGAAGTAGATCTTCCAAATGCCGAAGATGGAAAAGTCTGCTTGCGATTTGCTCCTGAACCTAGTGGTTATCTTCATATTGGGCATTCAAAAGCAGCACTCTTGAATCAATATTTTGCTGATAGGTATCATGGTAAAGTTATCATTCGTTTTGATGATACAAATCCTGCAAAAGAAAGCAATGAGTTTGTGGATAATCTTTTAATTGACATTAAAACATTGGGTATCAAATACAAGGATGTTACATATACGTCTGATTACTTTCCCCGGCTGATGGAAATGGCTGAGAAATTGATTCAGGAAGGTAAGGCGTACATTGATGATACTCCACGTGAGCAGATGCAGAAAGAAAGGATGGATGGAATTGAATCAAAATGTAGGAATAACACCCAGGAGGAGAACATGAAATTATGGAAGGAGATGATTGCTGGGTCAGAAAGGGGTTTGATGTGCTGCCTCCGTGGAAAATTGGACATGCAAGACCCAAACAAGTCCCTAAGGGATCCAGTATATTACCGTTGCAATCCTATTCCCCATCACAGGATTGGTTCCAAGTATAAAATATACCCTACTTATGATTTTGCATGTCCGTTTGTTGACGCCGAAGAAGGTATTACACATGCACTTCGATCTAGTGAGTATCATGATCGCAATGCTCAGTATTACAGGATTCAAGAGGATATGGGACTTCGAAAGGTTCATATATATGACTTCAGCCGATTGAATATGGTTTATACACTTCTTAGCAAGCGCAAGCTTCTATGGTTTGTTCAAAATGGAAAGGTTGACGGGTGGGATGATCCTCGATTCCCAACTGTCCAGGGTATTGTTCGCAGAGGTCTGCAAATTGAGGCATTGATACTATTCATTCTTGAACAAGTAAGTTTCTAGGATCTTTGGTATTTCATCAGAAGTCAGCTGGAGTTGCATTCAGTTTGTGTTTTACTAATTAAGCAAAAGGCTTAAATATGTTTCACTATCCTAAACTATCTGATATATTCCACTTTGGTGATCCTTTTAATTTTTTCAATTAGATGATTGAACTATTAATAATTCCATTCAATTGAGGCATCCACGTCAGAAATTGCTGACGTGACTAGTTGAGTGGGGCATAACTCAGCTTGTGTGTAAAAAATAGTTTTTTTTTTGTGATTAAACATTTTTGATATATTAAAGGGTAAAATGTTCTCACCCCTTTCATTAAAATACATTCAGACTAATTAAAACGGAACAACCTCTCTGTTGTTTCTTTTTATTCTTCTAAAACCCTAACCATCGCACCCGAACCACTCTTCACTTTCGTCAAGTCATTCGTTCCTGCCACCATCGCCAACCTCGGTCCTGGCTTTGACTTTCTCAGATGTGCTATCGACAGCCTCAACGATTTCGTCACTCTTCGAGTCGATCCCCATGTCCATCCGGTGAGATCTCCATCTCTGAAATCACTGGAGTCAGAAATTCCTCGAAAAACCTCAGCAAAGACCCTCTCTTGAACTGTGACGCCATCGTCGCCATCTCTGTAATGAGAATGCTCAATATCCGATCTGTTGGCTTATCTCTCTACCTCGACAAGGGTTTGCCCCTCTGTAGCGGCCTCGGTTATAGTGTCGCCCAACCATTTCTCCATTGCTCGTGTGTGTATATATACATATATGATTGTAAACCTTAGGTTATCTGAAAGTTAGAGTTTGGGGATTGAAGAAAATTGAAGTTGGGGTCTGGGTTTAAACTGTTAACTTACATATTTTGAGCTTCAATCGTCATTTTCATTGTATAGTTTGTTTGATTTAATCTGTCTATTTACCAAAAAATAATTCTCGTTTTGCTCCATCAGTCGCAAAATAGACCACCGAAAATTCTCGGACAATCCATGACCAGAATTTAAATTTGTCTGTGTTAAATTTGGGTTCTCCCAAATCGATATAGTCTGCTTCTAATTTGGGGAAGAAGGAGAGCTTAAATGTTAAAAGACTTGTATGTCCCTTCATTTTCCACGTAAATTTTTTGTTTGTAATTTTTTTCTATGTGTTTAAGCCATGTCAGCAACTTCTGACGTGATAGCCTCAATTGAAAAAAATTGAAAAAAATCAATAGTTCAATCATTTAAAAGGTGGATCACCAAAGTGGAATATGTCACATAGTTTAAGGTAGTGAAACATATTTAAGCCTAAGCAAAAATATGAATAATGACTCTGATAATAGC
This sequence comes from Panax quinquefolius, assembly GCA_020205615.1. Lineage (NCBI taxonomy): Eukaryota > Viridiplantae > Streptophyta > Magnoliopsida > Apiales > Araliaceae > Panax > Panax quinquefolius. The sequence goes on from CM035166.1 coordinate 9,720,408, forward strand.
ATTCAAATGTAATAACTTGTACATGATTTGACTTCCCTATCTCCTTTCTTCTTTTTCATTTCTGTACATTTATTTATACCTTTGAGGGGTGGGGATGGGGCTGTAAAAGAACTTGAACAAGGACCTTAAAACTGAACCTGATTTGTTGGTTCTTTTGTTAGGGGGCATAAAAAAATCTCAATCTTATGGAATGGGACAAATTGTGGACCATCAATAAGAAAATTATTGATCCTGTTTGTCCTAGACACACTGCAGTCTCTGCAGAACGTGTCTTGTTGACTTTGAAGGATGGACCTGATGATCCATTTGTGCGCATCATACCAAGGCATAAGAAATATGCTGGTGCAGGGGATAAGGCCACCACTTTCACAAAGAGAATATGGATAGACCTTGCAGATGCTAAATTCATCTCGGTAGATGAGGAAATTACTTTGATGGATTGGGGAAATGCCATAGTAAGAGAAATCAGTAAGGATGAAGATGGAAACATCAATCAGTTAATTGGGGATTTGAATCCTGGAGGATCTGTCAAGACCACAAAGTTGAAACTTACATGGCTGCCAGACACGAACGAACTTGTTACACTCTCTCTGATGGAGTTTGATTATCTAATCACAAAAAAGAAGGTATATTCTACTTTCCCGGGTATAAAGTTTCTCCTTTTTCCTTTTCTTCGGGAGTCAAAAACATACATGCTGCCTTTTATATTACTGGTGAAAATTTTCTTATGATTTTTAGATCCTGGACATTAGAATTATTCTTTGACATAAATTTAGTAATTCTACATGTCTCTTACAATGCTGGACTAATCTTTTTTTTTTTTAAATGATTTTCAGATCATGGTATCCTGAATTCTTTTTACCATCTTAGCTGAATCCATTTCGAGGCATTAGATGGAAAGTTAACTCTTGATTGTTTAAATCTAATCTCCTGTAGTGCATATATCTTGTAAGCAGTTATTGGCTTATTGCAAACGATCTCTTAATTAAGTGCTCTAATCATGACATATATCTTATATTTGATGGCAATGTGCTTGGTGCGCATGGTGATTGTTTTATTTAGCATCAATGTCTAACTTGTTTTGTGTTCGAGTTTCTGTTAACACGTGCGTTGTTCAACTATTTCCAAATGAAAAATTCTTGCCGTCATTCTTGCTCATAATGAGCTGAACAATAAAGTTGATAGTTGGTGTAATGGATTATTAATTAATAACTGGTGTATGTAACTGTTTGCTCTTCCAGCTTGATGAAGATGAGGATTTCCTTGATGTGATTAACCCATGTACGAAGAAAGAAATTACAGCATTCGGGGATTCAAACATGAGAAACTTGAAGCAAGGGGAGATTTTGCAGCTGGAAAGGAAGGGTTATTTCAGATGTGATGTTCCATTTGTAAGGCCTTCCAAGCCTATCGTTTTGTTTTCAATACCAGATGGTAGGCAGCAAACTGCATCCAAGTAAGATCTTAGCAATGAAGTAGTATGCTCTTTAATTTGAAATCTATTGACAAGTTTACTAAAAGAATCACATTCCATTAGTATTCAGAGAAATGTTGATGGTATACTGATTTATATTTTGTAAACCAAACTAATATTTTTCCAACTCTCTGTTCTTCTGATTTAGTCAGACTTTTTGTCCAGTTGTAATCTTTTGGTGATAATTTTACTGCATGTTTTTGCATCAACCTACTTGACTTCGTAATTGCATGATTATTTTATCTTAGACAAGCTTTTCGTCTTATAAAAAAAGGTGCTTACTGATATTAAACTATTATAATCAAGAATAAATAGTTTAATCTCATGCAACATAATTGGAAACAAAAATAGCCTGTCAGTCCCTTACATTGTGTTTGTAAGGTTTTTTTATGGGAAGATTTTTTTTAAGGGAAGATTTTTTTAAAAAAAACCTTACAAACACAATGTAAAGGACTGACAGGCTATTGGAAACAAAAATAGCCCGTCAGTTGTAAGGTTTTTTTTAAGGGAAGATTTTTTTTGAGGGAAGGGAAGGGAAGGGAAGATAATTAAAATCTTTCCAAATCTTGTTTGTGAGTTTTTTTTGAGGAAGAAAAGAAATTTGGAGGTAAAATTGATTTTATTTTTTGGAGGATTTGGAGGGATGAGAAAGATGGGAAAATTAGATATTTTATATTATCTAAAGTAACCTTTCACAATAAATCATGTCATTTATTACATTAATATGTAAGTGTAATGTAGTAATAGTGTAGTTTAAAAATAAAAATATTTTCTCTCCCCTCCCCTCACCTCACCTCACCTCACCTCACCTCATTCTAAACTCTTAAAATTACATCTCTTCCCTCCCTTTTTAAAACTCATAAACATGATAATAAAAAATTATAATCCATTCTTATATATTTCCCTCCTATACTTTTCTTTCACATTACATTCTTCCAAACTCATAAACATAACATTATATTGTGTTTTTAAGTTTTTTTTAAAGGGAAAGGAAGGAAAGAGAAAATAATTAAAATTCTTTCAAATTTGAAGTATCATTTTTGGATAGTAGTGTTTTAGCAACTAAAAAATAGATACAAAAATAAAATTCAAATGATATGTATAATAGTTGTTGGTTATAATCATTGTGTCCATGCATGTATGATCAGGGGCAGGGGCGAATTTTCACTACAAAGAAAAAGGACCGGCAATAAAGGACAAATTATTCACAAATTAAAAATGGTATATAATATATTACTCATAAGAGATTTAAGAAAAAATTTCTTCGCACAATTTCTCGCATTAGAACTTCTCATTAAAAGCATCATTCGTTAAGTTAGTGATTAAATATTTTTTGTGATGGATATATTATGAAGAATATGTTCTTCATAAATTATATATTGTAAAAGATTATTTTTGTTTGGCGAGGAGATGATTTCCTTACAATTAACATTTTGAAATAACTATTAAAAATGTCTTCCTTCATAAATAACAATTTTGCGAAGAACATATTTACTTTAGAAAGGTTAGATTTCCTTTACTAATTATATTTTGTGATTTTTTTAAATTTACGAGAAGAAATTGTTTCTACAATGTTGTTATTAAATAATCAAATAACTGCAAATTAAAATATTTTTAAAATTATTTATTAATTTGTAATCAACATCAAATAAAACATTATAATATATAAATAACCAATTGTATAATCCACAACTAAATATGTAATAGTTAAGTAACAAAATGTACAAAGCTTGTAATCAAAATAAATATTGGTGCCCCGAAGATCATCGTACCTAAAATATTTAATCATTAATACAAGTAAAGAGATAAGAAAAAAAAGCTATTAAAACTTTGTAGCTTTGTCATGTTAAGTCCTTTCTTCATTATCATAATTTTTTTCAACGCAAGGTTGGTCTTGTAAACTTCAGTCTGCCAAAAAAAACACATCAAAACTTAACTTAAAATATTTGAATGAAAAGAATATGACAAAAGATTAAATTGACAAAAAAATTAAGAAACGATACCACAAGTAAAAGTTATAGTTCCACAAGATCTCTATCTCATATGAATAGTAAATGTGCCCCACTTATGTGAGAAGAAACTTGTGAAAATATAAAATTTTGCTTGCGCGTGCAAGTGTTAATGTCCTAATTAAATGAAAAATATTATTAAAACGATAAAAGATGAGAGCTTGGTACCTATATATATACACATTTATATCCATCTAAACAAATAAATGTGCAACAAAATATAATTATAAGTTATACTATGCCTTTTAGGAAGCTTGATACGTACCTTTGTAAATATATATTTTTTGCTCCGTCCAAGTTTAACTCTTCTATTAATCTGCCCCCTTGAGTTTATTAATTTACATATATGTCTCTACCCTTACACTTATAAAAAAAATTCAACAGAGACTGTTGCCTATGCTGCCCCTTGATAGATTCTCCCGTGTGTATGGTAGAATATCAACTAATTATAATTTAACATATTATTTTATATCTATTTATTGTATCATAATATTACTCACAATATAGTATCATAATCAACTGAGTAATGTTTTGTGGCAAAAAAATGGATACAAAATGATGTGTACGAAGATGATTGGTATAAACATTGGATCCACTCATGTACGGTGGAATATCAACTAATTATATTCCGACACATTATTTAATTTGTATCAACTTTTTTGTTAAAATATCAATAATTAATCAAGCCTCACTTAAAGAAAGAAGAAATAAACTCACAATTAATCTTCATATAAAGGAGTAAACACGCTTCACATAAATAAATAAATAAATAAACTCATACAAATAAAAATTGAAATTGAGATCTAAATATTCCATTAAACGAGTATGGTTGTTATATGTTGATCAGTTAAACAATGCATGATATTGTATTTTCTTTTATCATAATAAAATAATCTAGTCTATTATATTATTTCCATCGTTTTAGAGTTATATTGTTTTAGAAATTTTTGGTTGTAATGAAATGTTAATGAATTTTTTTTTATGAATCACCTATAATAACAACTTGGGTCTCTAAATTAAATCATAACATATTAAAATTTAGGGAATTGTTAAATTCACAACAAAAAATATTATTTCTACAATAAAAGTGTCGCTATATATCCTATAGCGATGATTTTCACCGTCGCTATACATCTACAACGACACTTTTGTTGTGAAAATAATAAAAAATATTGTGGATTTAACATTTCCCTAAAATTTAATGTACTATTTCAATAATATATTTTTTAGTCACCTTAGTAAAAATAACAAATTTATTCATAAAAATTAGTAAAAGATATTTATCTTACGGAGGAGGGTTATTATCTTTATGTAACAAACTTATCAAAAAATTAATGATTACTATAGACACATTTTTGTTATATTTATAAGAAAAATAAAATCTATTGTAGCACATGACGATTATTGTTAATAAAGAATTATATTTTGAAGTTGTTTTTTCCTCTTTTTCAAAATTATAACTATATATTTTTACTCCATTTTAAAATTAATTATGTTTATAATTCAGCACTATAAATGACATGTTCCTAATTTGTAAATATTTTTTAATTATCATTTCTATTATCACACCACAACTACTAATTGCTAATGAATATTAAGAAAATATTTGAGAACATAGATTATTATTAAAATCCATCATTTTAAAAATATAATTATAATTTAAAAATAGAAGGATTAATAGAAAATTGTGTGCTATTCCTTATAATTAGTTTTTATATTCATATGGCTCAATAAACTGAATACATTCATGGAAAAAAGAATTATAAAGCTATAAACAAATATAATAACCACCTAAATTGTCCAAAAGAATAAGGTAAAAACAAGTAATATCCCTAATCACTTCAATAACAACGTGATTTTTATCGTATCAAACATCGGATAAAAATATAAAATAGGTAAAGTTTTATTTGATTTAAGTTTGTGGAGCATTATAATTATAATAGTATAAAATAAGTATATTTTTTACCGCTCAAATTTAATTATTTACAATATTATAATTATAGTGCTCCACAATTTTAAATAAAAAATTTACTTGATACCAAATATTTTCTCATTTACATAACCTTTAAAGGGCAAGAAATAACAAGTTGATCAATTCACCCTTCATGGGCTTAAATTGTGCTTTTCCATTCATTCATGTCTTCACTCCAATCACTTTCTCTGTATATAGAAATTGTCAACCCCCTATAAATAACCATTTCTATTTCCCAATCCAAATCCATCTCCTTTATCTCCCTCACATTCTCTACATTTATTTCTTTCTTTTTGGTTTCATTGCATATTAATTTATTAACAAATCATGGCGGATTTTGATAAATTATTGGTGGTGATGTTGGTGGTGGTGGTGGTGGTGGCTGCCATTGCCTTTAATTCTGTTTCGGCAGAACCTGACTTGCTTCAAGATTTTTGTGTGGCTGATATCTCCGCTGGTATATATTTTTACAAACCAAAGCTAAAATCTTCTCTTCTTTTCTATTATATTTGAAAACTTTTTGTTGCAACTCTTTTCCACCGGTATTGTCATTTTGCTATGGAAAACGGGAGTGGTTGAGTTAATTTTGGTCAATTGAATACAGTGTTGACACGCAAGTCGGGAGGTGATTTCTCGTGTGTTAGCACTGTATTGATCAACTTAACATGAAGTTAACGGATCCATAAAAAACATACCCAATAAAAGAAAAGTAAAAAGTTTTTAACATTTTTGAGTTTTGGGTTAATTTAGCTATATTTTTATAACCTTTCTTGAACAATTTTTATAACTTTCTTTGTTGTTGACGTGATCACCCATTTGATCATCTCTCCATAATTTATGCTAGATTCTGTTCAATTGTAAAAGTGAAAACATATTGAACTAAGAAATAAAGAGAAATGTGTTGAAATGGTTGCTCTCTATTTACGTTTCTTGTTTCTTTCTGTTTTTTTGGTATTATTATTCGAGTCCTACTATATATCTTGCAACGAAAAATGACTCTACCTTACTATGTATGTCTAGGGCTCAAACTTGTTTACCAAGCCTTTAACAGATCCTACATTCTGTGAAATTAAGCTTCGTGATAAATTGCCAATCGATCAATAATCGTCGAAATCTGATCTTGACCGCAGAGAGAGAATAACATCTCCGACACCGCGTGATTGACACTGTGAGATTGATCAATTGACCAAAGTTAACTTTATGCTAACCACTCCCTTTTAACTACCCGCCTCATCAAATATATGGGATTTCAACTTAATTCAATTGCAACATAAAACCAAACAATCCATTTTCCTATTTGTATGCAAAACAGGCGTGAAAGTGAATGGATTTGTGTGCAAAGGTTACGTAACAGCCGAAGATTTCTTCTTTGCCGGCTTGGCCAAGCCAGGACAAATCAACAGCTCAGTAGGTTCAATCGGGAATGCAGCCAATGTGATGAAAATCCCAGGCCTCAATGCACTTGGCCTGTCCATGTCACGAGTCGACTACGCCCCCGGCGGCCTAAACCCGCCCCACACCCACCCACCCACCCACCCACCCACCCACCCACGTGCATCCGAGATTGTATTCGTGCTCGAAGGAGAGCTAGAGATGGGATTTATAACCACATCAAATGTCCTCATTTCCAAGAAAGTTAAGCAGGGCAAAATTTTTGTGTTCCCAAGAGCACTTATTCACTACCAAAACAACAATGGGAATGTTCCTGCAGCTGTTATTTCCGCATTTAATAGTCAGTACCCCGGTGTTCAGCCCATCGGCCCCTCCTTGTTTGCCGCCTCGCCGCCGGTGCCGGATTATGTGTTGGCCAAAGCATTGCAAATTGATAACATAGAGCTTGACAAGTTTAAGACTAAATTTGCACCCAAGAAATAGACAAGTCGTGTGTTTGAACTTGTGGTGTCTAGAGTTGTAAATAGGGTGTGACATTCCAATTTCCTTTGTTTAGGAATTTAAAATTTTTGTAATTAAGTTTCTAAAGAAGTTGTTTTTCCTTTTATTAGTGACAATAAAATGTGAGATTTTTACAATGACTCTTTTGTTTCGCAATTCAAACTTGAAATTTCGTAAAGTTTTTCATTTAAGTTTTTTCTTTTCTTCTTGAAGCTTGACAAGGGACATATAAAATCTCTTTATTCTAACCATTACCCCAAGTCGCATTTCTTAGTGATTTACATACATATACTATTAAAAGTCCATAATCCCAATTTGGCATTGGTTGGTTTAACTAGGAAATGTCGGTGTACTACTTTTCGGTTAATATAATATCTTAATTTTACCTATAAATAATAAATAAATAAAATTTTCAACCATATAGTTAAACACGATTTTGTAAAGAGACTAATGAAAAGATGACGAATTTCTGTTGCCACTTGCATGGCCAACTAATATCGCAAAACATTTTACACTGGTGTGGGTTCCACTTCTTGTTTTAACCAATCACATATAAGTTGCAATTGTAAGTCTTCCAATATATAGCATATTAGCATTACACTTTTGTAAGTGCACTTGGCAAGCATGCGCAAAAAAAAATATTTTAATTTTTTTACAAAAAAGAAAAATGTCATTTTGGCACCTGGTAGTTAGGAACGACTATAATCTTTACTTGTTCAAATCGTGTTCAAGAGAATCGAACCGTTCATCAAGCCAAAAAAGTACAAAGTGGATAAATCACTCGTTCAACTAGTGATTATAACGACCCAATAACGTCATTAATATATAAAAATATATATTATTAATAATTAATAAATTTTTAAAAATCGTTTTTATGAACTAAAACGTAATAAAAATGAGTTATAATATTAATAAAAATGATTAATTTTAATATAATTTCTTTTGTAAAAAAAATTATTTAAAAACAGGATCGACCCAAATTTTGATCAAAACAGAGTCATTGATCCAAATTGGACCGCAAGGCAGAAATCATCAGTGTTGGACCACCAAAGAAACCCGAAGCCCCTAAACCTCCACCGGAAAAGCCGCTTCCTCCTAGCTGTGGTCAATGTCAACTTGTTGCACTCAGTTATGTGCCTCATGATGAGACCGGACAATGCTCCATCCTGTAATAACATCCTTCGTGATATATACAGAATTTTCCATTAGTTTCAAGTTTCATATTTTTTCCCTTTCTTTTCAGACCTGGGTTTAGTGACTTCAAATAATTTAGTCCAACACCCTCCAAAAATGGTGAGTCTTAGCCTTCACCATTTCCCCATATATAAAGAACAAAACCAGAAAAGTAGAACAAGTATAAAAGGGGCAAAATGGACTATATATTTATCAAAGAAAAACATTCAGGACAAATCAACCATAAACCTGTACCAATGCCAAGACAAGCCGATGAAATCAAACCAGATCACGGACAAACGCAAGTACAAACTCATCCACTGACATGAACAATGCAATTATGCAAAGATTCCAAACCTATAGGATATAGTTTTTCTACACCAACATGGAACAGCCTAAGAGATGAGATAATAGACAAAATTCTTCCTCTGAACTATCTTGCAAAACACCCATCTTCTTAACCTTGACCTATTATAGAAACAGCTCGAGGAACAACCTTCATACACCAGCAGCAGCTAGAAGTGCTGGACTTTAAATTTCCAGTCCCCTTGCACCGGATCATATGACACAAACTCCGCACCTTGTTCTGCTGTCTTCTTCATTAACATCTCTTTGTACATGTCAACCTTTGGACCATCAATGTATTGTTTCCCAGTTTTTTTGTCAATACATTTGATGTTACATAGAGTTATCTCAGCTGGCTTGTTTAAGCCTTGCCCAACGAGGGGTTTCTTGGTCTCATCCATATAAACAACCACCTCGCGATCATTGAATTGGACATGAGATTCAATATCAAGCTCCCGAACATCTGTCTCTCCCAAAAACTTGATGTTCCCATAACCCAGCCGCCCAACAACGAAGTCCTTCACATTGCTGCAGAACCCTGATTCAGAGATTTCTTTTACTGCCAATTCCTCAATTCGTGGTTCAATGTAGTAGTCAGTGTGTCTGATTTTTGGCATCAACTTCATTACATCAACACCACCAGAAAAACCCATGCTCGAAAAAGAATATGTTATTTTGAGTGTGAGTTCATCAACAATTGCAGAATCTCCCTTTGGGGCTAGATGATCATCATGAACCCCATCGGGTTTATGGCTGTGTTCAGCAGAAGCAGCGCTATCTTTACTTGTGCTAGTTTGATCCAAGTTTCCTGCAAAATTGCAAGGGAGTTAGCTTTGAATCAGAATAGGCCAAAATAATAGTAATAAAGAAAAAAAGAACAATGATTAGAAGCAAAATGTACGATATAATGGAATTACTGGATGAAGAATTAATGTTCCCCCACTACTACTCCTATTTTCCTATCTAAATAGGACCATTAGTGTCTTCAAAAACACAATGTAAGTAATTGCTTAAATTTACCAGACTAATTATACCAACACCATTAATTAACAAAAGTTCGTAAGAACAATATAAGGGAAAAAAACAGAGAGTAGATCTGTCTCTCTATAGACAATGGTGGCAACAAAGAGCTGCTTTGAAACTCGTCTCCTGGCTCTTTAAACTCTTAGAATCGTAGGAGGGAAAATTCAATGGAAATTTGAAACAAAGGTAGACATGTAATTCATCTGAATAAATAGTCATGTAATTAATTGAAAAGAAAAGGTAATCAAGTTAAAGGAACCTGTTGATAGTTGATACTGTGACATATATATGCAGATAACTCCACATGATATAAGAATCAGAAAATTAACTAGAGCCAACATTAACAGAAGAAAATACTTAAATGTGAAAGAGAAATATATTCATTTTCTTTTTCTTTTCATAAACTACCAATCTTTCAATTTTGGAATTGATTCTGTTCCAGAACAATTCTCATATTATTTATCATCTCAAACCAGCAATAAATGTATGCGAGAAACAACCATTAGAGAGAGAGAGAGAGAGAGAGAGAGAGGATCCAGGAGAAAAAAGTTAAATGATGTATCAAAGTCTTACCATCTTTGTTCTGATACAAGGAACCATCCACACCAGGTGCAGACACATTCACAGAAACATTACCTGAAAGGTAATAATATGTCAGAAGTTAGAACACAGTACATTTTAATATTAGACACAATCATAAATGTAATTAAAAATTTAAGAAGGGACAAACGTGAGAGTTACAGAAGATCAATTGATCTTTTATTACTCATGCATTTATACCTACGAGTCTATCATTTATTCTTATACCTACATATCACTGTTACTAAAGTAATAGTTTCAACAATTTTAATATATTGAAATTGTGGAATTTAGAGCAAATTGTGCTTATTTCGACAAGAACTTACCATTCTCATACACATGAATGGATGTATTCTTAGCCACAGACAAATTCTCAAAGTTAGCCATCAGATTCCACTCTTCAGTTGGACCAATAACTAAAGATCTTGGATTCTCCCTAGGCAATAGAGCCTCTGCCTTGGCTGTGTTAGGAGTCATGTGAGCATCACTGAAAAATGGCACCTGCAAACAGCATTTAAGTGACCAACTAACATACCAATATTTTCATGGTTCTCTTTCCCATCCATTTAAGGAGGGGAAAAGGGAGAGATCATAATCTTAATTAAATGATACCAATTTCAACTTGTGAATGGTTCTTACCTTTGGACCATCTATTTTAGGAATGTATTTCGGAGTTGGCAACCGATTTTTTCTGTGACATAGGTGTCTGATAGTCAGCAGGGAGGAACTTCTGACAGGAGAAGGCTTTTCAGAAACCTGTTGATAAAAGAAGTAAGTTTTATAATGTGCAACTAATATGCATATTAGTAGCTTTTCAAAAACATATTGAAAACGGTAAAAAACTTGATGTTATCTAGTGAAGAAACCAATATACATGTTTGTGTATTATCATTGATATTTGCTTATTGCTCCTTGTCCTTGTTAAATTTGATTTTTGTGTGTTTACTTGTGTCATTCCACAATATGCACACAAGAAAACTGTGTACGTTTTCGTAGAATCATTCACAAGACAAACATTTCTCATAAAATGCAAAACCCATCTATATGTTCTCAATCATAGTTAACGAAGTAGAGCTTATTTACCCTTTACAGCATATTCTTGTACCCAATGACAAATAATGTTTGTATATGCACAAAACTTACAGGTATACAGGAAATTCCATATCTTACTACTGGTGTAGTTCTAGGGCCATCAGTTAACATCTGGGGCACTGTAGGCAATGGTCCGAAAGGGATAGCAACAGGTGATTGCTTGATAGCATCGATGGTCTGACAGGGAAACCTGAAAAAGGTATGATCATACATGAAGTACTTATAACATTATTAATAAATAATTCATATCATTCTAGGAAATGACTATTGCAAGAGAGATTTTGTTTTCCTACAACAGCAAAAAGATCCTACACGAAAGTACATAGCATATAACAGAAGCTCAACTAGATATTGCAGACGCAGATATATGTTTACTTTTTTGTTTTCCTGCAACAGCGCAAAGATCCTACGTGAAACTTCATTACATCCTACGACACAAAATAAACGCCACTACTGTACATAGCATTTAACAAAAGCTCATCAAGATATAGCAGGTAGATATTTCAGCAATTGATGATCTCCATATCGGCGAAAACCTATATGTATAATGATAGTGAAACATGATGCACTCTTTAGGTTTTCATATAATATCCAAATATCACCAGCAGTAAATATATTGACTCATCTGAAAGAACTAGGGTGCCTGTCCAAACCAAGAACTGAATGAAAATTGCAATATATCTCTTACAGTCAAATTGTTCATACTAAATTCTGATCACTAGCACAAACAGTTATTTAATTCAGGGGAAGGAGTATAAGAAGTCAGAGATGAAGCATACTGCTGAGCTGAGTTACTTTGTCCACCAACTTCTGTAACGCCATCAATGCCATTTGCACCTTTCAGATGGGCAAAAATGAAAGTTAAATATCAGACGATGAAATCCAAAGTATTGAATCATTAACAGAAATAGTATGACTGTAAAGACTATCTATGTTGAACTACTAGAGAACGCACCTCCTGTTTGACTAGTTTGTGCTTGCTGAAAAGGAGTGGGGAAAGAAGGCTGCATTATAGACATAAAAAAGACATTCTCCATCAGAGCAAAGCTCCAATATATCTATCCAATGTAAAATTAGAAGAAGCATCCTAAACTATTACATGTATTATCCGGTATGGTATACTTGAATAGAAGTTTACCTTGAATCCAGGTGTTGTTGATGGAAAAGTGAAAGTGTTTGGGTTGCCAGATGAACAACTTGTAATATGTTCGGATAAAGAACTTGTCTGAGTGACTGAGGGTGTAATTTCTACAAAGCTAAAGCCAGGACTAGGTCCTGAAGCTGTTCCTGAAGCTACAGTACAACTGGAGATAGTGGAAGGTGGTGGCAAAACAGATGGAGCCAAAAGAGATTGAGTGCTACTGTTAGGTACAAATGCAGTGGGTGTCGCTGTTGCGGAAGTAGAACTGCAGATAGAAGGTGATGATGCAAAAGCAGTTGAAGTATAATTGAATAAATTGGGTCCAATTACGGATGCTGTTCCTGGAGCCGATGAAATTGACGGAGATGATGTATATGCAGTTGAAGTGGGTGGACTGGACAAAAATGAGAATGTGGGTCCAAAAGCAGGGACAGACTGAGTTAGTGAAGTAGAAGCACCGCATGATTTGTCCAAGAAAGAGTTGGCAGGGGACAGTTTGCTTAAGGCTGATGAAGTTTGATGAAGAAATGGATTAGAAAGTGTTGAGGTAAAGAGATACTCAGATGAGTGACATGTAGGTGACACAGATCTGGCAAGAGAAGGAGATGGTGCAAAAGTAGGTGAGTTAAAGGGACCGGAAAGAAATGGGGAAGAGTCAAGTCCAAATGGTGGGGCCGTCACTGTTGTGCTAGAAGGCTTGGATGAAGTTGTCCGAATTGAGTTCCCAGAGGATGATGTGCTAAAAGGAGGCCAACTAAATGCAGGTTTAGACACTTCAGAGCTTGGAAAGCTAAAGGATGGCGTTCTGGGAGCAAATAGATTTGATGGGGTAGAGGAAGATATAGGATTCAGAGATGGGCTATCAGATCTAGACATATGATTAATAAAAGGATTTGACTGTACAGAGGCAGGACCAACTCCAAATTCACCTGCAGATTGAAATTAATCAACCAAGAAAAAGAAAATACATCTTTTGCTACCAAATGGCGATGGTCAATACACAGAAAAGTCAAGCACGCATACCTCTATTCTTGAACCGATAGACCTCCCACCTCAATTCTTCATGGCTTCTATTTTGGTAAACTGGCATAGCAGATAATGACAAGAGACTTCCAGCACTGCTTCCACCATTTACCTCAAGGGTTCCAGTGTATGTTACTACTTTGCTTCCTCCATATTGGCCGCCAAGAGCAGACTGTCCAGACCCTATGCCAGCAAATGTGGATATTCTGACCTGTGTTCCTGCAATTGTACACAGTTTTTACTACTTCTCATTGGTAACCAAACAATTGGTATGACATTGTAAATAAGCTGGCCAAATGTGCAGGCCAGACATAAGAATTCAAGCATACCTTTATCTCCCAACTTATAGTCCTCCCACTTCAATTCTTCATGGCATTTATCTTTATGAACATGCATGGCAGATATAGACACTAGTCTTCCACCACCATCCACCTCAGCAGTACCAGTGTAAGATGTTACTCTACTTCCTTCAAGTTTGCCACTAAAAGTTGATTGCTCAGAGTCTATAATCCCAAATGTTGGTGATCTGGCTTGGTCTCCTGCAAAATGAGGTGAATTAATTACTACATTTAATTGTTAATATAACAAAATACATTATTAACTTCTCCTATATTGTGATTAGTCTTTTACCCAAACAAAATCATGCTATGTAGGATTTGAACCTACGACATGGCTTTTTTAAAAACCCATGTTCTACCAAACTGAACTAAGAGCGCTATGTAAATTAAGTGTTAGAAGATGATGATCAAGTACATGTTAACTTCTCCAATATTGCAATTAGACTTGCCCAAACAAAATCACGCACTGTAGAATTTGAACCTATGCCATGGCTTTTTAAAAACCCACGTTCTACCAAACTGAACTAAGAGCGCTATCTTTTCAGTAAATAAAGTGTTAGAAGATGATTGTGAAGAAGTTTCTAAAACATGCCCATTTGAAATTCCACAAATTGACCCCTAGGTAGCAAACCAAAAGTTTGTGCACCGCAAGCGGGACCATACAGTTATTACTTGTGTCTATATATCACACACACACACACACACACACACACACACACACACACCCCAAAAAAAACATAAATAAGAAGATACGATGTAGAATGATCAGGAATTGTATAACATGAAAATATGATATCTCCACATGGCTCCTCTCACATAAATATTGAGTGGGACCCATGAGGAACAATCGTATATCCTTGTGGAAAACTGAAAATATCAGTTCTCATAATAAAATTGTCTAATAATTTACGTAAAGTACTAACCACCAAAACCGGATGAAGTGCCCCATATTGAAGGAGATGATGTAGTAGCTTCTATTGATGTAGATGATAGAGGAGAAGCAGTTGCTCCGAACACGCCAGTTGAAGCTCTACCAAATACTGATGTTCCTGCCTGTAAGCCAAAATGTGCTACGCCACTAGCGGGGGAAGACACTTCTGCACCATTTGGATTGCTACTTTCCCCAAATATGTATTGGGATCGAAATGGGCTGGAAGGTACTGAAATCAAATGGAAGACAATTTTTTTTGTTGTAATTCAGGATATCAGTGACTACCATTCACCAACAACTCAAGAACATGAAAAAATTACAGCCTTCAATAACTAACATAACAATTTCCAAAGAATCCATAAATCTAACAATTATATTGGGCGCATCCATGGAGCATAAGTAAAAAAGACATTGTGATTCATGAGAAGTTTAAGTCAAAAGGATATTACAATCTATGTCTCTATGCATTACTAATTTAAATTTATAACTATTTTCCTGAACCTGGCCACACAGAAAAATTAAGATTAAAAGTCATTAACATGAATGCACATGCTGAATGAGGGAGAGGAAAATTGTGACATGGTGATAAAATATAAAAAAACAAACACGTGGTTAAAGAAAATATTAATAGATTTATCCAGAGTCCAGATTCCAAAAGGCAAGAACTAACGACAAATAAAAGACATAAAAACATATTTAGTAATTTGTCATGAAACTCATAACATCACCAATATATAATCCTAGTTTTCACAAAGAAGCTAGTAATATAGAAGTTTATATCCCAACAAATACATAAACAAGAAGATACGAGAAACAAAGAAGAGGAGTTCTATTGGCAAAATCAACTAAAACATATAAGAAACAGAAGTTACGGTAAAATATCGAAATTTACTAACCTCCAAAACCTGCTGAAGTCCATCCAAATGCAGGAGGAGATGGAGTTGTGAATGTTGATGAAGATGCTCCAAACACCCCTGCTGGAGGTCCACCAAATACTGAAGCTCCTGTAGATGAGCCAAAACTTGTGACGCCACTAGTGGTCGCAGGCACTTTACCATTTAGATGGCTACTTTGCCCAAATACATATTGGGTAGAAGAAGAATTGATAGAAGCTGCTAAGAAAACAAAAGTTACCATTATGTGCACCACAAAATTGGTCGTACTGAAAGCATAGTCCCAACAAAACATATAGTATACAGAAATGTAAAGGTGAAAAATGGGGGGAATACAAAGATCATGATGATTTCAGATGTTTTGGCTTGCTTTCTGGAAATCATTGTCACAATTACAAGTAATCAAAACCTCCTGCTTTTTCCAAGAGAAAAAAGGATTACTTCAATACAAGTATTAAAATCAAACAATAGATTATATTTTGTAGGAATTCGGTATATCAATGTCGATTACTAACCAAATACTCAATAAGGACAGTAGAAATATACAGATTTCAGTAACTTAAAAAAATGATTCCCCAGAATCCATAAAATTTTATAGAAGTATATTTTGTCTTGCTTTTCTGGAAAGCATTGTTAAAATCACAGGTAATCAGCCTCTCCCACTATTTCCAAAAAAAAAAATTACTCAATAAAAAAATATTAAATTCGGTATATTAAAAAATATCAATTACTAATAAATTAATAAATCAAAATTACATTAAAATATAAAAAAAACACCAAATAATAATAAATTATTAAAAAACTACAACAAAAATACCGAATTACATGGATAAACAAAATATTATAAAAAAAGAAGAAAATATTATGAATTACATGGAATTCGGTATATCAAAAAAATTACATGGATAGATAATATTATGTAGTAATTGATATATCAATAACTATTACTCACCGAATACTCAAGAAGAGCAGTAAAAAATAGAGATTTCAATAACTAACAAAATGATTCCAATTTGCACATAATCCATAAAATTTTACAAAATTAAATTGTGTGACCTGGTGCATGTGAAATAAAGACACTGTAAGAATTAATAACTTCCTATAAAACAAAGATTATACAAACTATATATGTATATACGAACAACAATTTCCCTAAACCTAAATACGCACAAAAGTTGGCATAAACATGAAATATATGAAGATATGTGCGGTATGATATTGATGATTATCCTAACATGAAAATTATAAATTAAAAACAGATTATTACAGAAAACCGGAAAATATCAAACTGTAACCCAATTAAACAAGAATTAATGACAAAGAAACAAACAAAAAACGAAATCGGTTATAAACACCATAACTTCACCCCCTAAATTCACAAATTAAGCACAAACAGCATATTGAGTTGTTCAAACAAAGATTAAATAAGAGAAATCAAACACAAACTATGAACACGAACTACTACAAATACAATCATGCATGTATATATATGTAATTAACGAGATATATAATGTGGATACTTACGAGTAGAAGAAAACATGGACTATTGAAGATTCTGATGGGAGAGGAGATAGAAAGTGAGAGTAAAAGTAGTGTGGAATTATGGAGATTCAGGAGAATTGATGCTTGGGGTTTATATAGGGGATTGGGACGGAGTCAGTTAATTAAAAGAGTAGCTTTATTTTGAAGCCCATTAGTGTATGCGAAATTGGAAACCCTGTAGCTTACGTCTAAAGCTAATTCGCGCGTATTAGTAGCGGAGGAGTTAATTTTCTTCCGTTTCTTTCAATTTTTTCCCATACTTTATTCTATTTACATGTGTTACCCATAAACAAATACTCCCTCCGTCCCAAATTAATTGCTCAGTTTTAATTTTTTAAAATCAAATTGACCATTTTTAAAACTAATGTTTTTACTATTTTTGCTAAAATATAGGTGAAGATATTATAACCAAAAGAAAGTATATACAATTTATTACTAATCCTAATTTTTATAATTTTAGAAATATATTTATATATTCTTAATTATTAATTCTAAAAATAATCAATTTGACTTAAAAAAATCAAAACTGAACAGTTAATTTGGGACGGAGGGAGTAACAATAACGCTACTATCACATACAAATATCAGATACTGCATGCATGCATGGATGACACTTATAGATTTGTTATTGAATTAAGTGGGTAACGTCAACAATGTTTTTAGTCTGAAAACTCACCCCGGCGATACGGTCGAAATGCAGAGCAAATTGGGAGTCGCATGGAAACACACTTCTTTTAAACTTGGAGGGTTGCTTATCTCTTAAGCCAATTTTCAGACCAAAAGGGAGGAGGTACTAGAGATATGGATCTTGGAAGATTACACAAACTGGGTTTGGACCAAAAGGTAAAACATCAAAATTGATTTGGACATTTTGGGTATTGAAAGAATGATCGAGCCTTTGGGAATTCAAAATGGAGCATTGGTACTTGACATTATTACAAAAGGATTGCTAATTGCTTATTTGCTTATCACCTTCAAACAAAGACTACCAAGACATTTGTGTTTAAGAGGTTAAATGATTAAATATGCACCATTGCCTGTCTTTATACCCAGAGCCTCGTCTCCTTGAGAGATTTTCAGCCTGGAATAATGTTTGTGCCTTGTGATTGTGATAATAAAATAATATCACACAATTTTATACCATTCTAAACTTGGTCTCAAGCTTCTATCGGATCTATAACGACGATTTTCATGTGAAAATATCATAAAGTCATGTGAAATTAGTCACATGGTCCTCTAACATGACCATTATATAGCGTTTGTGTGACGCCCCCAAAATTAGGTATACATCACCCATCTTGGGTCGCCACTTACATGGTACAGAATTTAAATACAACTTACTAACATAATCTGCCGCAGTATAATACGACATAAATCATGAGTTTAAATACAAATATCGCTCTACTAGATATTATACAAACTCAAAAAGAGTCCTCATTATAATTATTATCACACTATTTCACGAATAGTGAGGACTACTAATGCTATCTTCAGGGACCATCACCGCTCCCCGACTCGTCTCAAATTTATATTCTCATTTCACGAAGAAATAAGTGAAAGAAAGGGTGAGCTCAACTAGCCCAAGAAGAAATATTATGACTAAGATAATGCAGAATAAATTATCAATAGTCTTCAACAATGTTAAACCGATAAAATACAATAGACAACCGGTTTAATCTGCAATGAATATGCAATCCATTAAAAGAGTCAAGTAGAAAATAAAAGTCTACTATCTTTTAGGTTTTAAAAGGTTTTTTCATCATTTATTATAATTTGAGACTGAACTTTAATAAATATTCCACACCATCGAATCACCCCTCGCACTACGGCCAAGGATATTCTTTAAGTATCGCGACCACAATTATTCATGCACTACTGCCAAGAATATTTGTGTATTCATTAATGGTCATGATCATGCCAACAATCGTCCATCAATGCACTACTACTAATCGAGAATTTTTACCACATCATTTGTAACATTACGGTCATGATTACACCGAATAGTCTCTCAAGTCATAATCATACCAAGTCCATCTATGCACTATGAGCCTGAGATGACTTTAAAAATATAAACATGAGGATGATGACAATGATATAAGAATTCAATAAAAACAAGTTCAAGAATTATTTTATCCAGGAATTATTAACGTCAAATTATCAACACGATACTATTTTGTAGAGTAAAATTCAAGAATGATCGGAAGAATATTTCCATGAAAGATCTTTGGATGAAACGCAAATATCAAGGATATTCCACTAATTTCATGGAGTATAGAAGTCAAAGTTTTAACCAACTGGGTATAATAAAGAATAGAATAACAAAAGAAATCACCGTGCATGCGATAGATCGCATGCGGAGTTATTCCAATGAATAATAAATAACGGAACCAGTCCCGGCGTAAACGCATACATGACAGGATGTTCCAACAGAATAATAAAGAATGGAACCGAAGTCCGGCGTAAAACACATGCAGACGAGGATGTTCCAACAGAATAATAATAAAGAGCGGAACTCAGTGGGTGTAAAACACACGCAGCAGGATGTTCCAATGAGAATAATAATAAAGATGGAACCGGTCGGTGTAAAAAACACACGATGAGGATGTTCCAGAATAATAGAAGAATGTCACCAAGTATAGGGTAAACCGGCGATACAAAAGTTATTCCAATGCGAGAATAATAAGCAATGGAATAACAACAGATTCTCTTCATGAATAAGAAAGAATAACACCCCTTACTTTTGGTAGAGAGATTGAATCTTTGCAGCAGGTGTAGTAACAAAATACTCTTCTTCTTTTCTCTTATTCTTTCTATACTTTCTCTCTATAGCTTGAATGAATTTCGTGAAAAATAATGAAGCCCTAGGCCTCTATTTATAGAAGATTTCTAGCTTAAGACCGCCGTGTGAAAAGGCAAGTGGCTCGACGACTAATGATGTGAAAAGAAAAGTGGTTTGACGCTCAGTAATGTGAAACGACAAGTGGTTCGGCCTTTGTAATGTGAAACGACAAGTGGTTCGACGTACGGTAAAGGTAATTACTATTAACGAAGGTAAATACTATCGACGAAGGTAAATACTATTCACAAGTGGTAATTACTATTGACGAAGAGACTCTTAGATGATGACATATAGAGCCCCCCCATAAAATAATCAAACTTACCACAAATCATAACACATGTTTAATCTTTCAACAATTATTAATCATTTATAACTTGTCGTCTCAATTATTGATTTAATACTATAACATATTATACGATGATGATATCGTGACAATAATTGAATCAATAATATAAGAGATATGATGCAAAGAATCTTCGTAGCAATAATTGAGCATAGGTGAGTGACTTCTCACGTAAGCATCAATAATCAATACCGTGTGCTACTACGCAACCATGCCAGACATCGCACTTTTACCACCGGGTAGTTCAACGGTTTTAACGGTAACACTCTCCGTAGTTATTTTTATAAAATATTTTTGTCGTTTTCTCAATCCGGACAATAATTTTACTGTATGGGGTCCACCAATGATTGAGTTGTACGAATATTCCCTAAAAAGAATATTCCCAGACCAAACGAATATTTTATAACAACTTGCATACTTTGCAAAATTTATAAATATTACCCACAACTATAACATTATATCAAATTTATTCCATAATATTCAAAAATAATATTTATAGAAAAATTCATCTTTATTTATAAAAGTTGGGGTCTTACAACCTCCCTTCTTATGAAATTTCGCCCTCGAAATTAGGGTACGACACTGGTATGTCGAAGAGGTAAGGATACCTTGATTTCATTTGATTCTAACTCCCAAGTCATTTCCTCAACATCGTGGTTCCTCCACAAAACTTTGACTTGAGGTATAACCTTGGAGCGTAGAATATGTTCCTTCTTATCCAAGATTTGAACAGAACCTCTTCATACGTCAAATCTTCCGCTATTTCGTCGGTTCTAACTCAATAATGTGGTTCGGGTCTTTCACATATTTACGTAACATGGATATGTGAAAAACGTTATGAACACGAGACATATTTCAAGCAGAAAGCGAGTCTATAGGCCACGTTCCTACTCGATCGAGGATTAAAATGGACCGGATGAATCGAGGATTAAGTTTTCCTCTCTTTCCAAATCTTGTAACTCCTTTCCATGGAGCAACTTTTAACAACACATGATCTCCTATATCGAATTCCACGTCCTTTCGATGAAGATCAGCATAACTCTTTTGTCGATTTTGTGAGATTTTTATACGTTGTTCGGATCGTTTGAATCTTTTCCAGTAGTCATACGCATTCAACTCCGGTCCCAACAACGTTGCTTCACCCACCTCATCCCAAAGATATCGGAGAACGACACTTTCTTCCATACAACGCTCGAATGGGGCCATGCCAATACTTGCTTGATAATGTTGTTGTAAGAAAACTCCACCAATGGTAAGAACTTGTCCCAACTCCCCTTGAAATCAAGGACACAAAGTCTTAATAGATCTTCAAGAGTTTGAATAGTCCTCTCCGACCGTCCGTCAAATTCGAGGATGATATCGCCGAGCTAAATCGTAAGTCTGTGCCCATAGCTTTTTGCAAACTAACCCAAAATCGTGAAGTGAATCTTGGGTCTCGATCGAAACTATGGATACCTAAGATACCATGCGATCTTCACAATCTCGTTTATATACATCTGAGCAAGACGTTCAAGTGTATAAGTTTCTCAGACGGCAGAAAGAAATGAGCAGACTTGGTCAATCTATCAACAATGACCCAAATCGCATCAATGCTTGAGAAACCTTAGAAAGACCGTGCAGAACGAAATCCATGGTAATGTGCTCCCACTTCCATTCTAGAATTTCAAGTGGTTGCAATGGACCTTTTGGTACTTGATGCTCCGCTTTAACTCGTTGACAAGTTAGACACCTTGAGATAAGCAAGGTTATCTCTCTCTTCATATTGCTTCCACCAAAATGTATGATTGAATATCATGATACATTTTGGTACTCCCGAGATGGATTGCAAATGGTGTGTTGTGCGCCTCCATCATGATATTATACTTTAAATCGTGGTCGTTAGGAATACAAAGTCCTGAGTTGTATCAAGTATTCCTTCTTCATCGATTCTTGCTTCCTAAGATAGCACCTTCTTGCACTTTCTTTTCCTCATACGCATCGCCTCCTGTGTCCGTAGCTCGAGCGCAGCTTTAACTTTATCGATTAAAGTCGGTTCTACTCAGATACTCGCTATCATCACACGCCCCTCGAGTCTTTAACTCTATCTCCATCCTTTGTAAGTCACACAAAATGGGCGCTGCATTGACAATATCGCACTTCGATTTTGCATATGATTTTCTCGAAAGTAGTATGCACACAAGCCAATCATGTTTGATGATAAAGCATATACTTTGTAACAATCTTATTCATTTATTAATAAAAAGTATTAATTTATTAAAGGCTTTTAATTATCTACATGATGTTGTTTTATAATATGTGATAAACCCATAGTTTTAAGCAATGCTTTTAGAATAATGATGATGATCATTCTAATGAGATCCAAATTCTTAGAAAGCTTAAAACTAAAATAGTTCCCAATCATTGGATTACTAAATTGGGGATTAGTGAATCCGGATAGATCGGGTACATACGTTGCTTGCTTTCATTGGATGAGGATGATTGATCTCATGATCATTTGTGTGGAGACACTAAAGCAAGTATGTAGGTGCTTATTAGAGAATAAGTTCACCGAAGCGTGGCTCGCTAAGGAATACCTAATGGAGTTTTATTTGCCTCGTCAATAGGAATTCTCAGTAGTGATAGTAGTACAAGTAATCCTTGGACTTGAGATCATCATAGTATCTTGTGTATGATGAGTTATACTTTGACTTATTCCTTAAGACCCTTAGGGTATATCAAAGGGTATGCTTGGGTATAATAAGTTATACATGGAGATAATGTATGATCAATAAAAATCTACCACTTCTAATAAAGAAGAGAAATGTCCTATGTGATTCGATAAATGACAACCCAAAGTAGTCCTTGGTTAAGCAGAATGAAATTAGAAAGGAGTTTCTAATTTGCATTATTTGAGTTGTGCATTTAAAAGTTTAAATACATATAATTAAATAAAATAAGACTTGACAAAGAATTCCATGTCTTATATTTAATTGGGACATTGTATGGTGGAAGGATTGAATTGCATTTAAGAACTATTTACTCAAAGGTTCTTTTATGATTAATGTTGAAATCTATATTATCCGGAAAGTCGTTGATCGCTAGGGAGGCTTATCCTATTGTAGAATAAATATTATTTATTTAAATAAATTAATTGTTTAATTTATTTATTTAAATAAGATTAGAATTGTTCTAATTGATTTATTCACAACCTAGGTTTAATATGGAGAACCTAAAGGGTCACACCATAAAAGGAAGAATAATTATTTAAGAAGTTAATGGCATAATCGTAATAATATGTTAAGTATATTTAATTTAATCTATGGTGATAGAATAAATTAAATAGCTTAATATTTATTATTTAATATTTTAGAAATATTAAATATAAATTAATAAGAGGAGTCTTATTAATATTATTACAATTATTATTATTTTAATTTCTAAAAGAGTTTAGGAATTAATTTAATATAAGTACTCTCATTTATTCCTAATTGGATTAGGAAGGAAAATTAGTTAAAGGAGTTTAATTAATTATCCCTAATAAGATTAGGGAGTTTAATTAATTAAAAGAATTTAATTAATTAAAATAAATCCCAATTCCTTAATTGTTAAGGTGGGTTGCCCACATCTATAAATAAGAGGAGTCTTATTATGGGTGGAGGATTTTGTTGACTTTTTCAACATACGACATATTTCCAATAGTTGGGAGAGTACCCTTTTCTATAGAGATAGAAAACTAGGGTTTGAGCCAAATACCCTTCTTCTTGAATTTTTCTTCTTCCTCGGTGGATCACCTCCAGAGGCCAAATATTTGGGTGGCTAACGTTGATCAAAAGGAAGGAACCAAACCCGGTGGATTCAAGATTGAACGCGAAAGGATTTGGAGGTGAACAGACGAGGAAGCTCGATCTTCAAGGGTATGATTTATTCTTTATCTTTTCGTTTAATTAATAATTATCGCATAAAGGTGATCCAGGGTATATGGTTTGTAAATTTTTAAACTCGATTTTTACACGCTCCGCACTTTTTATGCAATTTGATCATGGCCATGAATATTACAAACCTAATAAATGGCATCGTGAGCCAAACCTTTATGCAAATTATTAATTGTTTTAATTTGATATGTATATTGATATGTGTTTAGAACAATTTAATTGGGCATAATTTTATTGTATAAAATTTATAATAAAAAAAAAAAAAAAATGAAATGATTAATATCTGCATTTACGGTTTTTTAAACTAAATCATGATTATATATATATATATAATAAGTTGCATTGCAGTTTTTTAAAAAAAAAAAGGAATATATATATATATATATATATATATATATGGTTATATATATATATATATATATATTACTTAATATATATATACATATATATATTCTTAATTATTATATAATTAAAATAAAAGTTTATTTTAATTTTAAAATAAAAGGTTTATTTTAATATTAAAATATAAAGTTTTATTTTAATTTTAAATAATTTTATAATTAAAATAAAAAGTTTATTTTAATCTTAAAATAAAAGGTTTATTTTAATATTAAAATAAAAATTTATTTTAATTTTAAAATTAGAATTTCATGCTAACTAATTAGAGTTAGAATTGGATTCCATGCTAACTAATTGGAGTTGAAATTGGATTCTATTTTTTCCTTAAATAAAGGAGTTTATTTAGATATGAAATAAGATTTCATATTATTCAAAATAAAGGAGTTTATTTTGTGAATAGGAAAGAGAATCCTAATTTCCTTAAATAAAGGAGTTTATTTAGATATGAAATATGATTTCATATTATTCAAAATAAAGAAGTTTATTTGTGAATAGGAAAGAATATTCGTGTTTCCTTTAATAATTTTTTTTTTTTTACATGGAATTGGATTCATAATTAATTAAAATAAAAGAGTTTATTTTAATTAAAGATTTTTATATATATGGAATTGGATTCCATAATTAATTAAAATAAAGGAGTTTATTTTAATTAAAGATTTTGATTAAAATAAAATAGTTTATTTTATTCAAAATTGGATAAATTAAAATAAAATAGTTTTATTTTGATTTAAATTTGGATTAAAATAAAGGAGTTTATTTTGATTCAAAATAGATTTTATACTAACTAAAGTTGCCCATTAAATGATATCAATATATATATTAAATGTTTATTATTCATAAGATTAATGTTATTTATTGATGCATATGGTGATGTGTATGATAATAAATGGGATTGATTATGGACTATTGACCAACGCGATTGAATTTTATTTTAGTTGGATGCATTGAATGTATTAGTTTTATTAAATGGGTTCTGCACTCTCGCCTTCTCTAATTTTTTCTTAATGTAAATTCTATTCCTCCTATGTACTTCCCTCGATCACGATCAAGGTTTCTATTTATTTTAAATAGTTTTGTAATAGAATAGTTAGAATTAATTTTGAAAAATTGGAGATCAAGGAGCAAGGAGGCGCTGAAGACCCATTTATATTGGAGCCCAGGGTTTAAATGTAATAGTTATATTTAAATATTATTTCTTGCACCCTAGGTTTGACCTTTTGGTTCACTTGGTGGCTCTAGTGAACCAAACTAGAATAAAAGTCCATAATCAATCCGGATAGAATATAGTATTCTATACGTATGCTTATACTATATATATTATATATTATGCAAACATGCTTCGCATGTTAATTAATACGACGCGTATTTTATATATATACGTGCATGCGCTTAAACAAGATGAGACAAATTAATAACAAACCCTCAATTTTTTTTATATTAAGTCCTAAGCGCTCAAAGATATTTGGAATATCGAACGTCGCTTTTCAGCATGATAAAATTAATAGAGTATTAAATATTTAATGTAAGACCCCAAATTTTTTAAATAAAAGGAATTTCCTTTATTTATTATTTTGAAATAGTAAGGGTTGATTTGATTAATGTGGATAGTTAAGGGTTAAATACGCAAATATTTCAAAATAAGCAAGTGGTTATAAAATATTCATTGTTGTTGAGAATATTCGTTTTGGTCGTGGAATATTAGATGCATCGTCGGGAATATTAAATTACTGACGGCAAAAATGCCATGTGTGGGCCCCATAACGAAAAAGCGATTTGATGAGAAAACGACAAATATATAAGTTGGTTAAAAATAACGTGAAGTTGTTATGTAAGATCGTTGAATACCCGGTGGTTAAAATCTGATGTCTGGCGTGGTTTGAAGAAAGACAGACGCATGCAGATTGTTGAATTATTGATCCTTACGTAAGAAGGCACTACTCAATAATTTTCACAATGAATTCTTATGCTCAATATTTTATTTTATTGATTCAATAATTGCTGCGTTGATATTTTATATTATTGTTGTTCAATAATTGTCACGCACATTATCTCCATTATCGGATCAATAATTCATATTATTTGAATAATATTATTAGATAAGATTATTGGCAATGTCTAGAAAGTTCATCAAGGAGAGGTTTGGTCACCTAATTCGCGCGCCAAAGTGAGAAATCCTTATCTGAAAGCCCCTCTTTCCGGAACTACTGGTTGTCATAATTGTGATTCTGTAATATTATTTGTGAATAATTAATTATTGATTCATATGATAAGGAAATATTTATTTTATATGAATATAAATGATGGATTTATTTATGTGGTTATTAATGAAGGAATTTGTGACGCCCCCAAAATTAGGTATACGTCACCCATCTTGGGTCGCCACTTACATGGTACATAAATTCAAATACAACTTATTAATATAACTGCTGTATATAATACGACATAAACTATGAGTTTGAATACAAATATTGTCTACTAGATATTATACAAACTCAAAAGGAGTCCTCATTACAACTATTATCACACTATTTCACGTAATAGTGAGGACTATTAATGCTATCCTCCGGACCATTACTGCTCCCCGACTCGTCTCAAACTATGTTCTCATTTCAAGAAGAGAAAGTGAAAGAAAGGGTGAGCTCAACTAGCCCAAGAAGAAATATTATGACTAAGATAATGCGTAATAAATTATCATTAGCCTTCAACAAATGTTAAACCGATAAAATACAATAGATAAAACAAAGCTTTTAACTGCAATTTGAATAAGCAATCCATTAAAAGAGTCAAGTAGAGAATAAAGTCTACTATCTTTTAGGTTTTAAAAGGTTTTCATCAATTTTTATCGCCGAGACTCAAATTTTAATAATAAACCACCACATCTAATCATCCTCGCATTACTTGGCCAAGGATTTTCATCAAATTATCAATGGTCATGACTATACCGAATCACCCCCGTCATAATCATACCAAAAACTATCCATCATCGCATTACACAGCCATCGAGGACTTTTGTCACATCATTTATATCAAGTCATGATTATACCGAATGATCCTCGGTCATAATCATACTAAGTTCATCTATGCACGTAAGCCAAAGATAACATAATATAACATGAGGATGATGACAATGACATAGTAATTCAATAAAACAAGTTCAAGAATTATTTAATCCATGAATTATTAACGCCCAAATTGTCAACATGATATCGCTTTCAGAGAGTAAAATTCAATAATGATCGTAAGAATATTTTCATGAAAAGATATGGATGAAATGCAAATATCAAGGATATTCTACTAATTTCATGGAGTATAGAAGTCAAAGTTTTAACCAACCTGGGTATAATAAAGAATGGAATAACAAAAGAAATCACCATGCATGCGTAGATTTCAGATGACAAAGTTATTCCAATGTAATAATAATAACGGAACCAAAGTCGTGAAATTCACACCGCACGGGATGTTCCAACAGTAATAATAAAGATGGAACTGGATCCTGTAAAACACACGAGATAGGATATTCCAATGTAATGATAAAGACGGAACCTGTGTCCTGTAAAACACATGCATGGATGTTCCAACAGTAATAATAAAATCTTAACCAGTCGGTGTAAAACACATGCATGTGATGTTCCAATGTAATAATAGAAGAATGTCACCAAGTATAGGTAAATCACAGATACAAAGTTATTCCAATGTAATAATAAGCAATGGAATAACATAAGGATTTCACCAAGTATAGGGTACGCCGCAGATACAAAGTTATGTATAGGTATGCCACTTTTTACAAAGTTATTCCAATGTAATAATAATGAATGGAATAATGTAAGTTCTCTTCAAGAAGAAAGAATAACATCCCTTACCGTAAAAGAACCTGAATATAGAAGTAGTGAAAAGGTAATACTCTTCTTCTTTCTATAATTTTTCTCTATAGCTTTCTCTATAATTTCTCTCTCTAGAGTTTCAATGAATTTGTAAGAAAATAATGAAGGAACGAGCTTCTATTTATAGGAAAATGGAATGTATAAGAATTAATCCATGAACGGTCCAGATTGATTTACTTTAATCTGACGGTCCATATTTAAAGAAAAATCTTTTAAATAAAATATAATATATTCTATTTATATAAAAACATTTTACTATGCAAACACTATGCAATACTATGCAAAACACTATGCAAAACACTATGCAACACTATGCATAATAAAATATAATATATTCTATTTATGTAATAACTTTAATAAAGTATTCTATTTTATATAAAAGATGTTTCGCTTTTATTACGTTAATAATAATTAATAAAACAAAACGCCATTATCGCTATAATAATTCATATTATTAATCGACAATAATGGAATCAAACCGAGTGACTTCTCACATAAGCATCAATAATCAATACCGTGTGCTATTATGCAACCACACGACATCGTACTTTTACTACCGAAAGTAGTAGTTCAACAAGAACCACAGTAAAACTTCCGCCGTTATTTCAATAAAATATTTTTGTCGTTTTCTCAATCCGGACAATAATTTCGTTATGGGTCCACCAATGATTGAGCCGTGTCAGATTTAATATTCCCCGCTAAACCTAATATTCCCCACCAATCGAATATAATATAACCACTGTGATACTTTGCAAAATTTATAAATACTACCCACAACTATAATATTATCTCAAATTCACACCATAATATTAAAAATTATTTCGACAAAATTTAAATCTTTATTGATAAAATCTGGGTCTCACAATCTCCCTCCTTATGGAATTTCGCCTCGAAATTAGGGTACGCACTGATATGATAAAGAGATGAGGATACCTTGAATACCTTTATCGTTGAAAACATTAAATTCATATTTTGCACTATGTGCCAAAGATATTTATTAACAATTCATCTTTGCACTACAAAGCCAAAGATGTAAAATCAATAATAATCGAGACTCACACTTAATAATATCACAACCACGAATTATCCATGCACCACTCGGGCTAAGGATATTCGTGTTTTTAATTACTGGTTATGATTATACCAACAATCTTGGTCATAATCATACCAAGTCCATCTACGCACGTAAGCCATGTATGACTTTGAACGCATCCATGAATTAATATTTCATTGTCGAGACTCATTTCAATAATTAATCCACATCATCGAATCATCCTCGCACTACTGTGCCAAGGATATTCATTAAGATCACGACCACAAATTATCCATGCACTACTACCAAAGATAATTGTGTTTTCAATTACGGTTATGATTATACCGAACAATCCTCGGTCATAATCATACCAAGTCCATCTATGCACGTAAGCCACATGATGACTTTGAACGCATCCATGAATTAATATTTCATTCACGAGACTCAAATTTCAATAATTAATCCACATCATCGAATCATCCCCGCACTACGTGGCAAGGATGCCAAGGATATTATTAAGATCACGACCACAAATTATCCATGCACTACTACCAAAGATTATTGTGTTTTTCAATTACGGTTATGATTATCTAACAAACAATCCTCGGTCATAATCATACCAAGTCCATCTATGCACGTAAGCCACGATGACTTTGAACACATCCATGAATTAATATTTCATCTTTGAGACTCATTTCAATAATTAATCCACATCATCGAATCATCCCCGCACTACGTGCCAAGGATATTCATTAGTATCACGCACCACAAATTATCCATGCACTACTACCAAAGATAATTGTGTTTTCAATTACTATTATGATTATACAACAATCCTCGTCATAATCATACCAAGTCCATCTATGCACGTAAGCCACGTATGACTTTGAACACATCCATGAATTAATATTTCATTGTCGAGACTCATTTCAATAATTAATCCACATCATCGAATCATCCCCGCACTACGTGCCAAGGATATTCATTAAGATCACGCACCACAAATTATCCATGCACT
Source organism: Panax quinquefolius (assembly GCA_020205615.1). NCBI lineage: Eukaryota > Viridiplantae > Streptophyta > Magnoliopsida > Apiales > Araliaceae > Panax > Panax quinquefolius. Next base: position 9,751,260 of record CM035166.1, read on the forward strand.
AACGCCAAAGATAATGTGTGTATTCATTAAGATCACGACCACAAATTATCCATGCACTACGCCAAAGATAATTGTGTATTCATTTACTAAGTTATGATTATACCGAATAATCCGTGGTCATAATCATACCAAGTCCATCTATGCACCACAGCCATGTATTTGACTTTCAACATAATATAAACATGAGGATAATGATATAAAGAATCAATCAAATGAGATAAAGGATAAATATTAAACATTTATAATATAATTTATCCAGATTCAAGAATATCCCCATGTCATTTAATAATCTCATAATCTAATAACATTAATATTATAATAATATTTTAATCACTTCTTAAATTTATAAACAATTTATCTTAATTGTTTACACTTTACCATATAATGCATTTAATCATTCAAAATGTCATACTCATAAGATATCATCACCAATTATCAAATCCCTCATCAAAAATATGCATATACTCTATATAGATTCTCTAGCCATAAAATCTTATTTTCAACTTTTGTTACTTCACATAACATATTTAACTCATATGTTCAGAATTAAACTATTTTCATGAAAAATACCAAATCAGCCCCAAAAATATTTCTTTTCTGGGATTTAGCATAATATAGTCCCATAATGAAAATATATATTTTCTCGAATTTTTAAAATTTATTTACTATTTTTAAAAATCAATTTCCACTTAATTCCTTAAGAAATTAGCTACCTCAAGTTTAACTCCAAAATTCCCATATCTTGGCAGGACCTTACACATGTTAACGTGAGCTTCCAGTTTAAATTTCATGGTCATCTGAGTTATAGAACTCCGGTTATAGCATTTTTCATTTGAAAAACCTAAATATTGAAATAGTCATAACTTGCTCATTTTAAGTCGTAATGAGCTCATTTTTGGACAGGAGATACTTTATACCATATACCTTCATGTCCCAAAAGGCCAGAATTTTTCTCATAATTTAAGTGGCCGAAACAGCCTCTCTAAAATCATGGCAGAAGCTTTTTTTGCTTTTTGCAGCTTTGCACTCCTTTGCTAAAATCAGTCCACACAAAAATCTACAACACCTTTTCCAGTAATTCCACTTGGATTAGTTAGGTAACTCATAGATCTAACTCTAGGACTTGACCACATTCAAAATTCAAAATATAACAGGAGATATGGTCAATTGAATTTCATGTTACGCTTTTCACTAAAATCTGATTTTCAACTCTTTAATTTGTGATTTCTAAGAAACTTTCATGTTTTCACATACTAACCAACATAACTCATCATAAAACTTACTAATACTTCATATACCCATGATTTTTATTAGTTCTATACTTTTATTATGACTTTCATCATAATCCACGTAAATGCATCCTTTTAGTTGAAGAAATATTTGAGGGTTTAAGAAATGGGTTTTGTAGATCGGGTCAATACAAAATTCGATTTCACGCCTAGGTAGGCTAAGAAGTCTTCAAGAATACGCCAAGAAATTTATTAATGATAGAAATATCATTCAAAATCTACATCTCGTCCAAGACTTGGATAAGACGTCACGTCATTAATACCAACTGTGACTTCTATCCCTTAACCCAGATAAGACCTCACAATGATACCTATTAACTTGCCATCTTCATTCACGACGTCGCTTACAGAAAAGTCCGTTTCGTGCATTCCACACAAGGAAGTCAACAACGAAAGGTTCGGGGCTCTTTACTTATGGCTTGATATAACAGTTGATTAACTTTAGGATTTGGTTACTTTGAATTCAGATAACAGGTTGTTATAAATATAAAAGCTAACAACCTCATTTAAAAGCATGATGAGTAGTTAACCAATTGATTCAGAAAATCACATCAAAGGCAAATATTTTCAAAAAGATAAGATCGACAGTAACGTGAAAATGTTTATTTGAATTAAACAAGATTTAAAAATAGTAGCGGTAACGAAGGTTCCTACTAACGAAGTTTCAACCAATAAGTCAAAGTCTAACTTCTCCTGAGTCAAATTTAAACGTTGAACGCAAGCAAGAGAGATAAAAGAATGGGTAGAACCAAGTATCTAACACGGTATAGACTTCGCAAGAGCTTATGATTAACTTACCCGTGATAATTTTATTCGTGTTCCTCGTCACGAGAAAAAAAACGCTCTCTTAAAACCATCGGCCTGGGTTTGTGGGATGACCTTTGGTGCCTCCATCCTAGTTGAATTTGTCTTGATGAAACGCAACAAAATCGAGCTAAGTGACCTTCTCTTCTTACAATTTTCACTTCTATTATCTTTGCCATGATTACCAATCAAGTGGTTACCATTCTTAACATGATAATTTCCCCACGATGGTTATCATTGTTCGATAAATTGCCACCAAGATGATTATTATCGTATTGTTGGTCGTTATCTTTTGTTTGAAATGAATCAACACTCTCATGTGCTTCATTGCTTATCTCAAGATTTTCAGATATCATTCTCAAACACCGCCACAAAACAAGGGTTAATTAATATATCAAATATTATCCCTATACTCTCGACCGACCAATTAAATACCAAATAAACTTAGGTAGGTCATACTAACAAGGAATTTCCGCCTCCCTCCTAGTTCTTATCTCACATCTTAGCTGTGGATCATATCCCTAAGCTCGATACCAACCGTGACGCCCTAAAATTAGGTATACGCCACCCATCTTGGGTCGCCACTTACATGGTACATAAATTCAAATACAACTTACTAATATAACTCACGTGGTATAATACGACATAAACTATGAGTTTGAATACAAATATTGTCTACTAGATATTATACAAACTCAAAAGGAGTCCTCATTACAACTATTATCACACTATTTCACGTAATAGTGAGGACTATTAATGCTATCCTCTCGACCATTACTTGCTCCCCGACTCGTCCCGCCTATGTTCTCATTTTCAAGAGAACGGTGAAAGAAAAGGGTGAGCTCAACTAGCCCAAGAAGAAATATTATGACTAAGATAATGCGAATAAATTATCATTAGCCTTCAAATGTTGTTAAACCGATAAAATACAATAGACAAAACAGTTTAATCTGCAATGAATAAGCAATCCATTAAAAGAGTCAAGTAGAGAATAAAGTCTACTATCTTTTAGGTTTTAAAAGGTTTTCATCAATTTTATCACGAGACTCAAATTTTAATAATAAACCACCACATCTAATCATCCCCGTACTACTGGCCAAGGATTTTCATCAAATTATCAATGGTCATGACTATACCGAATCACCCCCGGTCATAATCATACCAAAACTATCCATCACCATTACATTACGGTGCCACCGAGGACTTTTGTCACATCATTTATATCAAGTCATGATTATACCGAATGATCCTCGGTCATAATCATACTAAGTTCATCTACGCACGTAAGCCAAAGATAACATAATATAACATGAGGATGATGACAATGACATAGTAATTCAATAAAACAAGTTCAAGAATTATTTAATCAATGAATTATTAACGCCCAAATTGTCAACACGACATCGTTTCAGTAGAGTAAAATTCAATAATGATCGTAAGAATATTTTCATGAAAGATATCGATGAAATGCAAATATCAAGGATATTCTACTAATTTCATGGAGTATGTAAGTCAAAGTTTTAACCAACCGGGTATAATAAAGAATGGAATAACAAAAGAAATCACCATGCATGCGCAGATCAAGATGTACAAAGTTATTCCAATGTAATAATAATAACTAAACTGTGTCGTGAAATTCACCGACAGGATGTTCCAATGTAATAATAAAGATGGAAACTGATCCGGTGTAAAACACATGATAGGATATTCCAATGTAATGATAAAGATTTTAACCAGTCCGGTGTAAAACACATGCATGTGATGTTCCAACAGAATAATAAAATTAAACCAGTCCTGTGTAAAACACATGCATGTGATGTTCCAAATGTAATAATAGAAGAATGTCACCAAGTATAGGGTAAACTGCGAGATACAAAAGTTATTCCAATGTAATAATAAGCAATGGAATAACATAAGGATTTCACCAAGTATAGGTACGCCATGATACAAAGTTATGTATATAGGTATGCCACTTTTTAAAAGTTATTCCAATGTAATAATAATGAATGGAATAATGTAAGTTCTCTTCAAGAAGAAAGAATAACACCCCTCACCGTAAAAGAACCGAATATAGAAGTAAGAAGTAAATAGAATCTCTTCTTCTTCTTTCTATAATTTTCTCTATAGCTTCTCTCTATAATTCTCTCTCTCAGAGTTTCAATGAATTCGTAAGAAAATAATGAAGGAATGAGCTTCTATTTATAGGAAAATGGAATGCATAAGAACTAATCCATGAACTATCCAGATTGATTTACTTTAATCGACGGTCCATATTTAAAGAAAAATCTTTAAATAAAATATAATATATTCTATTTATATAAAAACATTTTACTATGCAAACACTATGCAATACTATGCAAAAACACTATGCAAAACACTACGCAACACTATGCATAATAAAATATAATATATTCTATTTATGTAATAACTTTAATAAAGTATTCTATTTTATATAAAGATGTTTCGCTTTTATTACGCTAATAATACTAATAAAACAAAACGTCATTATCGCTATAATAATTCATATTATTAATCGACAATAATGGAATCAAACCGAGTGACTTCTCACATAAGCAGATTAATAATCAATACCGGTGCTACTATGCAACCAACCACACGACATCGCATTTTTTTACTACCGAGTAGTTCAACAAGAACTACAGTAAAACTTCCGCCGTTATTTCAATAAAATATTTTTGTCGTTTTTTCAATCCGACAATAATTTCGCTAGGGTCCACCAATGATTGAGCCATTGTATTTAATATTCCCTCGCTAAACCTAATATTCCCCACCAATCGAATATAATATAACCACTGTGATACTTTGCAAAATTTATAAATACTACCCACAACTATAATATTATCTCAAATTCACACCATAATATTAAAAATTATTTCGACAAAATTTAAATCTTTATTGATAAAAACTGGGTCTCACGTAATTAATGTTGAGGTGTTTTATCAAGATTTTATCGGATTGAGGTATTAAAAATCAAATCGGGGTTTTGAGATATATATGGGGTTATAATTTTTAATCCAAACCGTTGGATTGTGGTAATTTTTGGGTATGTTATACATACATAAGTTGAGTATATGTCCATAAATTTTGAGCGGTTAAAAATTCACGAATGATTTGTTATGAATTTTAAGAGGTGTCCGATTAAATCGGGGTTATAATTGATTTTGGTGGAAAATTCTAGAATTGAGTGGGCCCCACTTTTGGTTGGTGAAGAAATGTGCTGAATTTTATTTCAAATGTGGTGGGTGGCAATAGTAGGAGTAAAGCCATCGGTGTAAGGTCAAGTCGCTTGGTGCGGGCTAACATTTTCCTATAAATAGAGGGCTAAGTTAGAATTGAAAATCACACCGAAACAAAGTTTTTCTCTTTCTCTCTATATTGTTGAGCGATTTCGTGAGTATTTAGATACTTTGAAAGTTGTCGCTCAAGACAAGTTTCATTCAAAGATCACTTGAACCTTTCCTTCCAAGCACTCGATTCTTCGAGGTAAGTGGATATTATTTTTTCGTAATGATATTATTTCTTCAATATCATTATCTTTGAAATGTTGATCCGAAGTTTTATCAAATTTGGAACTTTTTCATGCTCTGGGGTTCTTATTCATGAGTTACTATTCACGAAAGTTACTATTTATGAGTCATTATTCACGCAGTTCTTTATTCACGAAAGTACTATTCATGTAAGCGTGAAAATGTTTTTTTTGTGGAATTTCTATCTTTTTGGTGTTGGAGTTACTATTCACGATATAAGACTATTCACGATACTGAGACTATTCACGATATACTGACTATTCACCTAGAAAAATAAAATTTCTTCTTTTCATTCAAAATATCTATTCGGATACTAGCTTTGATTGTATCCATGTTTTGATCATTCTTGAATTTTACACCACTATGATTATTTTTGAGGTATTGTTGGACATGGATAAAACAAAGTACTTAATCATTAATCCTTAATCCTTGTCATTTTGTTTCAATTGGATTCGTTCTTTAAAAATATTTTTCATCATCCTCGCCTTAAATGATGATATTATTGAATATCTTGGCCCAGAAGTGCAAAGATGAATGATTTTCAAGAATATCTTTGGCTCAGTAGTGCAAAGATGAACAGTGTTTAAATGAATATGATTAATCGATGAATATCTTGGGCTGTAGAAAGTGCAAAAGATGAATGTGTTGAGATGAATACGACCGATTGATGAATATCTTTGGCCCAGTAGTAAAAAGATGAATATTTGATTCGAGAAGAATATTGATTGATGTTACGGTGGATAAAATATTGATGATGGATCGTTGAATTCATAGATTATAGTAGATTTCATTCTCTACGTAACACTTCTTCTATGAATTATTATTTTCACGTAATATTGATCCGAAACTTGTTGTTCATCAGATTCTATCGATTTTTCCCCGTTGAAGACTAACGATAATTTGTTGTATATTATCTTAGTCATAATATTCTTTTATCGAGCTAGTTGAGCTCACCCTTTTCCTTTTTGTTCCATTCTTCTCGTGGAGGCTAAAATATAATAAGATGCAGCCTGGGTATGGAATGAAGGTTTTAGAAAGGATTGTTTAGTAGTCCTCACCATTTTTGTAAAATAATGTATCAATAAATGTGATGAGGATTTATTTGAGTATAAATATTGTGCAGAAGATAATATTTGTATTTAAACTCACGCTTTTCTTGTTGTAATAATAAAGTTGTAGTTGTTTCGTATCATGTATTTGGCTAACTCAGAATGGGTGTGTGTATACCTATTTTGGGGGCGCCACAGGTTGGTATCGTAGCTTAGGGATATGATCTCTGGCGAGATCGGGGAATAGAACTAGGAGGGAGAGACGAGTAAATCCTTCGCTAGTGTGTCCTACCTAAGCTTATTTGTTAGTTGGTCGAGTATAGGATATTATGTGATATATTGATTTTCTTAATTAACCCTTGTTTTATGACAAAGATTTGAGAATGTCGATCGAGAATATTAACAAATGGAGTAAATGAGACCGTGGAGATGGAGATGCTTTCTTACCAACGAGGAGAAACGCAACAAGTCGGGCAATGTTCCTCCCGTGAACAACACCATGGAATGTATGATGAATGAGGGATGTTTAGAAGTTTTTTTGCAGTTCATGCAAAAATCGCACGAGGGAGACTCTGTTCAAAATACGGGAGGAGGAAATGATAGCAATTCACGGGTTGTCACAACCCAAGCAAGCTTCAAAGAGTTGGGACCACTGAATTTAAGGGAAAGCCAGATCCGATCATCATGGCGGAAACATGGGTCAAACAAATTACCAAGATATTCGATGTCTTGGGATGCACGGAGGAACAGAAGGTTCCATTCGCCACCTTTATGTTCCGTGGCGCAGACAGATCATCGGTGGGAGTTCTGCAGGAAGCGTACTCCATCCAAAAGACTCAAAGATGTCTTGGGAAACGCTTTCAGAGACTATTTAATGACAAATACTTTCCGAAAGTGTTCGCTATATGAAGGAAGTGGAATTCATCGATTGGAACAAAACAATACGACGGTGTCTCTCAAGACGAGGCAAAGTTTGCATAGAGTTATCCGTGTTTGCACCTCATTTGGTGGAGGATGAGGAACGATGACGCTGGATGTTTCTTAGAGGTTTGAAACCCAAGATACGCCAAATATCTCATTTCTCATAAACTTTTCTCTTTATTCAGACATGTTGTAAGCAGTGGCTCAATTATTAGAAGCGAGATAACGAGTACGGTCAACCGAGGACCACAACCAAGATCGTATCGTAGAGATAGCAATCAATGTAATAATGATAACCGGCGGAGAAAGAAACAGATGGATGTAAATGGTAACCACTCTGGTGGTAATCATGGTCATGAAAATGAAGAAGCGAGTCGGGAGGAGATTTTAAAAGAGGAGATTTAACAACGACTATGTGAAGACGACGGTCTTAAGAAGAATCGGTTCTAAGGGAGGAGATCGACCACCCATTATATGCTACAAATGCGAAAGAGGGACATATCACCAAACCGCCCACAACAGTTCAAGGTATGCTATAGTTGTGGAAAGGAAGGACATATCGCTTCGAGATCAGACAAGAATGAAACCTAGTTCAATGGGGACGGTGACTCAAAAGATCGCCCCGTAAAAGTCAAAGTCAACGATTCCGGAAGAGCGTTTGTTGTGACCGGTCATAATGCGAGGAACCCAAACGAGGTGATTACGGTAAGCTATTTATAAATTCTTGCTAAGTTTATACCTTACTTGATACCAAGGCATACCCATTCATTTATCTCTCTGCATGTGCTCAACGCTTAAACTTGACTCAGGAGAAATTAGACTTTGACCTATCTGTGGAAACTCCGTTAGAGAAACTTTCATCACATCCATCGCTTATAAATCTTGTTTGATTCAAGTTGGCACCATCACCTCACCACGTTGACCTTATCTCTTTAAAGATACTTGCTTTTGATGTGATTTTAGGGATTGATTGGTTAACTACTCATCATGCCAAAATTGATTGTTTTCGTAAGGTTGTTAGTTTTCATATTCCTAACCAACCTGTTGTATTTAATTCAAGCAACTAAACCATTAAAATCAATCATCGTCATATCTAATCATAAAGCTATTCGCTTATTGAAAAACGGATGTCAAGCTTTCTTAGCCCATGTTATGGATTTGAATAAAGACACGCCAAATTTGAATAATATTCTGTTGTTATTGACTTTCCCCGACGATTTCGAAGAACTTCCGGCCTACCCCGTAACGTGAAGTTGAATTCTTTATTGATCTTGAACCGGTACAAAGCCCATTTCTAAAACCCCATATCGAATGGCTCCTATTGAACTTCGGGAGTTAAAGGTCCAACTCTGTGAATTGTTGGACATCGGTTTCATTCGGCCCTAGTACATCTCCTTGGGGTGCTCTGTTTTATTTGTAAAAAGAAAGACGGAGTATGCGACTTTGTAGACGACTATCTGGAATTGAACCATGTCACCATCAAGAATAGGTATCCTCTACCTCGTATTGATGACTTGTTTGACCATTGCAAGGGCACAATTCTTTTCAAAATCGATCTTCGCTCGGATATCATCATTGAAAATTAGAATCGAGGATATTCCAAAGACCGCGCTTCGTAACCTCGGTATGGGCATTATGAATTCTTAGTCATGTCTTTCGGACTAACTAATGCTCCTCGCGGTTCATGGATATGATGAACCGAGTATTCAAGGAATATTTGGATCGCTTTGTTGTTGTCTTTATTGATGACATCCTTATATATTCCAAAAGTCGTGAAGATCATGAGCACCATTTGAAGCTGGTACTCCAAAGGCTTCGTGAAAACCAACTATATGCCAAATTGAAGAAATGCGAGTTCTGGCTTGAGGAAGTAGCATTTCTTGGGCATGTGGTGTCAAAACATGGAGTATCTGTTGATCCGGCGAAGATTGAAGCAATACAAAGTGGGAGCAACCAAGCTTCGGTGGATCAAGCACGTAGCTTTTTGGGCTTATTTGGTTATTATCGGAGATTCGTGGAAGGGTTTTTCTAATCGCTACTCCATTAACTCACTAACTCGAAAGGATACAAAATTGTTTGGAGCGAAGAATGCGAGAAAAGTTTTCAAGAGCTTAAGAGGAGACTTATTTTAAGACTGTTTCTAACAATACCATCCGGTTGGATGGATTTGTTATCACAACGATGCTTCGTGCAAAGGGTTAGGATGTGTTCTCATGCAACGTGGGAAAGTCATAGCCTATGCCGCATGACAACTTAAAGAGTATGAGAGGAATTATCCTACTCATGATCTAGAGTTCACAAAGCAATCGCCAAGCGCTTAAAGATATGGAGGCACTATCTATACTGGGAGAAAGTAGAGATATATTCGCACCATAAAAGCCTTAAATATTTCTTCACTCAAAAGAACTCAACACGCGGCAAAATGACGTTGGCTCGAGCTATTGAAAGACTACGACCACACTATTCAATACCATCCCGGTAAAGTTTAACGTGGTAATGATGACGCATCGAGTAGAAGATCATATGCGGAACGAAAAGTGCGATGATGTCAAGTATACGACAGACAGAGCCAACTTTAATAGAAAAAGTTAAGGTCGCTCAAGCCACCCAATCTTGAAATGATGCGTATGAAGAAGAAAGTACAAGAAGGAGCTATTCCTAAGCGAGAATTGATGAAGAAGGAATACTTCGAGTCCACTCTAGACTTTGTGTTCCTAACGACTCGATTTGAAGTACAAGATTATGATGGAGGCACACAATACACCATTTGCAATCCATCTCGAAGTACTAAAATGTATCGTGATCTTCGACATACATTTTGGTGGAATAATATGAAGAGAGAGATTGCAAAGTTTATCTCGATGTGTTTAACTTGCCAACGTAAAGGCGGAGTATCTAGTACCTAAGGGTCCGTTGCAACCACTTGAGATTCCGGAATGGAAGTGGGAACACATTACTATGGATTTCAAGTACATGTGTCTTCCTACGGTTTCTCAAGGCATCAATGCTATTTGGGTTATTGTTGATAGATTAACCAAGTCCGCTTCATTTCTTGCCGACACGGAGACTTATTCCCTTGAACGTCTTGCTAGTATGTACGTAAATGAGATCGTGAGGTTGCATGGCATGCTCAGTATCCATAGTCTCGGATCGTGACCCAAGATTCACTTCAAGATTTTGGGTTAGCTTGCAAAAAGCTATGGGCACGGATTTGCGATTTAGTTCGCATACCATCCCCAAACCGGACGGACAATCGAGAGGACTATTCAAACTCTTGAAGATTTATTAAGACTCGTGTCCTAGACTTCAAGGGTAGTTGGGATAAGTATTTACCATTGGTGGAATTCTCCTACAACAAATGCTTATCAGCAAGTATAGGTGTGGCTCCATTCAAGCATTATATGGACGAAAATGTCGTTCTCCAATATGTTGGGATGAGGTGGGTGAAGCAACATTGTTGGGACCCGAAGTTAGTACGTATGACTCACCGAAAAGATCCAAATGATTCGACAACGATACAAAGCGGCACAAGATCGACAAAAGAGTTATGCGGATCTTCATCGAAAGGACGTGGAATTTAATGTAGGGATCATGTATTGTCATGAAGTTGCTCCATGGAAGGAGTTACAAGATTTGGGAAGAGAGGAAAGCTCAATCCACGCATTTATTGGTCCATTTCAAATTCTTGACCGAAAGTAGGAAATGTAGCCTATAGACTATGCGTTACCTCCGAGTATGTCTCGTGTTCATAATGTGTTTCACATATCTCGTATTTCGTAAATATGTGAAAGACCCGAACCACGTTATTGAGTTAGAACCGAACGAGATAGTCAAGACTTAACGTATGAGGAGGTACCTATCAAGATCTTGGATAGGAAGGAGCATGTCCTACGCCAAGAAAGGTCATACCACAAGTTAAAGTTTTGTGGAGGAATCATGCTATAGAGGAAATGACCGGGAATTGGAAACGGAAATGAAAGCGAGGTATCCTCACCTTTTCAAAAACACAGTACGACGTCAATTTCGAGGACGAAATTTCATAAGGAGGGAGGTTGTAAGACCTCAAATTTTTTAAATAAAAAGGAATTTCCTTTATTTATTATTTTGAAATAGTAAGGGTTGATTTGATTAATGTGGATAGTTAAGGGTTAAATACGCAAATATTTCAAAATAAGCAAGTGGTTATAAAATATTCATTGTTGTTTGGGAATATTCGTTTGGTCGTGGAATATTAAATCGCTTTGGGAATATTCGCAATTACTGACAGTGACCATGTGTGGGCCCCATAACCCTGAAAGCGATTTGATGAGGAAAACGATAAATATAAGTTGGTTAAAAATAACGGCGTAGTTGTTACCAAGTTAAGACTGTTGGAATACCCGGTGGTTAAAATCGAATACGCTGTGGTTGCACAAGAAGTTATTATTAGCGGTATCGCATACAAGATTGTTGAATTATTGATCCTTACGTAAGAAGGCACTACTCAATAATTTTCACAAGAAGTTATCGCTCAATATTTTATTTTATTGATTCAATAATTCTTTGCGTTGATATTTTATATTATTGTTGTTCAATAATTGTCTTTGCGCATTATCTCCATTATCGGATCAATAATTCATATTATTTGAATAATATTATTAGATAGCATTATTGGTAATGTCTAGAAAGTTCATCAAGGAGAGGTTAGGTCACCTAATCATGGCGCCCGAGAAGGAGAAATCCTTATCTGAAGCCCCTCTTTCCGAACTACTTTGGTTGTCATAATTGTGATTCTCGTAATATTATTTGTGAATAATTAATTATTGATTCATATGATAAGGAAATATTTATTTTATATGAATATAAATGATGGATTTATTTATGTGGTTATTAATGAAGGAATTAATGTTGAGGTGTGTTTTATCAAGATTTTATCTGGATTGGAGGTATTAAAAATCAAATCGGGGTTTTGAGATATATTATGGGTTATAATTTTAATCCGACCGTTGGATTGTGGTAATTTTTGGGTATATTATACATACATAAGTTGAGTATATGTCCATAAATTTTGAGCAGTTAAAATTCACGAATGATTTGTTATGAATTTTAAGAGGTGTCCGATTCTAAATCGGGGTTATAATTGATTTTGGTGGAAAATTCTAGAATTGAGTGGGCCCCACTTGTGGTTGGTGAAGAAATGTGCTGAATTTTATTTCAAATGTGGTGGGTGGCAATAGTAGCGGAGTAAAGCCATCAGTAAAGAAAGTCAAGTCTCGCTTTACGGGCTAACATTTTCCTATAAATAGAGGGCTAAGTTAGAATTGAAAATCACACCGTAAACAAAGTTTTCTCTTTTCTCTCTATATTGTTGAGCGATTTCGTGAGTATTTAGATACTTTGAGAGTTCTTTGTCAAGATAAGTTTCATTCAAAGATCACTTCCGACCTTTCCTTCCAAGTAATCGATTTTTTCGAGGTAAGGGATATTATTTTTTTCGTAATGATATTATTTCTTCAATATCATTATTTGAAATGTTGATCCAAGTTTTTATCAAATTTGGAACTTTTTCATGCTCTGGGGTTACTATTCATGAGTTACTATTTATGAGTTACTATTCACGAGTTACTATTCACGAGTACTATTCATGAAAGCGTGAAAATGTTTTTTTGTGGAATTTCTATCTTTTGGTGTTGGAGTTACTTATTCACGATACTAAGATTATTCACGATATCAAGACTATTCACGATATCAAGACTATATTCATAGAAAAATAAAATTTCTTCTTTTCGTCAAAATATCTATTCGGATACTAGCTTTGATCAGATCCATGTTTTGATCATTCTTGAATTTTACACCACTATGATTATTTTTGAGGTATTGTTGGACATGGATAAAACAAAGTACTAATCATTAATCCTTAATCCTTGTCATTTTGTTTCACCGGATTCGTTCTTTAAAAATATTTTCATCATCCTCGGCCTTAAATGATGATATTATTGAATATCTTTGGCCCAGAAGTAAAAGATGAATGATTTTGAAGAATATCTTTGGCCCGTAGTGCAAAAGATGAACAGTGTTTAAATGAACATGACTAATCGATGAATATCTTTGGCTCAGTAGTAGTAAAGATGAAGCAGTGTTGAGATGAACACGAATCGATTGATGAATATCTTTGGCTCAGTAGTGCAAAGATGAATATTTGATTTGAGAAGAATATTGATTGATGTTACAGGATAAAATATTGATGATGGATCGTTGAATTCATAGATTATAGTAGATTTCATTCTCTACGTAACACTTCTATGAATTATTATTTTCATTGCGAATATTGATCCGAAACTTGTTGTCTATCAGATTCTATCGATTTTTCCTCGTTGAAGACTAACGATAATTTGTTGTATATTATCTTAGTCATAATATTCTTTCTCGAGCTAGTTGAGCTCACCCCTTTTCCTTTTTGTTCCATTCTTCTCTCGGGAGGCGAAAATATAATGAGTATGCAAGCTCTGGGTATGGAATGAAGGTTTTAGAAAGGATTGTTTAGTAGTCCTCACCATTTTGTAAAATAATGTATCAATAAATGTGATGAGGATTTATTTGAGTATAAATATTGTCAGAAGATAATATTTGTATTTAAACTCACGCTTTCTTGTTGTAATAATAAAGTTGTAGTTGTTTACGTACCATGTATTTGGCGACTCGAGAATGGGTGTGTGTATACCTATTTTGGGGGCGCCACATTTAATATGAGTTTGTTGTTGTGTCACCACAAGGCAAATATTAAGTATTTAAGATGTTAATTTATCACATTTGATGCTTATAAAGAAAATTGAACAATATTGTTTTGTTGTGTCACCACAAGGATGATATTTTTCTTTTTGAATATATGGAGTGCTAGGTTGGACTTAACTTGGATAATTTTGATTCGGATGTGCCACCACTTGATCAAAATAATCTAAGAGGCAAAAAATACAAGGAGTTGCATAGTTGATGTAATTGACAAAAGTTGTCTACCTATTTATTTATATATAGTTTGTTGTGTCACCACAAGGCTATATACATTTGAAATGAGATCCTTATTCTCACTAGCAAATCTTTAATTAGATTTTGCGAACTATATAAGTGAGGGTAATATAGTTTGAAGAAAATAGTGGGAGATACCAATTTAAAACAAGACCTAAATTATTTTGGTAATTAATAAAAGAATGTATGTTAAAATGTTGTTAATTACAAATTCATTTACGTAATTTTACAATGTCTAAAATTTCTATCATCGCAAAGCATATAGATGCTAATTAACCGTAATCAATTAAACGGATTGGTTAAGGAATTTGAGAATAGTTCTCATAGTTGAAAAGCTATCTTATGTCCTTAATACGCCTATCCTCGCAATGGTTGCGCATAATGCCTTTGAGGAAGAGATTGCTACTTTTAGAAAGTGGCAAGATGATGCTGATATGGCTCAATGCATCATGCTCGCATCTACGAGTAACAAGCTCAAATACAAGATGAAACTATGGATGCTTCTACTATATTCCTGCACATCAAGTAGTTGATGGTGAGGAAAGTAGGACTGATAGATATCGATATCTAAGGAGCTCTTCCGATCTAGAATGGCCCATGGCACAATAGTACCAGAAAATAAAAGTCCTTAACATAATCAATTTGATTGATCAATTAGACAACCGGGTTTTGTCATGGATGGAGAGTTGAGCTAAGATTTGATCTTGCACTCACTCAGGACTCCTTTCACAATTATTGTGAATTTTTCATATGAACAAGCTAGATATATCGCCTCACTGATTTGCTTAACATATTGAAAAATGTTGAGTCACTTTCCAACCAAGAAAGATCAAGTCTTACTAGTAGGGGCCAAATGATCTTCTGAAAAGAAGAATGATTCTAAGAAGGTAAATAGAAAAGGCCAAAACAAAGGATAATAAGAACAAAAACCGATATGGATAAGAAAGGAGTTTGCTTCCACCGCAATAAGCCTCGACACCGGAAAGAAAGCTGAGAAGCATCTTGCAGAGGCTAACCAAAAGAAGCTTAGTGAAGTTTCAGTTACAAATATAATTTTGTTCATAATTTAAAATAAATTTTTCTTTAAGTCAAGGTTCTACTTGGGTATTGGATACCGACTTTGGTTATCATAAATATAGATTTATGAAGGGACCAAACAGAAGTAGAAAGCTAAACAAATATAAGTAA
The DNA here is from genome assembly GCA_020205615.1 of Panax quinquefolius. Taxonomy (NCBI): domain Eukaryota; kingdom Viridiplantae; phylum Streptophyta; class Magnoliopsida; order Apiales; family Araliaceae; genus Panax; species Panax quinquefolius. Next base: position 9,767,061 of record CM035166.1, read on the forward strand.
ACCTATGTGCGGGAAATGTAGCAAAGGTTGCCATATTAACCATAGAAACTTATAGTTTAGAAATGCCTACGGGCAAATCTATTAAGTCAATAAGTTGTTATTGTATTCCAGTTCTTGTTAAAAATATTATTTCCATTTTATTGTTGGACAATGAAATCTTTGGTATTATAATTAAGAACAATTGTTGTTCTATTTATAATAATAATGTTTTGTATAGAATCGGAATATTACTTAATGGATTTTGTATACTGATTTACGTGAAAATATATTTTGCAAATTGAACAAACTAGTATAAGAAAAGGAGATGATCATTCAAAGAGTTGAATGTGTGTATTTCTTTGAAATACAAGTGTGAATTATTTGAAAGGTTCAAAGAATTCAAAAGTGAAACAAATTGGCAAAGTATTAGGATTCTTTGATCGGATCAAGGAAGGAATACTTGTGCAATAAGTTTCTAGATCATCTCAAATGGTTTTCTCATAATGGACGCCTTCTCGATACATAATAATTGATTGATGTATCCGAAAGGAAAAATTGTACCTATTTGAACATGGTGCGATCCATAATGATTTTACCGACATTCCAAAGATCCTATTAGGATCATGTCCTAGAAATGGGCTGACATATCTACGAAAAGGTAACCTCAAAATCCTACCCCAAGACTCCATAAAAGTTATGGACGGGAGGATTCCTAATCTTAAGTATGTTAAGATAAGGGTTGTCAACTTATGTGAAACGGTTTCAAAGGATAAGCTTGGGACAAGATTTGACAAATACTGATTTGTGGGACATCCTAAAAAGTAAGTTTAGGGTAAATGTTCTATAATCCTACTTAGCAAAAAGGTATTTATTGTGAAACACGCTTCCTTCTAAGATAAAGGTGTTTATCATTGAAAGGGCTAGTGGGAGGATAATAGATCTTGAAGAGTTCAAGAACCACAAAACACTATAAGTCAAATAAGAGGAGAACTGTAGATGAATTTATTGTACCACAAATGAATCATAAACCGAAATAGTAATGAAGATACCTAGGAGGTATGGATTCATCATGGATGATGATGATGAGGTACGACATCATGTAAGATGATGATGATCGAGTTAGTTACACGCGATGATGTATGACTTCTAGTGTGTACAAAAGGGTCGATGGGAGCGTCGTGAAATTTCTAGTATTATATGTTGATATACTACGGATAAGGAATGACATACCAATGCTACAATCAGAAAAGATAAAGTTGTCTAAAATTCCTCCACGAATGATTTGGGAAGAGTATCTTAATTGGGGATAAAATCTATATAAATAGATTCAAGAGGATGCTCGACTTAACCCAAGGAATGTATATTCATTTGATGCTAAAGTCGTTTAGCATGGCAAACTCCAAGAGATGTCTCATGTCGATGAGCTATGGAGTGTATCCCTCTTAATAGTCCCCACAGACTCCTGAAAAGAGAGGTCGCATGAGTGACAATCATGTATGCAATGAAATATACGAGACCTGATGTTGATCAGTCATATTATGGAGAAGTTCACTATGAGTCAGTGAAAAATATCTTAAAGTGCTTAACCGACACTAAGGATGTGATCATATTCATGGTGGGTCCGAATTAAAACTAGAGGGCTTAATGCAGACTCAAGTTTTTCGAGATGCACCAAGACGACAAGAAGTCCACTTTAAGGTAAAGGGTTACCTTGAAGCAAGTGGTGCGTTGAATTGGAAAGGTTCCAAACAAAGAAAGAGTTCTTTGGTTTAGTGATAAAGACAAAGTATATAGCTATAAATGAAGTCGCAAGTTGATTGTTTGGATTAAAAGTTCATTACGTAAACTAGGAATAGTTCCTAAATCTCATCTTGGATCTAAACATGTGTTGTGGCACTTTCATTTGATTATTAGAATCATTGAAAGATGGGAAATCACTATAGAGATAGTGGACTCTCAAGAACAACATTAGATATCCATTAACTAAAGCTTATCCAATGGTGCCAGGATAATCGCCACTTAGAGAAGAAGAGTATAAGATACCATGACGATTGGCTTTAGTGCAAGTGGGAGATTGAAAGTAGTATGCACACAAGCCAATCATGTTTGATGATAAAGCATATACTTTGTAACAATCTTATTCATTTATTAATAAAAAGTATTAATTTATTAAAGGCTTTTAATTATCTACATGATGCTATTTTATAATATGTGATAAACCCATAGTTTTAAGCAATGCTTTTAGAATAATGATGATGATCATTCTAATGAGATCTAAATTCTTAGAAAGCTTAAAACTAAAATAGTTCCCAATCATTGGATTACTAAATTGGGGATTAGTGAATCCGGATAGATTGGTACATACGTTCTTGCTTCATTGGATGAGGATGATTGATCTCATGATCATTTGTGTGGAGACACTAAAGCAAGTATGTAGGTGCTTATTAGAGAATAAGTTCATCGAACGTGGCTCGCTAAGGAATACCTAATGGAGTTTTATTTTCTGTCAATAGGAATTCTCAGTAGTGATAGTAAGACAAGTAATCCTTGGACTTGAGATCATCATAGTATCTTGTGTATGATGAGTTATACTTTGACTTATTCCTTAAGACCCTTAGGGTATATCAAAGGGTATGCTTGGGTATAATAAGTCAGTACATGGAGATAATGTATGATCAATAAAGAATCTACCACTTCTAATAAAAGAAGAGAAATGTCCTATGTGATTCGATAAATGACAACCCAAAGAGTCCTTGGGTTAAGGCGAGAATGAAATTAGAAAGGAGTTTCTAATTTGCATTATTTGGACTTGTGCATTTAAGAGTCGAAATACATATAATTAAATAAAATAAGACTTGACAAAGTAATTTTCATGTCTTATATTTAATTGGGACATTATATGGTGGAAGGATTGAATTATGCAGTAACTATTTACTCAAAGGTTCTTTTATGATTAATGTTGAAATCTATATTATCCGGAAAGTCGTTGATCGCTAGGAGGCTTTATCCTATTGTAGAATAAATATTATTTATTTAAATAAATTAATTGTTTAATTTATTTATTTAAATAAGATTAGAATTGTTCTAATTGATTTATTCACAACCTAGGTTTAATATGGAGAACCTAAAGGGTCACACCATAAAAGGAAGAATAATTATTTAAGAAGTTAATGGCATAATCGTAATAATATGTTAAGTATATTTAATTTAATCTACGGTGATAGAATAAATTAAATAGCTTAATATTTATTATTTAATATTTTAGAAATATTAAATATAAATTAATAAGAGGAGTCTTATTAATATTATTACAATTATTATTATTTTAATTTCTAAAAGAGTTTAGGAATTAATTTAATATAAGTACTCTCATTTATTCCTAATTGGATTAGGAAGGAAAATTAGTTAAAGGAGTTTAATTAATTATCCCTAATAAGATTAGGGAGTTTAATTAATTAAAAGAATTTAATTAATTAAAATAAATCCCAATTCCTTAATTGTTAAGGTGGGTTGCCCACATCTATAAATAAGAGGAGTCATATTATGGGTGGAGGATTTTGTTGACTTTTTCAACATACGACATATTTCCAATAGTTGGGAGAGTACCCTTTTCTATAGAGATAGAAAACTAGGGTTTGAGCCAAATACCCCTTCTTCTTGAATTTTCTTCTTCCTTGGTGGATCACCTCCAGAGGCCAAACATTTGGGTGGCTAACGTTGATCAAAGGAAGGAACCAAACCCGTGTGGATTCAAGATTGAACGCGAAAGGATTTGGAGGTGAACTTGTACCGAGGAAGCTCGATCTTGAGGTATGATTTATTCTTTATCTTTTCGTTTAATTAATAATTATGCATAAAGGGTGATCTAGGGTATATGGTTTGTAAATTTTTAAACTCGATTTTTACACGCTTCAGCACTTTTTATGCAATTTGATTGCTTATTTCATGAATATTACAAACCTAACATTTTCTACTCAATGCGCCACCTACCACGTTCGCTTTTTCAGGATGGTATTGGATGGTATGATCATAATCTTTCAACGATTCAAGCTAACGTCGTTATCGCATGTTGAGTTCCTTTTGAGTGAAGAAATATTTGAGGCTTTTATGATCCGTAAAGATCTCCACTTTCTCCTCATACAAGTAATGCCTCCAAATTTTAAGTGTAAAGATAACAAATGCTAACTCTACAGATCATGAGTAGGATAATTCCTCTCATATTCTTTGAGTTGTCGCGAGGCATAAAGCTATAACTTTTCCATGTTGCATAAGAACACATCCCAACCCTTTGCTCAAGCATCATCGTAGATGACAAATCCTCCGAGCGATGGTATTGTCGTAGCAGTCTTTGAAATAAGTCTCTCTTGAGTTCTTGAAAACTCTTCTCACATTCTTCGCTCCAACCGAACTTTGTATCTTTCCGAGTCATTTGAGTCGATGGAGTAGCGATTCGAGAAAATCCTTCCACGAATCTCGAGATAATAAACTAAACCGAGAAAGCTACGACTTCGGCCATCGATTTAGGTTGTCCCGACTTTGAATAGCTTCAATCTTTCTTTGGGTCAACAGATATTCCATAACTTGATACCACGTGCCCAAGGAATGCTACTTCTTCAAGCCGTAACTCGCATTTCTTCAACTGGCATAAAGCTTATATTCACGAAGCTTTTGGAGTGTCACCTCAAGTGTGCTTTCATGATCTTCACGGCTTTTGGAATAAATAAGGATGTCATCAATAAAGACGACCACAAAGTGATCTAAATATTCCTCGAATACTCGGTTCATCATATCCATGAAGGCAAAGATGAGCATTAGTCAATCCAAAGGACATGACTAGAATTCATAATGCCGTCATCGAGAGTTCGAAAAGCCGTCTTTGGAATGTCACGGTTCTAATCTTCAATTGGTGATATCCTAACGAAGATCAATCTTTGAAAAGAATTTGGCTCCTTGCAATTGGTCAAACAGTCATCAATACGTGGCAATGGATACCTATTTTTGATGGTGACATGATTCAACTCCCGATAATCAATACAAAGTCGCATACTCCCATCTTTCTTCTTCACGAATAGAGCAGAGCACCCCAAGGAGAAGTACTAGGACGAATAAAGCCAATGTCTAACAATTCCTGCGGTTGGGTCTTTAACTCACGAAGTTCAATAGAGCCATTCGATATGGGGCTTTGGAAATAGGTTTTGTACCGGGTTCAAGGTCGATACAAAATTCAATTTCACGCCGGGGTAGGCCAGAAGTTCTTCGGGAATACGTCAGAAATTTATTAACAATAGGAATATCGTTTAAAACCGGCGTATTTTTATTTAAATTTGTGATATGAGCTAAGAAAGCTTGACATCCGCTTTTTCAATAAACGAATAGCTTTATGGCTTGAGATGACCGTGATTGATTTTAATGGTTTGGTCGTTTGAATTCAAGCATAATAGGTTGATTAGGAATATGAAAGCTAACAACCTTACGAAAACAATCAATTTTTGCATGATAAGTAGTTAACCAATCAATCCCTATAATCACGTCAAATGCAAGTATTTTTAATGAAATAAGATCGACAGGTAATGTGAGGGTACCGATTTGAACCAAACAAAACTTATAAACAGTGGATGTAATGAAGGTTTCTCCCAACGGAGTTTCCACAGATAAGTCAAAGTCTAATTTCTCCGGAGTCAAATTTAATCGATGAGCGCAAGTAGGAGAAATAAAAGAATGGGTAGAACCGGTATCAAATAAAGTATAGATTTCATTAGAGTTTATGATAAGCTTACCCGTGATGACCTCATTCGGATTCCTTGCTCTTTGGGAGGTCACAACAAACGCTCTCCCTTCAGACTCTAGGTTTTGAATTTTCCGGGATGGCCTTTGGTGCCTCCATCCTAATTTGAATTTGTCTTGATGGCACAAAATCGAGCTAAGTGACCTTCTCTTCCACAATTATAACATGCTTTTGACTGGCATGGCGCAGATTTTGATCGATGTGTCCCTCTCCTCCGCATTTGAAGCATATGATAGGTGGTCTTTCTCCTTCCTTAACAATGGGTCTTTGGTGTCGACGTCTTTCCATCATTGTTGAATCTCCGCTTTCTTGAAATGTCCATTCTTATTGTTTGGTACGATTACCACTTAAAAGTGGTTACCATATCCGGCCGTTGATTCCCTCCACGCTTGTTGTCACCGCTCGATGAATACTCTTTGGTATTATAATTTTTGCTTACCGCTCTCTTTTAGTTGTGTTGACTCATTATCGCGTTCCACTAATCGAGCCCTATTTACAACATCCGAATACAAACACGGTTTATGAGAAATAAGATGTTGACGTATCTCCCGCTTCAAACCTCTTAAAACATTCGCGCCATTCTCTTCATTATCCACACAGTGGGGACGAACCGTGATAACTCCGCAAATTTTGCCTCGTCATTGCGACACTGGCCATATTGTTTTGTTCCAACTTGATAAATTCCACCTCCTTCATGTGGCGAATACTTTCGGAAAGTATTTGTCGTTGAAACGACTCTGGAACTTCTCCCAAGATATCTTCAAGACAAGAAGTTGAGTACGTTTTACCGATTCCCACCAAGAATCCGCCTCTCGCAAGCAACATAAAGGCGTGAAAGGAACCTTTTGCTTCTCGGAGCATCCCAAGACATCAAATATCTTGGTAATCTGCTTTATCCATGCTTCCGCCGAAGTGGTTTTGGCTCTCCCTTAAACTCCCGGTGGTCCCCAGCTCTTGAATTGTTTAATGCGGTGACCGCCGAGAGTTTTCCGTGTTTCCACCCTACGTTTTGGACAGAGTCGTTTCGCTTTCTTTGTTGCATAAATCGCATAAAGCCTCGAACATTTGATCATTCATCATTTGGTCGGTGTTGTTGTTTGCATGAGGATTGTCGCCTTCACGATGCACATTATCCACGATTATTGATATGTGGTGAATCAACGATCGCCAAATACTCCATTGCTATTCTCAACATTCTCGGATGTCATTTGAGACATCGCCACAAAACAAAAGGTTAATTGACATGTAAAAAATTATCATTATCTTTCGACCAACCAATAAAATAAGACATAAACTTAGGTAGGTCATACTAGCGAAGGTATTCCCCGCTCTCCTCCTAGTACTATTCTCACATCTTAGCCGGGATCATATCCCTAAGCTCGATACCAAATTGTGGACGCCCCCAAAATTTGGTATACATCACCCATCTTGGGTCGCCACTTACATGGGCATGTAATTTAAATATAACTTATTAACATAAGCGTAAGTGTACAATACGACATAAACCGTGAGTTTAAATACAAATATCGTCTACTAGATATTATACAAACTCAAAAAGGAGTCCTCATTACAATTATTATCACACTATTTCACAGAATAGTGAGGACTACTAATGCTATCTTCAGGACCATCACTCGCTTCCCCGACTCGTCCCAGCCTATATTCTCATTTCAAGAGAAAAAAGTGAAAGAAAGGGTGAGCTCAACTAGCCCAGTAAGAAATATTATGACTAAGATAATGCAGAATAAATTATCAATAGTCTTCAACAATGTTAAACCGATAAAATACAATAGACAACCGTTTTAGCTGCAGTGGAATATACGCAATCCATTAAAAGAGTCAAGTAGAAAATAAAGTCTACTATCTTTTAGGTTTTAAAAGGTTTTTCATCATGTTATATATTTGAGACTCAAACTTTAATAAATATTCCACACCATCGAATCACCCCGCGCACTACTACCAAGGATATTCTTTTAGTATCACGACCACCACAATTATTCATGCACTACGGCCAAGAATATTTGTGTATTCATTAATGGTCATGATCATGCCAACAATCATCCATCAATGCACTACTACCATCGAGAATTTTTTACCACATCATTTGTAACATTACGGTCATGATTACACCGAATAGTCTCTCGGTCATAATCATACCAAGTCCATCTACGCACACAGAGCCACAGATGACTTTAAAAATTTAAACATGAGGATGATGACAATGATATAAGAATTCAATAAAACAAGTTCAAGAATTATTTTATCCAGGAATTATTAAAGTCCAAATTATCAACATGACATCTTTTTTTAGTAGAGTAAAATTCAAGAATGATCGTAAGAATATTTCCATGAAAAGATATCTTTGGATGAAACGCAAATATCAAGGATATTCCACTAATTTCATGGAGTATAGAAGTCAAAGTTTTAACCAAATGGGTATAATAAAGAATAGAATAACAAAAGAAATCACCACGCACGCGATAGAGCCGCAGACGCAGGTGTGAGTTATTCAATGAGAATAATAAATAACGGAACCAGTCCCGGCAGAAACGCATGTGCATGGGATGTTCCAACAGAATAATAAAGAATGGAACCGGTCCTACAAAACACACATGTACAGGATGTTCCAAATGTAATAATAATAAAGATTTTAACCAGTCCTGTAAAAACACACGTATATGATGTTCCAACAGAATAATAATAAAGATGGAACGGTCAAAGGTAAAAAACACATGAATGGATGTTCCAATGTAATAATAGAAGAATGTCACCAAGTATAGGTAAAAAGCGTATCATGAGTTATTCCAGCGAGAATAATAAGCAATGGAATAACAACATGTTTCTTCATGAATAAGAAAGAATAACACCCTTACTTTTGGTAGGAGATTGAATATCGCAAAGCGGTGTAGTAATAAAATACTCTTCTTCTTTCTCTTATTCTTTCTATACTTTCTCTCTATAGCTTGAATGAATTCGTGAAAAATAATGAAGCCCCAGGCCTCTATTTATAGAAGATTTCTAGCTTAAAGACCAGGTGTGAAAAGCAAGTGGCTCGACGACTAATGATGTGAAAAGAAAAGTGGTTTGACGCTCAGTAATGTGAAACGACAAGTGGTTCGGCCTTTGTAATGTGAAACGACAAGTGGTTCGACGTCGGTAAAGGTAATTACTATTAACGAAGGTAAATACTATCGGCGAAGGTAAATACTATTCACAAGGGTAATTCTTATCGACGAAGAGACTCTTAGATGATGACATATATACCCCCATAAAATAATCAAACTTACCACAAATCATAACACATATTTAATCTTTCAACAATTATTAATCATTTATAACTTGTCGTCTCAATTATTGATTTAATACTATAACATATTATACTGATGATAATCTTGTGACAATAATTGAATCAATAATATAATAGATATGATGCGGCCAATTATTGTAAGTAATAATTGAGCATAGCCGAGTGACTTCTCACGTAAGCATCAATAATCAATACCGTAGTGTCTACTATGCAACCCACAGCGTATTACATTATACTTTTACCAACGGGTAGTCAACAGTTTTAACTGTAACACCTCCGTAGTTATTTTTATAAAATATTTTTGTCGTTTTTCTCAATCCGACAATAATTACATTGTAGGGTCTACCAATGATTGAGTAGTTGTACGAATATTCCTAAAAGAATATTATTCTCCCACCAAACGAAAATTTTATAACAACTTACATACTTTAAAATTTATAAATATTACCCACAACTATAACATTATATCAAATTTATTCCATAATATTCAAAAATAATATTTATAGAAAAATTCATCTTTATTTATAAAAGTTGGGGTCTTACAGTTTGATTGTACAAAATATATTTGACTAAAATAAAATAATAATTGAAAATCAAAATAAAAGTAGTTGATGTGATTTATGTATTTTATTTATTAGTAAGGATTTAAGACATTATTTAGTTATTAAGAATTATTGATAAGATTATTTTATTGGTTTAATATTTTAATTATTTCTCAAGTAATATTAAAATTTTGAGTCTATGTAATCCTTACCAGTCATTTAGACTACAAATTATTAATATTGAAGAGTTTTATTTTACAATAACTCTAGGCGGACCGGAATTTTAGAAACCAAAATGGGATTGTGGGTCCATTACATTTTAAAAATGAGCAATCCCTTCCCATTCCTTTTCAGTTTTCACTCCTAAATCAACTCCTAAAGGTGAATGGCATTTACTTAATTTAACATTTCACCCGATTGTTTTCCAAAAACACGTGGGAGGACACTATAATTATTCAATATTTTCCTATGGAATTAAATTAATATAAAATATTACAAAATAAAAAATAAACTTTATATAAAAGAAAAAAATAAATGGAATAAAGATATAAGGGTCACATGATCTTATTCTTAAATCTTAACTATCAACCTAATACTTCATGAATAAATTTATTAAATCCAGCTTTAATTGTTATCTTAAGTAAGTCTGTAAAATGAGCAAATAGTTCGGGCTCGATTCATATTCGTTTTACTAAAAGTTCGATTCAAGTTCAACTCGAAATATAAATAAATTTTTTGTATTGATACTCATATCATATTCATTTGAAAAATTAAAATTGATCGGGCTAGATTCGAGATCGTGTTCGACTCGGTAATTAAATGAGCCTCAATCAAACCTTATTTTATACTCAATAAAATAATATTAAAAATTAATAGATAATATTAAAATATAATATTAAAAATTAAATGAAGATAATAGCAACTTTATCAAATTTAAAAATAATATTAAAAATTAAATGAAGAAGGACCAAATTGTAATAAAATAAAACTTTAAAGAATAAAAAGAAAAATAAATTTGTGACGCAGCCTTAAAAAAAAAATTATCTTTTCCTCTCTTCCCCTTAATAATATAGATATATAGATAGTTAGATATACACTATATTAAGGAGAGTGTATTCAATAAAGACTTTTAGGATGATGTATTTAATAAAGACTTTTAAATACTTTTTTTAAGTTACAGACTTTTGTAGAGTTTGTAGATTTTAATAACTTTTAAAGAATTTTAAAATTACTGTTAAAGACTCCATGAAATAAGTGACAGATTTTTATAGACTTTTTACCAAGCGATTGATAGACTTTTGTATACCTCTAATATATTTTGCACCTTATATTAATTGTTAAAAAGACAACAAAGATATTATATTTTAGATGAAATGAGTACAATATTAAATAATATTTAAATATTTTGACCATGTCACAACTTAATTTGAAATAAAAGATATTGTTGAAGTTGAATTATTAGATCATATTTAAAATCTATTACAAGAAAATATCATATTTCATAATTTTTATATTTCATAAAAATAATAATTTTCTACTAACAATAATATAAAATAACAATTTCTATTTTAAAATTGTTCATTGTCGCTTTCCTATCAAGTCATTATTACTAAACTAACAATTTATAATTTTCAACAAATAACAAAATTAATAAATTAATTACTTTTAAAATAAACATAAAAAAAAATACCTCCTTAATATTTATAAATATAATAAATGAGATCTTTTTTATGGGAGAGAAAAATATAAAATGATATTAAAATATTTGTTATCTCTATTTATACCATTGATTTTATTTGGAACCCTTAACGCTAATGCTATAATAGCTTTCATCCCTTTTGGGGTTTTTATTTTGAGAGAACCGAGATTTATATAGAGAGAGAAAGTGAGATATATATATATATATATATATTATTTCTTTTATCTTATTTGTTTGATCTCCTCTATCTCTTTCTCATTTGTTCATCTCAGGGGTGGATCTAGCTAAAAAGTTCAGCGGGGTTAAATTTGGAAGAAAAAAAAATGCATTAAGAATAAAAAGTTAATAAAATGAATTACAAAATTAAGTAATCCTCAAATATTATTTACAATAATATTTTTCGAGGTTTCATTACTTAAAAATGTCGCATAATAGCCTCATTTTTAATAGTTACAAAAAATATCACGCTTTAATGTATATTCTTAAGCGATCATTCATCCAAATTCATCTCTCATTTAGTTACAGAGTTCATTATTCACGATATTAAATGTCCTTTCAACAACAACGGGAAAAAATATAGCCAATTTCAAAACAAACAGACTTGGGGATACATATATTTCTTTTCTTAACCAACATTTGAGCCAATTAACCAATTCTTTTTATACTCGAAAATTTGGGATAGTTTCTTATATCCACAATATAATTTTGGAGTTGGCCATCAAGTGCCAAAAGTTTAATATCATTAAATATTTAAAAACTAATTCAACATTAAAACAGGATCAATATATAATATGAATAGTCAAGTGTAATTAGCACCAACAATAAACAATCTCAATTAAACCACTAACAAGTAACACGTAACATTACAAAATAAATTATAAATTTTAAGAAAGTAAAAATAGAATAGAACACGTACTTGAACTTGAAGAACTTTTATTTAATGAAATTCTCTTTATTGTTGGAGTATTGCTTTAAGAAGTTAAAAACCTTAAATTTGTAAAAGTACAAAAAAAAGAATCTATAAATAATTACTAAAACAATTGTTAAATTTATAAAATTAAAATTAAAATATACAATGCTCTATTGCAGCATCATTCTGTTGAAAAGTGAAGTACTAAAAATCTATCATGGAGATAAAAGTGAAGTACTAAAAGTCTAATGTAGTATTGTACTAAGATTTATCCACCGTCCACGTGGACCACATCCAATTAATTTAGAAAATTAGACTTGGTCTTTTGTAGTGTAGCAGTGATGTAGTGAAGCTTTTAAAGTATAAAAGTCTTCTCAATATTTTTTTCCAAGTTAACCCCTTACTCCTGAAATTTCAGTGGTAGCAGGTGCCCCCTGCCCCAACCTACATCCGCCCCTAGTTCATCTTTTCCCTTTCTCAAATATTTGATATTTGAAGTCATGAGGCAGACTTTGAATATTAGTATCTCTTATTCAAAAGTCTGTCAAACTCTACTATTTGATATAAATCTAAAAAATTTATGACTTTTTGAATACCAAAATACTTTTATAGACTTTATAAAAGTTTCAATTCAATACCACTTAATTTTTAACACTTAACTTTTAAAGACATTATAAAAGTTGTAGTTGAATACCCGTAAATTTTTATAAACTCTTTAAATATCTTAATTAAATACAATCAAACTTTTAAAATCTTTAAAAATATTAATTGAATACACCCTCTTATAATGACTTGTTAAGTTTTATTTTTAACATCATTAAAATTAAAAAGTATAATAGAATATGTGTATATTGTTTTTTTGTTTTCTCTTTTTTTGTTTTGTTTTGTTTTTCTCTCTCCATCAATCCTCTCAGTTCCTCAAAACCGAAGAAACTTGTGGCACCATCGGACCACCACAACCACCGGAAAACGCCTCCGCAGAGATTGATCCCATCACCGCCATTTTCAAGGTAATAAACCATGTCTCTCTCTCATTCTTCCTCCACTGAACATATTCACACAAATGCACACATAATTATGTACTCAATGTCATTTCAATTTATGTTTTTATACAAATTTATTAAGTAGAAGAATAATTAGATATACATATATATGTCAGACAAAAAATTGACAAAGTAACTGTTTCTATATCTAAATAGGAAAAAAAATTGCAGCTGTACCACTTCAGGTATATATTTTGTGAAACTTTTCCTGCAAATTTTTTTTTGACCATGCAGCTATTTTGATACCAATTGTATAGATACTGTGTATATTTTGTACAACTTCTCCAACATAAAAAAATTGAAAATTGCCGAAACAATTTTTTATATATCAATTGTAGAGGAAAATGTTGCATCCATAACAATTCCAATGTATATGGGTGTAAATTTTTGATGGGACATAGCATCATTGTGAGTAGAATTCTATAAATTACTGTATATAAATTGAAGATGACAATTTAATGATTTTGACATTTATAAAGTGGGACTTTAGTTTTTGCAAGTTATAGAGACTTAAATTTACTATACATTATTTGAGTTTGTCCATTTCCTACTTGTTATAGCCAAGAAGGAACACTTGGGAGAGTTAGAACAGGGCAGAATGATAAAAATTGGACTATCCTTCTGTAATTTGGGAATTTAAAATTTTCTACATTAAATTTTCTAGCCTAAATAGAAAAGCGGAACAGTAATATTATTTCCTTTGAAGATCATTTGAAAATTTTTACATTGAGGAACATAGAAAAAATATTTGAGATTTCTAATATTTTGGAGAATTATGAGTGAAAGTGTGCAATTTTTCAATGCCAAGATATATCAGCTCTGACAATATTGCTTGTGGTTAATTTTTGTTGACTGAAATGCAATTCATATTTCGCTTTTTCGCAATGAGGCTGCTGGGTTCTGGTTGAGTAGGCATGAATAGCTCATGGCAGAAAAGAGAGCTCACATTTCTCATTCTCTACACTGTTGTCTTCTACATTTATATGATTCATCGTTCCCTCCAATTTTTTCAAGGTTTTTTCTTTTTCAATATACTTTGTGTTTATCTTAGTAACATTCTTTTCTTATCTGCAATTTATACTCAGTTTAGTAATTTCCTTTTCTTGATTTGTCTTTGATTTGGCATACCGCTGGTACAGATTATACTTTTAAACTAAAGGGTTTACACCGTGGATGGTTTCCTAATAGGTTAAATGTATGTTTCTCTCTATCTGCTGAGATAATTTATCATTTGTCATCATCTTAAATATTGTAGACTTCAGTCTTTGGCTTAGATAATTGCTTTAGTGTTTATATATCCTCGAATATTCAAAACCAGTATTGTAGAACAGTATTAGTACATATCATGTATCTTGAATCAAAATGGTTGTCACAGTTCATGCTGAAATAAATGATTAAAGGGTTTGCCTGAATGATAATTTCTTCTCTTTCTTATGTAGGATATCTCTGATGCCCAATGGAGAAATTTTCGTTGGAACTTACCCATTCTTACCATTGTTTTCGGGATTTTTACTTTAGTGGCCAACATGTTTAGAACACACTATCATTTGAAAGCAAAGGGAATGTCCATAGTTTGGCTCGTGATATCTTGGACTTATTTAGCATATTTACATGGAGCTTAGTATGTCCTCTAATCACAGTATTGTTTTACTTTTTACATAGGCTCTCTGGTTTTCACTTTTGCTTCTTTCTAATGTAGCATCATATTCATCCTCTTGATCGCGTCAGCTAATTTTCTTCTAGTTAAGGTGCGGCGATTTTAATTTTTATGTAATGTTGTCATTCTTAATAGTTGCAGTGTTTTGTTCTTTGTGTTGCTCTATAAGGAATATTCTACATATGTTTGTAAAGTGAAATATTGTTGAAAAGTTGCCTTGCATTTGCCTTCCCCAATTTATGTTCCTCTCAAACTTTGAAATTTAGCCTTCCCCATTTCTTGTTCCACTCCCCAGATTTCTCCTATAAAAGGGAGCTTTGGCTTCTTATTTCTACACACCACAACAAAGAGAGCAATACCTTTAGTAGAAGCATAGAGAGTGAGAAGCTCAGTTAGAGCATTCTGAGAGTGAGGGTGTAGAGAAAAATAAACAGTTAGTTTATTCTCAGTAGAGAGTTTGTAATCTCCATATTATTTTCATAGTGAATTTCTGAGATCTCCCCCCGTGATTTTTCCCAGTTGGGTTTTCACGTAAAATTTTGGTGTTATTATTTTATATCTCATACAGTAATGTGTTTGTATTTATCTTAGTGTATTTGTGAGCCTGATTTATCAACAATTGGTATCAAAGCTTTTGGTTCACGCCGTTGGCGTCTAGGAAAGTGGTTCAAAAGGCAGCGCCTTTAAGAAATGTGGTTATTTAATTAGTCATCGTTGCAAAAGCATGGAGAGACTCCCACCCGACTTACACTTACCTGACCAATTGGTACGATCCGTTTAAAGAGAAATTAGGCAGGTCACAAATACGAAGATGACAAGCACAAGTGCGAGGTATGAAGTTGAACCATTTGACCAGAAGTCAATTTCGAGATTCGAC
The DNA here is from genome assembly GCA_020205615.1 of Panax quinquefolius. Lineage (NCBI taxonomy): Eukaryota > Viridiplantae > Streptophyta > Magnoliopsida > Apiales > Araliaceae > Panax > Panax quinquefolius. The sequence goes on from CM035166.1 coordinate 9,782,860, forward strand.
GATTGTCTGATCAAAGATGTATTGGCTCAACAAGGATTGACAAAAGCATTAGAAGGGAAGGCGAAGAAACCAATGGCTATGACAAATGAAAAATGGACGGAACTTGAAGCAAAGGTCGTGACAACAATCAGATTGAGTTTGACGCCATATATCAAATATCAAGTTTTGACAGAAACCTCTTCGAAAGACTTGTGGGAGAAACTTGAGAAAATTTACAAGTCAAAGTCTTTGTCAAACCGGTTATATTTGAAGAAGGAATTGTACCGACTTCGGATGGAAGAAGGGTCAGATTTGACTAATAATATTAATGAGTTTAATAGATTGGTGACCAACTAACCAGTATTGATATGAAGTTGGACAAAGAATATAAAGCCTTATTGCTTCTTGTCTCTCTACCAGGTTCATACTCAACTCTCCAGATCGCTTCACCTTATAGGAGCGAAAAGCTTGTAAATTGGCGGTGATGATGTCGGTGATCTGGACGAGATAAGTTCAGAGGCACTACTTCCAGAAATCAAGGAGACAGTCTTCTTGCATTTTCAAATGGGCGTGACATGGGTCTTAATCGGAAGAAGTATTCCGACAAAGAACGAGAAAGGTCTCAGTTGAGACCAGACAAGAAGGATAAATCTCAGATTGAGTGTTATCATTGCCACGAGAAGGGTCAATGTCTATTGTTGAAGAAAGATAACAAGAATAAAGGTAAACAAATTGAAAATTTTGCTGATGTTGCTGAGCAAGCATATGTGTGCAGCGATGGTGAGCTATACACAGTGAATGAAAATGAAGCTTCACAAGGCGATCTCTTATCCGTTAGAGACAGTAACAACCTTATAGATTGTTACATGGATTCCGAATGTTCTTTTCATATGTCCCCTCACAGGAATTTGTTTGATACTTTTACATCCTGCAATGGTGGTACAATTTTATTTGGTAACAATGCAGACTGCATAGTTATTGGGATATGCAACATCAAAATTAAAATGTTTGAAGGGGTTGTCAAAACATTGGGTGATGTAAGGTATATTTTAGATTTGAAGAATAGCTTGCTATCAATTAAAGTACTCTCTATAGGTTGAAGTATCTCAGTCAGAGATGGTGTCATGAAAATTACTAAGGGTTCGATGGTAATTATGAAAGGTCAGAAAAAGGCACCTCTACAAGTTGACAGGGGACATAGTTGCTGGAAAAACAACAATTTTTGTACAGAATAATTCCAACAGTGATAGCACAGAGTTATGACACATGCGACTTGGTCATTTGAGTGAAGGTGGAATGAAAGTACTTCACAAAAAGCAGTTGTTGAAAGGTGTCAAAACGTGCAATTTGGAATTTTGCAAGTTTTGCGTGTACGACAAACAACGGAGAGTCAGCTTCAAGGCAAGAGCACATACCAGTAAGAATATACTTGATTGTGTACATTCGGATGTGTGGGGCCCGATCAAGCATATGTCAATGGGTGGAGCCCATTATTTTGTTAGCTTCATAGATGACTACTCCAGAAAGGTGGGTGTATTTTATGAAGCAGAAATCCGAGATTTTCAGAATCTTTAAGCAGTGGAAAGCTAAAGTAGAAAACCAGACCGAAAAGAAGCTGAAGTATTTCAGATCAGATAACGACACTAAATACAAGGACAGGTCATTCCTACAGTTCTGTCAGGATAAAGGTATCACCAAGCACTTCTCAGTTAAAAGAATTCCAGAGTAAAATGGGGTTCAGAGAGGATGAACAGAACTCTGTTGGAATGCGCCAGATGTATGAGGTTGAACGCATGATTGCCCAAGAGTTTCTGGGCTGAGTCTTCAGCTGGAATTGATTTTAAAATTCCCGAGAAAGTATGGACTGAGAAACCAGTTAATTTTTCTGTGATGAAAACCTTTGGTTGTTCAACTTATGTTCATTTGCCGGTTGAGGAACGACAGTCTAAACTCGATCCAAGGTCAAAGGAGTGCATTTTCCTTGGATATGAAGATGAAATCAAGGGATACAGGATATGGGATCCAGTATCCAAAAAGAAGGTCGTCAGCAGAGATGTGGCGTTTAATGAAAAACACATGCTGAACAAGTCTGGGAATGAAGAATCTGTAGCAAGTGAGTTGCAGAAACACTCAGTTGAGGTGGAGCTTCCTGAAGTGACAAAAGAATCTGAAGAGATTGAAGATGATTATCCTTCAGATCCCCAAGAGAGGTCCTATAATCTTGTGAGAGATATGGGTTTGTCAACAAACCAGTGCAGAGATATGGGTTTGATGACATGGTTGCCTTTGCCTTGATTGTTGGTGGTGGGCCTGATTTCTCAACAACTATAATAAAAGATTAATTTTAATTACAAAGTGTAGTAGATGAATATTGAAGTACGAATGTGGAATAGTTACATACATTGTGCTGTTGTTTTAGGAGTCCTTATTCCAATATCTTTAATAGAAAAGTACAAATCTTCTTGGTAATATAAAGTGCTTGCCTTGAATTTGATGTGTTTTATGTTATACAGTGATATGTTAATATTAACTAAGATTTCTATGTTTGATTTGAATGATGCCATGAGTCGTTTCCTCTGAGGGATGGTGAAGTTGAGTGAACCTGCAAGAGACAATATGCAGAGGCTTCTTGCAGTGCTTTCGCTCCAGCGTAGTAATGGTTTGCATTATTTTAAAAGTTTACTTGTGGAGTGGTTTCGGTAAGAGTTAATCTGGCTTGAAAAAGGGTGCCAGTAGATAAGCCAGCACGCCCAATGCGCAATCCCCTCTTATATATAGCATAATTAAAGCATGGGGATTGTGGAGAACTTTCATCAGATATTTCATGTGGAATTATCTATTTATTTGGGAAATTTAAGTAGCCTTGGGTATGCCTTTTTCATTAGAATGTTTTCTGAGGTTTGAGGATACATGGCTCGTTTACTATTCTGTAAAACATTTTAGTAGAGGATTCCATAATCTTTGCTGATATTATCTTTCTTTTCCTCTACTTTGGGATAGACTATGTTTCCATACCTATTTCTAGGCCACTGGGGTCCTTTATTGGCGTTGCTGTTTTGGATGTTGATAGAGAATGTTGATTCCTTCAAGTGCACCAAACTCAGGTTTTCTATAAAATAAGTATGGTATAATGCTGGGTATTTTTCAAGGTTAGAAAATACAAGACACTTTTATAACTTATAATTTATTCTTTTTGTCCTTTCTTTAACAAAATTTGTTGATCAAACTTGTAGGTACTGTGAATTGTCTTGTATTGTGCTTGATTACATGAAGTGATATATTTGAGATTTTTTTTTCTTTTGCTAAGATACATGAAATGTTGTTTTCTTATCGTAATGTGTTCTGTTTTCTGTTCAAAAGTATTTTTGAAAAAGTAATCATTGTATTTTTTAAATGAAGCTTTTAGCACCCATCTTAGTACCATCATTTGGTGCTTCAATTTTTGTAATGTTGTACCAGATCTTTGTTTATGCAGATATTTGGACGGAGGAAGTACTTCTTGGTTGTACTTTGGTTTTTTAATCTATCATTTCTGATATGTAACCGTATATATAAGGGGTATTCATTCTCCATTTTTGGGTGAGTGATATTTTGTTAATTTCAAGTTGATTCACATGATGGGATGACTTTTGTGATGCAAGTCATTGCACTATATCAGTTTGTTTACTCACTAATGATTCTATTTCCTTACTGGCACAGGCAACGTTTGGCTTATTTAGACAAGTTTCGGGGTGCCTTTAGATGGTATATCTGCTTCAACTTTGGTACTTTCTTTGTCTCTTTCACCCCTGGGAATTCAGTTGCAATTATGGTTTTCTCTTCTATGCAGCATTAGCTAACTCTATCTTATATCAAAGTGCAGTCAATTTATTTTTTATATCTTCTCTCTTCAGCATTATAAAACTATTCTGTGGAGGGGAATTTTTTTTCTTTCTAAATACTAAAGTTACACAGAAGTAGTATTTTGCTAGTAATCATAATTTTCAATTTGTCAGCGATAAATTCAAGTTGTTGGAGTTAGTAGTCTAACCATATTCGTTCAAAACAACATTTCATTCACCTTAACTTTTGACTACAACTGAATTTGTGAAATGACGATGCATAACTTTTTCTTAATCAAGCATGATTCTTGGCAACCTCAAACTCCCAATGGGAACTATGGCAGTTATCTTTTGCTAGGGATCCTAGGACCGGAAAAGAGTTTTACTATGACTAATACGAGATCTGAAAACTAAATGCACCCGAATGGCATTCCTTTCCCCCTAGATGTGGAATGTGGATACATACTCATTTTTGGCCCAAGTTGAATTATAGTTCAAATCTTTTATATCATGTATTGAATGTGTGATGATTACTACTTAGTAACTTCTACATAGTTTATCTATGTATTTGTATATATCCTTTATAATTGAGCGTTTATTAACTGAAACGGAGGAAAGAGTTAGATTGTAGATAAAGAAAAAGAAAGGGTTAGTCTGACAACACATTTGCATAATAGATATTTGCGTTCTCAAACAAGTCTCGTGGGATTATTTGTAAGCATAAGCATCCCATACCCACGAAAACTTCTTAATTTTTTAATTATCAAAAGCTCAACACTTGTAGTCAATAAAGATTGATCACAGATACATCCAGCACTTGAATCCTTCCTTTTGTGATTGGTTTCATTCAAATAAGAAATGAAATCCATATTTCTTTGTTTAGTTTCGTTATAAAATCCATTTGTTGGCTTAACTTGTTGGCAGTTATTTTGCGTATGCTAAGCTTTGGATACGACTACCACTGGAAGGATCGCAGTTCTCATTTTGATCAGAAGGTATTTGTGCTACTGCGATTTTCATCCATAAGTCTTCTTTAAAACTTCTTGAGAAATTGCTTCCTCTTGTGACCCTGTCATGTAATTCTACTTGCAAAATTTCCAAATTCTAGTGTTGTAAGTGTTGTATAACTAGACAACACTTATTTGGGACAAATATAATCCACAACCCTTGAATTAATTGATTGTCGGATCAATACCAAAATATTCATCCAGTCCTCTAATAATTTCTCAATCAACAAAATATACAATGACCTAGTGCAACCAACTCAAATGCAAACAATGTATCAAGTTTCGGGCTTATGCAACTTTGAATCTTTTATCTTATAAAATTTAAAATAATGCAACTCTTGGTTACATTATCAATGGAAATGTAATGGAGTGGGGATCTGTGAGAATGAAGGCATAGACATGTACAGAATATTTTATAATTGGCTAGACCTTTTCTTTTTATTCTAGCTATTGGTAAAATGGAATAAAAGATGTTATACTTCTTGCTTAAATAATAATTACTATTCGGATGTTCCTTTCGGCAACTAGTAATGGATACCTCTTTAATATTCTTAACATATTGATTTTCTCTGTATTGAAATTTTGTTGGAGATATTCTCTCTGCCGTGTGGAGGGTAAGGAACTCTGGACAACTCAAGAAATCCAACAAAGATGTAGTGTAGTGCAGTAAGTAATATTCATTCTTTTGTGCCGATTAGCTGTTCATGCCTGTCGATCGACATCTTAAGTACATATGTTCAATATTATGCACCTTACTGTCACATAAATTGAATGGTCACGTACTTTTATGCATTTTGGTTCTGAGGTTGAGTTTATTGCTTGATACTTTTAGTTCATGTTTAATGTTGGCAAGCCATTGACAATGAATTTTAAATAATAGCTTTTGTGCTTGTTTTATATAATTATTCTTGTGATTGCAGAAGCATATACAACGGTGTGATGAGTGTTCATCAGGAAAAACATGCTACTTTCTATTACAGGTCAATTACTTCAGCTTTAATCTTCATATTACTTTCTTCTGCTAAATTTATCTGTTTAACTTACACCTCAGTTTTTCAATTGTTTATTTCCCCCACCCCCCCTCCTTATTTCTTTTAGGAGAGAAGCGTCCAGGATGACAAGTTATCTTTCACTATATACCTATGTTATTTGGTGTATGCACCTCTCTATATTGCTGGACCAATTATAAGCTTCAATGCATTTGCTTCACAGGTTTGTAATGTTTGTTTGCTGTTTTATCCTTTTCTTTAACGTGTTAATACATATATCAGAATTTCTCTCAGTGTGCCTCTACGTGGTACTGAAGTCGTGGCAAAAGTATAACCACATGTATTTGTCTTTCTGTCTTGTACGACTACAGTTTGTTCATGTGGAATGATGTCAAGAAGTCTCATTTAACTTGATGTGTTCTTCTTGCAGCTAGGAACACCACAAAAGAATCATTCGTTAAGAAAAGTGGCTTGGTATGGATTGCGTTGGCTTCTTAGTCTTTTACTAATGGAACTAATGACACATTTTTTCTACTACAATGCCATTGCTCTGAGGTGAATATCTTAAAATCTCAAGGATACTCCTTATTGATGACAACAGACTTCCATCTGCCCATGTTTTCTTTTATTTCAAGAGTTGAGTTACTCTGCTTTCAGTGGCCTGTGGAAACAGTTATCTCCAGTGGACGTCTTCAGCATTGGATATGGGGTATGAGATGTTGACATTTAAAAATGCTAAAGTTCTCCTTGAGTAGGTATGAGGTAGTTCAAATATAGATAACATTGTGCTCTTTATTGATAACCAATAATTAATACGACGCTAAAAGTTACTTGTAGTTCGTGTGAAAAATATAAAAACATAGTAATTAAACCATGGATTGGCAAGAAATTGAAAATGTACCATCAATAGATTAGAATATTGGTTTTATCCAAAATAAAAATAGATGTGAATATTAGGGTTAGCCGAAGGAACCAGATTATGAAATATGTTCGTCCCCTAAAGTCTCCATGGCATCGGCATTTCCTTAAACCACTCTTATGGGGAATATGGCAAAAACCAGTAGTCTCCCTTAAAATGTCCTCAAAAGTTCAAACTGAAGCAAAATAACAGTTTACTTCTGCGAGAATGATGCAAATTATTACGGAAGCTGTAAAAGATAGATATATAAAAATTTAGGAGAAGTAGATTAGATTTGGAGATGATTTGCATCTTTGCTTCAGTTTGACAAAGCAGTCATAAACTAAGACTACTGGTTCGTTAGATATTACAGATCTAAGAAAGTATATTAAAGAAGTTTTCCATCCAGAAAAGGAAACTTCTGAATGTATGATGGTCAAATAATTTGAAATGTGGAAAGTTGTTATGAAACTTTCCAATGTTAAATCTGTTTTCCAAAAGAAAACAACTAAAGTTTTACTTCTTTACCTGAAACACAGTAATATATGATATACTATTTTCCATTGATCTCACAAAGCAATAAAGGATTCAATCTCTTAGTTCTGCTACTTTGTTTAAAGTAGAATAGCATATAAGTCCTTCCTCCTGCAGTTATGTCCCGCTTCGAAAAAAATTATAATGCAAGGCTTGCTGCGTAAATTCTGCTGTAATCTTCGTTCTTTATACTGAACAGGTCTTAATCTTCATGTGGCTCAAGTTTCTTCTCATTTGGCGCTTCTTTCAGTTCTGGTCACTGGTAGGCTTGTTGGAATTCTACACCTGAGATCATCTTCCATTTTTTCTTTTTGTACATAGGACAGTAATTGTTGGATGTCACTATATGTTGTAGATAAATGGCATCGAGACACCTGAGAACATGCCAAGGTGTATAAATAATTGCCATAACTTGGAAACCTTTTGGAAATATTGGCATGCTTCCTTCAACAAATGGCTTGTCAGGTGCACTCATAGATTTTATCCTGCATATCTCTAGCATTTCTTTATTGACAATGAAAGCGTATATTTGACTACAATTTTAGGTACATGTACATTCCTCTTGGCGGCTCTCAAAGAAAACTGCTCAACATATGGGTCATCTTCACATTCGTCGCTGTATGGCATGATTTAGAGTGGTACTTTAGATTCTTTTGATTATTTTGCATCAGTTACTGTATTATAACCCTGTTCCTTGCTCCTCGTCTGACAGCTTATTGCCTTGGCTTCAGGAAGCTTCTTTCGTGGGCATGGTTAACATGTTTATTCTTTATTCCCGAGATGATTGTGAAATCCACAGCAAACACTCTTCAGGTGATGTAATACTTATGATCTAGTTCCGTGTCTAGCAATTCTTTTGATTGGATTTAGTTTGAAGGTTAAACTTTAACCTCATTAATAGGAAAAAGGTTGATTGAAATTTTCTGGATCAGTTTTTATAGTGTCATGTAATATTCTCATTCTTACTATATTTCTATCCTATCTATTAAATGTAAAATAAACCCTCAACTCAAAAAAGGCTGCATCTTGGACTGGTGGTGTCATCTGGTTTTAATTCTTTATCCTCACAACCATCCTGTTGGTTGGGCCAAACTTTATTAAATTTCTGAAAGCAAATTATCATTTTGGAGATAATTTAAGAAGTTACATAGAAGTCAACTAGGAATCTTACTTCCTAAGGGCCCGAGGAACAACTTTTGACTTCTAGATGTTGTGACGCATAAATACTGGTTAATTTTGTTAGGAACGTGATTCCTCGACTGTCTTTGATGTCTTTTTCTTTAATGTGTTAGAAAAACGTAGTTCATTGCATTTGTATTATCCTTACTGCTTGATGAGGTACTTATAGGGAGTGTGTAGGATGAGAAATTGATATAACCAGTAGAAAGGACTTAATATTATGTTTTAAAATTAGACATGGCTGTTGTTGAACTCAAAGGACGATATAGTCATGTCTTCTAAGTCAACTTTGACAATCAATGATGGTCAATACATGCTTATAATTGCAACCTTAATTGGCTCACCTACTTCATGTTTATTTCTTCCACAACTTTCTTTTGAGGGCTATTAACTGCTTTACTTCTTGACTCTTGACCAAAAAGAATATTTCTCATTATAATTTTTCAGATGCTATCGAATCTTTTCTATTTTGAGGGCCCTTAAGTGCTCTACTTATTTTGACAGGTGGAAAGCACTTTTGAGGTGATTGTTTGGCGTGAACTTAATGCAGTTGCCGGTGCTGTTACAATCACTTGTCTCATGGTCCGTCTTTCGCTCATTTTTGACCAATACATACCTTTTGTTGGATTTGCAGATTTTATTCATGTAATGTCCTGATATGTGGTCTACTTGTAAAATAAAAGAATGTTTTTATACCTGTTAATTTGACCATATAATCTTGTCGTTTCCTAGAGCATTTAATTTCAAAAATTCTATAGTAGTATGGAGCAATTTCTCAGGACCACTACCTGAAATCATAGTTTTGAGATTTAGGGGGTGTTTGTTTAGAGCTGAATGGAGCTGAATCTGAATAATTTGAATCGGTCAAAGGCGTTTGTTTTTTGGTGCGAATGGTGAATCGGTAAGATAGAGAAGCTGAATGGCTAAGTTTGATTTTTTGAGATGAATGGCTGAATGAGCAGCTGAATGAAGTAAAAAAATTTTAAAAATTTAAAAAATTAAAAAAATATTAACTATTATATTAATTAATATTAAATAAATTTACAACAATTTTGAATTTTTTTAGAGGGGGTAAAATAATAAAGTTTTGTCATTTAGGTGTTTCAGACATATCAATTATAAAACAGTTTTTTTCATTCAGATTCAGATTTAGCTTATTCAGATTCAGATTTATTCAATTTTTATCAAACACCCCCTTAGAAGCAGTGGAAGTTTTGTGATTGGATTTTATTGTTGCAATAAACTAACTTGACTAAATTTATGTTTTTAGATTCAAAATCAGGATAATTAATAAAATGTTTCTGAACCATTCCAGTAAGCCATTCTACAACGAGGAAAAACATATCTTTGCCTGTTGTGAGAAAGAATGCTTGCAACTTACATCAGTAGAGATTGTATTTTGTGCTACTTCTGCACTAGCAAGAATTCGTAAGACTGTAGACTCCTACAGTAGCTTTTCTTGTAAGAGCTATTTCTCTTTCCTTTCTCATTCTCATGTCCCAGTTCAGTTTCCTTTGCCTTCTATAAATTGGAAGGCAAAGTTTCCTTTCAAAATCACCACATTTATTTAGTATATGACTTTACAATGAGCGAATACTAATGATCTTTATCAGCTGCACAGACCGCACTAGGCTTTATCCATATATACATGTGTTACGTGTAGACAAATGATTAGTCACATTCTCATTTATTATTGCATTGTCTTGTTTTTCTGGGTTTATGAAATTCTATTTTTGGTGTTAAGGAGGTGTGGACATGTTCTGCCTTGGTGAAGGATTTGATGCTTATCCAGCTCAGAGATTTTGGACGGAGGAAGGATGCTAAGATGCTTTAAAATTGCACCGTCTTTTATTTTTTTTTTATGGATTTTTTTTTGGGGTGGGGTGGGGAGTGGGTGGTGTTTCTAAACTAGCTTAATGATCAGCTTCTTAGAGATAGCTATTTATCTTTCATTTTGTTTCTGGATAGGATCTTATTCTTTGCTGGGCCTCTGCATGGGGGTTTTTTGAGAAATTTCTCCGATCTTTCTACTGATTATAGAGCTGCTCTCTTTATTTCCTTTTTCCCAATTCTTATAGAATGGGTGCACCGGTGGACTACTTGTCTTTCATCTTATAAGTTTCTTCCTTTATATAAAAAGAATAGTAGGAATTCATAATATTTTTATACTCTTTATGTATAGAATTTGCATTATGCCATTATCATTCAAGTTGTAATAAATCCCGAGTCGAAGAAATTTCTGGGAATGAACTTGAACCTTAAATTGTATGGCATTTAATTTACAAAAAGGATATGATGTCCTATATAAAAACTCAGACATGAATTTAGTGCCCTGGTCATCAATATGTCTAGTTTATACTCATCTACATTTTACAAAATGAAGAGTAGAGAATTTAAAACATTTACTCTCCATACTCACCTTGAAGGAAGAAAGTTTCCGTTTGAATCAGCATGGTGTAATTTCTGAGCTTTTATTTTTCAGGTGGCTAACCTTATTGGCTTTGTTATCGGACCATCTGGCATTAATTGGTTGACTTCTGCATTTCTCCAGAAAAAAGGTTCATGTCTATTTACTTTTTCCCTTTTCCATTAGAGTGTGCTCCTGCAGGGCAGCTAAATTCAATCTTTAACTTTTGCAGGACTGCCTGTTCTTGGTGGCTTGTTCTTTACATTTTATGTTTGGACAAAGGTGCAGAACTATAAATATCTAAATATTCTGGTGGATTTATTATCTGCTAGTGATTTTTTTAAAGAAAAAAAAAAATTAAGAAGCCGATTGTGTTGCAGCTTATGATCCACATTTCTGATGCCAAGCAAAAGAGGCATAAAGATTGAGAATCTGGAGGTCTGTTTCTTGTCCAAAAAAGCTGAAATATAGATCGACTGATGTTATATTTTAAGATCGTTCCTGTTCTAAAATTGCTGATCTAATTTCATGGCGGCATTTAGGTATGCTACCTACAAGCCTGATCATCATTTTTCGAGCAATAAAGATCGAGAATCACTACAAAGTTCTTATGAAATATTCGGAGGATGGATGCATCGATTCCAAGGAAGCGTTTTTCAAAGGTGTGTTGCAATTTTCTAGAATTTTTCATTGAATATTTCCATTTGGAGAGTGTAGAGTAATGGAGGAAAAGGTATTTATTCTTCATGATTTGAGAGTTTTCGAAATCATTTCAATTTTCGGTGTCATAAGAAAATGATTCATTTTATACCAAGACCTCTTCTACACCTTGTTCCCAAATTCATCAAACTACCTGTAAACAGGGAAGTCGATGAATACACACAGTTTGTATTCTTCACACTTTGATATAAATCTAATTAATATTTTGGTATAAGAATGTATCACATTGTGTAGTTCAAATTACTAGATTCTTCCATGCAATTCAATTTGTTAGTATATCTTAATAAATTAGATCATCTGAGTAAAATAACATGTGAACTTTTTAAAGAGTTGTTTGGTAACTAAAAAGTATAAAACATCTAAATGACTTTTAAATTTAAAAATATCTCAAATTGACTTTTCAAAAAATAATAATGATCTTACAATTTAAAATAGAAGGAGTACAATATTTATAGAGGCTTCATAAATTTAAATTTTTCATTAAGAGGATGCACTTCTTAATGATTTAGATTTATATAATGGTACAATAAGATGTTAAATAACTATACCCTCTTACCGAATTAAATGTGAAGATGTTAAGAGGTAAACAAACACTACTTAAGATTACTTAACAAATTAAAGTACACGTAATTTTACCCATTAGGGTTAAATTTTCTATTTTAGGGTTTTATAATTTAAGACAACTCATTTTGACACCTTGCTGTCACTTCTATTGTGCACTATATAGTATCTCTCTTGAAAAAAATATTCTCAATTCAATTCTCAGTTGCATATATACAAACAAACATATTGCTTAAATTTTCTCACACAGCCAGCGACTTAATTAATAAGTTGAAAATAAAAGGTGAAACTAGCTAGATCATAGATATTAGTGTTAGTTTACAAACACAAATATAGTTTATGATTATTAACTGCCAATTTAAAGGCTTAATAAACTAAGGAAGCAATTTTATATTCAAAATGATAATTACCAAGTAATTAATCTTTGCTACGCCCGTACGTCAACCATCAAACTACAAGAGAATTACTTGAAAATTCGTCAAAGGGTTTATATAATATCGATCCGGATCTTAAACTTACCTCTTATCTAACATACTTTGTATATCTTCTTTTAATGACGGACCGGACGACGATTAGATCCGTCGCTATAGGTTCGGTCTGTCGCTATAGATTGTCCATTGCTATATGTTATCCGTTGCTAAAAATTAAGATGACGGTTCTATATATAACAACGGACTGAATCGTTGCCCGGTCCGTAGCTAAAGGGGGTATGCAAGTTATGTTAAATAAGGGGTAAGTTTAAGATCCGAACAGTATATAATATATATATATATATATATATATATATATATATATATATATGCGGACCAAAGAAACGGACCAAGGCAAAAAAAACACTCGGGTGTGGTCAACCCGCGTGTTTTTCCGACTTAGACCACGACGCGTGTTTTTTGCGCTTGGTCAGTTCTTTTCTATTCGCTTTTAACTACTCAGATATATATATGTATATGTGTGTGTATATATATATATATATATGTTGAATAATCCATGGCAAGTACGTAGCAGATGACGGGTGTCGTCTGCTATTAATATAGTAACGGATGTCGCTGAAAATAGTATTGTCATCCGCTACTATTATTTTTTAGTTCTAATATTGGCCGTTAGTTTCTATATTGAACGATAGAGTTTGCCAAAAATACAATTTATTTTTATAAACTTTAATAAATGATAAATTGAGAAATAACTTAAGCCGTTAGAGAGAACCATTAATTAATTTATATGTTCATACAAATTAAGCATGCATTTTGAAATTAAAATAGTTCATGATAATGTTAACTTGTTTCTTACACCTTAATATCTACACAGCCATCACAACTGGGCTACCGAATTTCTTGACATTTTGTTTTGTCCACAATATGTTAAAATAAAGAAGTAACTGGCTATAATATAGGTGTATATTAATCACATGCAGTCAGGATATCCCTGAATTTTTCCATTTTGAAACTTTTTTTAAAAAAGAAAGTGAAATGGCATATTCTTTTTTTTTTTCACTCTATTTTTATCAATCAAGAAATTTTATTAATATTAGAATGGTAAAACCGTAAAAAGCTAAAAATTAAAGTACATACATCATGAACTCTGTAAAACAAAATTGAGTCATGCATCAACTGCAAAATAAATTAATATAGAATTATAAAAAAAATGATACATAAATTTGCAAATTATGTAATCTCTCAATAAAAATTTGACACCTTAGATGTTCCTAATTTTACTGAAGCACCAGCCTCATAATTGCTCTATCAGCAAATATACACAAACTCCACATCATATTACGTAGGGTTTAATAATCAATAGACTCAATTAACTAACATCCAAGGTCTGATAATTCTTAAATAGTATGTTTGTACAAAGAAAGAAAGAGAGTACTAATGGCGATTAATCTGATGGAAAATTCGTTCTACACAATGTTTTATTAATTATCTAGCCAGCCTATATCTTCAAGAGTTATATAATTAAGTCCACCCCTCAATTATAGACATATATATGGGACATTAATTTTTTCCTTACCACCAAAGCAAGCACTTTTCTTTCTCTCTCCTAACGACCAAACCTCTCAATTCCAAGCCATGGTGAGTCTTTAATTATACAACCTACTTCTCTCTAATCTAATGGTTTTGTGTCATATATATATCATGTGCATGCAGGGGGAAGAGGGTGCTACCAAGTACCACTATCTTAGCCAATGGACCAACAAAGACAAGGGTGGATTTAGAGCTGCCTCCTTCGTTTATGGTACGTAAGAATATCACATGAACTCCGGCCTTCATCATCTCTTTCAAATTGATGTTTCAATATCTTTTTGTCATTTCTCCGCCCGCCCCCTTTTGAGAATCAACCATTCCTACGATTCTTTGATAGAAACAAATCACAAAAGGGTATGTTGTTGTCATTTTGTTGGAAGGATTAAGAAGCATGCACCGATGTATAGATTATGAACGTTCATGGATTAACGAAAATATGCAAAAACTAGATCTATATATCTGTCTCTGCCATTCTACGAGTCTCTTTCTTTTTGCGTATGACATTAATTGCTCTAAATTAAGCTTTGTGGGCAAGAAAATCGTACCTTGCTAGGGTTAGGGTTTCGTGTTGGCTGAGGAGGAGAGAAATCCACGAAAAGTACGGAATTGATTGATTGATTGAAGAGGGGAGAACGGCATGTGGGCGATTACTCCAACGACGCGTGGCGAGAACCCCTAGAATCCCGGAACCGTGTTAGGTAACAGGATTCCAAGAGCCTTCTTCGAGTCCTTCAAGTTGAGAGAATGTCCAAACCCTTTGGTGCTTTTACGTGGAATCTCCAAGCCTTTAAGTCACCAAAAGGATCCTTTGATCTTCCAAGAGTCCAAGTCTTGGTCTCAGAGAAGTCCCTTCCCAATGGAGTGGAAGAGATATTTATAGGGTTTTTGAGAGTGGTCATGTGATAAGCACATGTCCCCGGAGAAATTCCAAATTTACCCTTAGTCATCAAAGTAATGCCCAGATCGTCCGCCTTCTAGCCACCAATCCAATCCCTTAATCAATTCCCAAATGAGTCACCTCCACGTGCTACGCCTCGGACACGTGGAAAGATTCTCTCGAGATCTTGCTGCTTTATTTTCGGCTCTTCCGTCTTTCCATTTAATCATAATACTGAACCTTAATTTGTGCATTTAATTCAATTAGGTCAATTGAACCCTAATTTGCACTTGGGCCCACATTTGCCCCCTACATGCGAGAGTCGCGTCCTTGGAGTGACGATCTTGCAAAATACTTTAACTCGTGAATACCGCTTCAATTTTTTGAAAATGCTCGATCTTGCAAGTCCCGAAAAAATGAAAATCATAGGGAGACGTAACCCATGGGAGCTCTCCCAATATATCTTGGAAATCCTCTATCAAATCTTTCCAAACCTTGCATAATATTTGTTTCCCTAATTAATTTTTATATGTATATATATACATATATTCAAACTAAATCAAAATAAATTATATATTTGTCAAATAAAATCAAATCTTATTTTGATTTGTAAATAAGATCAAATCCTTCTTTATAGAAAATCAAATCATTCCTATTATTTTGGAAACAAAATCAAATTATTTTTATTTATATACTTATAAAATAAAATTAGGAAGAAATTATTTTACGAAAATATTTTTTGAAAATCGAGAAATATTTTTTTTTAAATAAGAATAATTTAATTTGATAAAATAATAATATTATTATTATTTTTTTAAACGCAAGATCTCTTCCCCTTAATTGGTGATACCGCGTAGTCATTTATGGGGATTGACAGGAATTGATTCCACTAGACAAGTATAGCAAATTAACAATTGATTTTGCTGGACATGTATTTTAGAGAAAGAAGTCGGAAAAAAAAAAACTAAAGGGGAAAAAGAAGCAATTGCAGAGTAATAGTGGCCGTGAAGCTTCGGGAAGATAAACAAATGAAACAATCATGAAGAATCGATGACAAGCGAAAAATCAACACATTTACAATTCAAAGTGAAAATGAGTTAATTCTTCCCGTGAACGCGAGCTTCATTTTCAAAACCAAATCATTATTTTAGCTTTGACAGAATTCCTTGTGAAAGCTGTGATTGGTCATCGCAAAATATTTCCATATAAAATGAAATAAAAGTTCGCAAGTCGGGATACTAAAATGATTGAATCAAGGCATCTTTTGATTGGCTATAATTCTAACTTTCCATAAGTAATATTATGGGAAGGACTCTAGAATAATGGTATGATGCTTGGGTCATCGTAAAATGATAAACAACCTCTTTTCCTCAATTTATAAAATGGATATACAAATGACAAATCCTATATCCCATGCATATAATTCTCTAGTTATGATTGAAGGCGTAAATTCAGCAACGCCTAATTGTCTAGTTAATTACCTTATATTTATCACAATTACCCACATAATTTCCAAATTGTAAGACCCCATAAAATATTCCCTCGTTCATATATATTTTCAAGTAATCTTTAATCTCGGGGAGAACTTTATTAGCAATTCAATTCATTTTTTTTTTTTTTTTTTATCAAATTCAACACATTCTTATTAATAATTAATTGAGTAGTACTCAAGATAGTATGATACAACAAACTTTTTATAGAATTCCCTAAAGATATATAGGCATGCTCAGTGCTCAATGGAGCTAATATATAAAATATTGTTTTATAATCTATATGTATGCATAATTGATTGACTTTTGTAAAAGTAATAATCATGTCATATGATACATTTATAATTAAAACCCATAGGATCTTACTCCTTATATATATATATGCAATAATCTTCCTAATAAATTTTTTTTATCTTGATACACCAAGTCTTTCCTTTTTATCAAATCAAATATTAATTTTTATTTCCAAAATAAAATCAAATCTTAATTTTATAAAATCAAATCTTAATTTTATTTTTGAAATTAAATCTTTCTTTATTTTGGAAAATCAAATCAAATCTTTCTTAATTTGAAAAGAGATTTTTTTTTTAAAACAAATCAAAATCATAAAATCATATGAAATAAACTAAAATCATATGATTATGCATGATAGCCATAGTCCCTTTCTATTCACGCCCAAAGTTGGTAGTAGAACCCTTAGTCCAATTTATTTTTATTTTATTTTATTTTTTCGTCAACCCTATACAAAAATGAGGTAACCATTTTTTTTTGAATCTTTGTTGAAACCTTATTTTTTTTTTTTTTTTGAAAATAAAATAAAATAAAATCTTATTTATATTTTTCAAAAAATAAAAATAAAAAATATAAATAAATAAATAAAATATTTACTTATCTTATTTTTGAGAGGTCCTGTTGCTCCATGATTAATTATCGTCTTCGCTTCCTTTTTGCCATAAGAAAGATCCGTTAGCTTATACACGCCTTCACCTCATCCAATGACTATCGATTAACACCTCATGAAACTAAAAGAAAATAAGCCCATGAAAAGAATGAACATGATTAACCCCACTTCGCTTTCCCAATGCCAATTATTTGGTTCCTTTCAAAACGTCTGCTATATCCCATGAAGTCATCAAGTCACGTAGCCTTCTCCACTCCTTCCCCGTCATTCTCGATCAATCCTCGGCATTACCCAAGTGATTCTACACAATGATTCAATGAGAACACAAGCGTCCAAAGGCTCCTCGTAGTCTGAAAATAAAAGAGAAGATATTCCACCATCTCTTCTTCACAATAGCCCATAAGACCATCAACAATCAATTCTCTTGGGATAGAAATCACCTCATTTGCACTGACAAATCCGAGACCTGGTATATATATATATATATATATATATATTTCTTTTCTTTTTTTTTTTAGACCGAGGGAAATTGATTATAATCGCCCTCTAATTCATAATTCGTTTCGATTGTTGAAGGTGACTTACTTTCAAGAAAAATCTTTGTTTTCATAATTCTTTTATTTAGTTGGAATTTCGAAACTCTTTTCATGTATAATTATTTTATTTTGTCGATTGATTGTTTGTTTGTTGGTTGATGTTTTTATTTAATTTTTCTTAATTGTTTCATCGATTTCTCTTTTCGTGTGATTGTAGTTTTTCTTTTCCCGCCATTTCACCTTAATGGGATCTTGGCTCGGATATTCTCAAAGAGAAAACAACACCGCAAGGAGGAGGATTTATTTTGAGCCATTTCACCTTAACAAGGTCATTGGCTCGAATATTCGGAAGAAAGGGAACAACTGCGAGGAGGAAGGATCTATTCCGAGCCATTTCACCTTAACAAGGTCATTGGCTCGGATATTCTAGAAGAAAGGAACAACGCAAGGAGGAGGAATTTATTCCGAGCCATTTCCCCTTAACAAGGTCCTTGGCTTGGATATTTTGAAAGAAAGGACAACCCCGCAAGGACGAAGAGTTTATTCCGAGCCATTTCACCTTAACAAGGTCATTGGCTCGGATATTTTGAAAGAAAGGACAACATCACAAGGAGGAAGAATTTATTTCGAGCCATTTCACCTTAACAAGGATCTTAGTTCGGATGTTCCGGTGAAGTAGCATTCATTCCAATCAGTTGATTCGACGAGTAAGGAGAAGTTAAATGTAAGAGGGGAGAGCTCCTTAGGTGGCTAAATCCTACGGGTCAACCCTTAGGGGAACCGACCTAATGGCCTCCTTTTTCACATTTCCCCGTTCTTCTTTTACCCTTTTTATTTGAATGGCTCCTAATGCTTGTGCTCTTTTCTTCTTCTTCGGTGTTCATGATCTTCCTTTCCAGAATCCAAGGTGTCCGTGATCTTCCTTTCCCAAATCCAATCTTCTTATTTAAGTTTCATACCCTCTCTCTTGTTATGGTAAACACTTAATTTCAAATGCTCATTCACTTTCTTTCTTTGTTTCTAGAATTCTCATGTTATATTTTCTTGTTGCAGGCCAACTCCAGTGAACGTTCCACGGATTCAAAACTACTAAGGAGGTTCCTTTCATCAACGACTGGGGAAAGGCTCCCTTTTATGGGTCTTCTGACGTTTTCTGGGAGCAAGTGAAGAATTATGATCGTACAACCTTTCCTCCTCCTGAGAAAGTAGGCTTATTTCTATATGCTATACTACTGCTGTAAGTTTAGGTGACTTTTCCTATTCGCTTCGCATTCCTCGTGTATGTGTATAAAAACAGAATACCCCTACGGTCCCATTCATTTCATATCCGACTTATCTAATCGTCTTGTGGGTGGCAACATTGGACCGATTTGAGGTTCTCGCAAATTTTGATTATGTGAATATACTTGAAGAGGGTCGACATTTTGCGTTGCATTCGATTACGCAGGATCTTCTTCAGATCGGATGTGACCAAGATGCTCTTACCGTCTTGATTTCATACCGGTGTTCTTCCACATGTACATTTGTCACTACTGGGGGAGTTCACCCCAACTCAGAGGATGTCTATGTCATCTACCAAGAAGCATTTGCCCCCTAGCGTGCGAAGTCACGCCTTTGGTGAGATGATCGTGCAAAATATTTTTAAGTGTTGAAGTCTTCACTTCTTGAAGCTTGATGTTTTGCAAGCCTTGAAAACAAAAGTCCTAGGAGAGTGAACCTCAAGGGAGCAAACCACAGGAGGGCAAGCCCCAGAGGATCTCTTGAGGATATCTAGGTATCTCCTAACTTTCCTGGACATGTCTCCCTTCTATGCTAGGTTGGATCTTTTATTTCCAATCATCATGTTGTTGCACTTCGTTGGAAGTCACTTCACGTCTCCGTGAGGATGACTTACTTTATATAAACTTTAGGAGCTTCAAGATGACATACATAAATTGAAGACCAAGCTTTTGGGAAATTGAGTCACTACCCAAGACCTGAAGGCTCGATAGCCTCTAATCTGAAGGCTCATGGTACCACACCATTGTCGACTTGAAGGCTTTAGTTATTCCCTTCTCTTTAGTTCGACGGTCATGGCCTTTAGATCATAAACTTTCATAGTTTTTTTTTCATTTCGATGTCGGAAAATTTATGTACATATATTTCATTTATCAAATTGTAGTTTCTTTTATCCTTATTGATTGCCTTTAATTTGAACGATTCTTTAAAACTCAATATTTAACATTGAATCTTAAGTTGTTCGAATTAAGACTCCAAGACACCAATAGGCCTCGTAAAGCAAGAAAAACATGAATCTATTCAAGAAAACATGTTTTTTTATGCAAACTAACACTTGAATCTATACTTTTTTTTTAAAGAGATTAGAAAAAATATTCAAGCATAAGTGGAAGTTTGACAATTTATTGATAACAAAATTGCTTTTAACGAAAAGCATAACGTTTCAAATAATAAATCCTCGATTACTTTTGAAGTTGAAAGTATAACTTGTTTGGTTCGAGGACTTATAGTCAGGTGCCTCGATTACTTTTAAAGTTAAAAGTATAACTTTTTTGGGTCTAAGGACTTATAGTGGTGCCTCATTCACTTTTAATGATAAAGTGTAACACTCGAAAGTGCCTCGTCACTTGGATCGTCCAATTTCTTGGCAAGTGTGGTCTACGAGGACTTAAAATCGGGTGCCTCATCACTTGGGTCGTCCAATTTCTTGGCAAGTGCAGTCTACGAGGACTTGAAATCGGGTGCCTCGTCACTTGGGTCGTCCAATTTCTTGGCAAGTGCAGTCTACGAGGACTTGACCACCATTTAGAGTGGACCACCATCTTGGGTGGATTTTCTTTTATATATATATATATATATATATTTTTTTTTTAATTCGTCAATTCTTGTGCCTCCAACCTTGGTCATCCAATTACTTGGGAAGGGATACTCCTGAGGACTTAAACCACCATTTTTGGTGGACCACCATCTTGGGTGGATTTTTAATTCATCTGTAGTTCAGAGTTTTTCGATGGTAGAGCCAGTATTTGGGTTCTTGACTTCTGGGATTGAACCATGGGTGATAGTGTTACACGTTTCTTCTCCTAGTTCAATCTCCCCGCCGCCAGCTTCTCATGGTATATCCTCCGCAGACTGTAACAGTCCATAGTGGAATGTCCTGCGTATTGGTGGTATACACAGAAGTCCGATCTTCTTTTCATCTCTTAGAATTACAACCAACCGGGGTCTTAGAGGCTTCACGACTCCACGCTCAACCCATTTGTTAGACAGCTCTCGAATGCCTTCTCGCGCATGTAATAGCCTCCGAACTGGCATTACGGTATACTTGTCACCATGCTTTTCTCTCGCTTCGCTTCAATTTTCTCATTCTTCTCCCTCTTGCCCCTTGTGGTTTTTGATCGAGAATCGGCCAAAGCCACTTGTTCTTCGCCCTCTTGCTTCTTCCATGTAACCATCGCATGGGTGGTGGGAAATGTCATGATTCCTCCCAAGTCTTGTGCAAAAGATGAGAGGTCGTGAATGAATCACAAGCTTTGGTAATGAGGTGGGGCTTGGAGGTGTCTAAAGCACCATTGTTGCATATACTAACCAAGTTCTTTTCTTCAATTGGCTCGCACACCTCTCGTGCTCGGGCCTTGAACTCGTCAACATAATCGAATAACTCCTCATTCGGTTTACGCTTGAACCGCATAAGCTCCACAATGGTTTACTGCTTTACGCACATAGAAAAATTTCTTGAAAAATTGTAATTTTAAGTCATCCCAATCATGGACCGAACCCTTCTCCAAATTGTAGTACCAACTAAAGGCCTTATCCGTCAAAGTCTTGTTGAATTCCGCATCAACAAGTTGTGGTTGTTCACTTCATCATATCAAGAGCCACGGAGACATTGACTCTACAAACTCGACAATATGTTCCCTAGCATTTCTTTTTCCCTGTTGTATTTTGGAAATTGCGGGGGTGCTCAATATACCCTGTTGGGTAAGGTTGCCTCCGAATGTGTGTGCAGGTAAGGAGGAGTAAAGTCCAACTCGAGGGTCGAGATGTTCGTCGCTGAAGTTGATTGATCACGTCAATCATATCATCCTTCGTCACATACGGGCTCAGATAGCGTGAACTCTCGGGGTGTTGTGATATCTTTCTTCAGATCGGCGGTGTGTATGGTAGAGAAATGGTTGATGGACACTCAGATCATGAACGGTTGGCCTTTGGTGGAAGTTCTTTGGCTCATTCATTTGGACATTGCTTGGAATGGTTGGCATTTGCACTGTGAAAATGATGGAATAGTAGTCGAGATGATGTTTGCTCGAGGTTGGCTTTGCTTCCATCCTAGGTTGTGCACGCCACCACCGCTCGGGCTTCCAAGTTGATTATTGGAACCAATTGACTTTCAGATTAATGGAGGTACAATGTGGTTCTCTTTGTTGTTGCTACCATTATTGTTGTCTTCCACACCTACTTGTTCCCATGCAAACTTCACGGGAACATGGCCTTGAAAAGTGGGAATCATGATCAACTGGCGTAAAATTCCCATCTCCTCTTGCTTCCTCTGCATTTCAAAGAGATCATGGCCATCATCATTCCTTGCTTCTTCTCGTGCTTCCTTCAATGCCGAAAGCATCTCCAGTTGCACATCATTCGTCGGTCTCCACCTGCATCCTCGCCTTGCCTTCTTGTGGTTGGTTTGTTATTGATTGGCTATATGTGGTGACGTCGAACTTCCTTCCAAGCGTCTTCAATAAGTGGTTGGTCAAAATCTGTGCTCAGTGCCTTGGAAAGCTTGAGTGGCTTGCCTTGAACCTGGATCCGGTGAGGTAATGTCTTTGTTTGTTGGTGAAGCGACTCTTCCGTAGTTCTCCCACTTCGAGTTGTGGGCATACCCTTCACTTAATTCTACACCTCCCCAGCAGAGTCGCTTAAATAAATGTGGGCAAGGAAATCGTACCTTGCTAGGGTTAGGGTTTCGTGTTGGTGAGGAGGAGAGAAATCCACGAAAAGTACGGAATTGATTGATTGATTCAAGAGGAGAACGACAGCGGTGGGCGACACTCTAACGACGTGGCAGAACCCCTAGAATCCGGAACCGTGTTAGGTAATGAGGATTCCAAGAGCCTTCTTGAGTCCTTCAAGTTGAGAGAATGTCCAAACCCCTTTGGTGCTTTTAGGTGGAATCTCCAAGCCTTTAAGTCACCAAAAGGATCCTTGATCTTCCAAGAGTCCAAGTCTTGATCTCAGGAGAAGTCCCTTCCCAATGGAGTGGAAGAGATATTTATAGGTTTTTTGGAGAGTGGTCATGTGATAAGCACATGTCCCCTGAGAAATTCCAAATTTACCCTTAGTCATCAAAGTAATGCCCAGATCGTCCTGCCCTTCTAGCCACCAATCCAATCCCTTAATCAATTCCCAAAATGAGTCACCTCCACGTGTTTCTGCCTCGGGACACGTGAAAGATTCTCTCAGATCTTGCTTCTTTATTTTCGGCTCTTCCGTCTTTCCATTTAATCATAATACGAACCTTAATTTGTGCATTTAATTCAATTAGGTCAATTGAACCCTAATTTGCACTTGGGCCCACAAGCTTAAAAACCCGCGTTATAAAGAATCTCAACAGTTTTAAAAGCTTAAATTGTTAGAGAGACCAATTAAGTTTAACATACTCATGATCATCATGAGTCCAACAATTTATTATATCATACTTTATCTCTTAATTTTTCCCTGCCTGTAGGGTTGGTGGCATTAGAGAATATGGGGTTTATCGCGAGCGTAGTGAGCTTTTTCTTATACTTCTTGAATGAGTTGCACTTCAACCTATCTGGTGCAGCAAACACCCTCACAAACTTCATGGGTTCAACATTCTTGCTCTCCCTTGTTGGCGGCTTCATCTCAGACACATTCATAAACAGATTCCATACATGTCTAATTTTCGGATGCCTCGAAATTCTGGTATTAATTTATTATATTTGACTAATTCATTAATTAAATTACTATTATGTAATTACAAAATTAAATAGCTATCTCATCAATAATAATTACATACATACATATATATATATATATATATATATATATATATATATATATATATATATATATGTACAGTGTACACTCCGTAATTAAGTAATGCTTTACATTTTCTTTTCTCTTTTCCTTTATTTTGAAGATAGAGTAAACTATATACCCTAATGAATGATGTTGCCTACATAGACCTTTTTTAGGCATATTTATTAGGATTTTATTTGGACATACGTACTTTGACATAATTTTACTCCATCCTTTATTCCAATAAAAAAAAGTTTGTAATTTGTCTTAAATATTGCAATTTAGTGAAAACGTGAGAAGACCGTTTTATAATTTGTCCAAAATATTGTAATTTAATGTAAATATGAGAGGACAGTTTTATAATTTGCCCTAATGTGCATAAGATGGATGATATGGTTCATTGCGGTCCAAATATTAATCTATGGGAGTGGTTAGTATGAAATTAATTTTAGTCAATTGATCAATATAATCTCTCTCTTGCATGTCAATATTGTATCAGAACTCTTAATCTGTATAGAACTATTTTTCATTTACGATCTATATATAAAGACGGACTCGAAGCAAGCCGCCTGCTGCGCCAAAATGAAGGCGGATTCACCGTTTTTTTTAAATTTAGCCCATAAGTTTAAAATTTTCATATTTTACCCATTAAATGTAATAGTATTTCTATTTTGTCATTCAAGTTAAAAAATTTAGTTTTTACCCTCTAAATTTAATAGTAACAATTCTATTTTATCCTCCAAGAAAAAGATATTTAATATTGAAAATTAATAGGAGTAATATAATATGAATATATTAAACACTCAGCGCGTGTGCCTAGACCCCTAGGGCCCTAGACTAGAGTGGAAAAAGAAATACTACCACCAGGTTTGTTTACAAAAACAAAAAATATGTTTTGAATCGGACTATTTATCTTAATTTAATATTATTTTAAACTGTTTAATTCTTTGAAGAGAGACTATTAGTCTCTTAATGTGAAATTATTAGTTTCATAAAGCAATTTGATAGTTTAAAATAGAGAAACTATTAATCTCATATTTATCATGAGATTGTATTCTATTATAATTAAGTAGCCTTAGAAATGACAAGAAAAAATAGTGTTAAATTAAAACGAAAAATCTAATCTGAAGTAAACTTTTTGCAAACTGCTTTTCCTATCCAATTAATTGTGGAATATATATTGGTACAAAATTACTTGTAGGCTTTCGCATTGATAACAATCCAAGCTCATTTCAAAAACTTACATCCAAGCCATTGTAGTATTGGAAAATCAAGTTGCATGGAAGGTGGCATGAAAATCAAGTTACATCCAAGCCATTGTACAATATTATTATAGTAATATTAATAATACAATATTATTAATATTATTAATATTAATAATTAATATTATTATAGTAATATTAGTAATATTAATAATTAACAATTATTAATATTAATAATAATATATATATATATATACATATATTAAAACCGGTTATTATTATTAATATTAATAATATTGTATTATTAATATTACTATAATAATATTGTATTAATATTAATATTAATAATAAATATTATTATAGTAATATAATAATATTGTATTAATATTGTATTAATATAAATATTAATATAGTAATATTGTATTAATATAAATATTGTAAAACATTGCAATAGGTTAATGATAAGGAAAGCATTGCAAAATGAAGTCTGCCCAGCCGGTTGAGCTTGTGCCGGCTGGGGTGTTTTTTTTTTTTTTTTTTATTAATTTATTAACAGTAGGGAGAAGCATAGAATTCAGGGAGAAAAGGGGTTGTTAGAAACGGTGTTATAGCAGTATTTATGGATGAATATATATATATATTTATATATATATATATATATATATATATATATATATATATATATATCTGAGAATGATAAGTAAGGATCTCTACTTTCTTAAAATGAGGACTTTTTTTTAAATTTTTTTGCTTTTTTTTTTTAAAACAACTAAAAAAAAAGTTTAATATTTTATAATCGAATTTTTCCATGTCTATATTCAGGCGTGTTTTGAATACCTATACCAAAAAGTGGTGGTATAGTGCATCTGCACTGCACATACATATTTTGTTATACGCACTCCAAATCACACCCAAAACATCGTAGATATGAAAAAATTCGATTTCATCAAATATTAAACTTTTTTTAGTTGTTTAAAAAAAAAAAAAAAAAAAATCCCCATTTTAAGAAAAAGAAGGATCCCTTACTGATCTGACCCTATATATATATATATATATATATATATATATATATATATATATAGAGAGAGAGAGAGAGAGAGAGAGATCGAGAAGATAGTCTTAAATAACATAATTCCTTAAATAACATAATTCCTTAAAACGACGCTGCGTTTTGGAGTGGTTTAAAAAGAGAGTGATCCCACTTGCTTTTTTCTTTTATTTACAAAATGCCACTCATGGTTACTCCAAAAACGGCGTCGTTTTAAGGAATTATCTTTTTAAAATTATGTTATTTAAACTTACGCTTCGATCCCTATATATATATATATATATATATATATATATATATATATATATATATAGATTAGGATCTTAAGTTCACCCTTTATCCAACTCAATTGAAAGCTCACCTCCTTTATGACGGATCTGATTGACCCATTTCGATCATACAACCGTCGTTTATACTTTTTAACGACGGATGAGCAATCGTTATAGTCAAAAAAAATTATCATCATGCGATTGTATCAGACTGATTATTATATATATATATATATATATATATATATATATATATATGTTGCTCTGTGTGAGTGTCATTATTGATCATTGCCTAGGAAATTGACAATACATGTTTAACTTGTACACTGGGCATTGAAGAAACACCTTCTTACAAGTCTGCAGGTCTAATGTAATTTCTTTATATTTTCAAAAAGCTTATTATATTCCATAAAATATTGTATTATAAATATAATTGTAATATTTCAGTCTCACGTGAACATTTGGATGTTATTAGTATAAATATATTATATAAAGCTAAACTCTACTATCACTAGGACCACCAGTCACATTTTTTTTGATGGATCAAGAGATGATCCAAGCCTCTAAGTTGATGTTACTGGGACGGGGATTTAGTCTTAATATATTGTTACTAAAGGTTGGGTCATTACAAATTGACACAGCGGAAGACGGATAGAGAATAGACACAATCACAAAAATTTAAATTGACTAAACAACTACAATGCTTATAAATTCATAATAATAAAAGTTAATCCTAAAACACATGAAAATATCATTTAAATAATAAACAATAAGTTGAAAATCATAATTACGCAAGTAATAATTAAAAAAAAAACCCAAATAGTCCAAATAAACCTAAATTTGGAAAACTTCTGAAGATTTTTGGGTTTTTAACTGTGTCCATCATGATCAAAGGTGATGAGTTTCGAATTAAAATCGAAGGTGGGGACGCGGAGGAGATTGTAATATCCTAATTCTAAATTGGTAGCAGTGGTGAGGACATTAGAAATGTATGTAGAGGAGATTGTACTCATCAGAATATGTGGGTGTGATTAGTGCAAGTATAAGGCCACAATCGATATTGTCAGTAAAAATGTTATTGTCAAAAGACTCAAAAACAAATAAGTGTTCTTTAAAATTTGAAGTTTCGCGGGAAAAAAAATACAAAATTGTGTCTATTTATATTGACCATATTATTTTTACTCTGATAATATAAAACTGAATTTTATTACCAATAATAACAACAATTATGATCTTTTGAGTGATTTTATTTGATAAAATAATTGATGGAAAGGAAAAATAGTACATACAATTATGGTATTTTTAATAAAATAATTTTCCCCTTAAAATAAGGGGGTGTTTAATAAAAACTGAATGAATCTTAGGGGGTGTTTGTTTAGAATGAATGGAGTCAATCTGAATCAATTGAATTGAATCCACAAAACAAGGCGTTTGTTTTGGTCCGAATGATCTGAATCAGTAAGATAGACGAATTTGAATGGCTAAGTCGATTTTTTGAAATTTGAATGATTTGAATGAGCCGCTGAATGAAGTAAAAAAAAAATTTAAAAAAGTAAAAAATAAAAAATAAAAATATATATTAACTATTATATTAAGTAATACTAAATAAATTTACAACAATTTTGAATTTTTTAAAGGGGGTAAAATAATAAAATTTTGTCATTCAGATGTTTCAGACATGTCAATTATCAAACAACTTTTTTCATTCAGATTCAGATTTAGCTCATTCAGATTTATTCAGTTTGTATCAAACACCCCCTTAAGCTGAATGAGCTGAATCTGAATGAAAAAAATTATTTGATAATTGACATGTCTGAAATATTTGAATAACAGATTTTTAATTATTTTACGTACCCCTCTAAAAATATTCAAAAAATTGTTATAAATTTATTTAATATTACTTAATATAATAGTTAATATATATATATATATATATATATATATATATATATATATATAGTTAATAGTATATTAACATTAAGACACTCATTCAGCCATTCAGCTAAAAAAATAGGACTAAATTCAGCCATTTAGACACTTTTTTTTAAAAAATAAATGCACTGAATTGCTGAATCGATCAATCATTTAAAATGGAAAAAACCCGCCCTTAAGATACTTTATGGAACAGAAGTATAGTACATAGTCATACTAAAAAGGAGATCCATATTGCTAAAAAAGGAGATTCAATGTCGCGATTGGTTGGATATGCCGATGCAGGATATTTATCAGATTCACATAATGGAAGATCACAAACTAGGTTATGTATTTACATATTGTGACACGGCTGTATCCTGGAAATCCACAAAACAAACCATGACAGCTACATCTTCAAATCACTCAGAGATTCTCGCTATACATGAAGCAAGCAATGAGTGTATTTGGTTGAGATCAATTATTCAGCATATTTAAAAATCATTTGGATATCGATTACCATCAATCAAAGACATTCTTACAATTCTGTATAAGGGTAACGTTGCATGCATTGTGTAAGACCCCAACTTTTTTTTAATAAAGATGATTTTTTTATAAATATCATTTTTAAATATTATGGAATAAATTTGATATAATGTGATAGTTGTGGGTAATATTTATAAATTTTGCAAAGTACGCAAGTTGTTATATAATATTCGATTGTCTGGGAATATTCGTTTTAACAGGAGTATTAAATGACAACAAGCACAATCATTGGTGGACCCTACAACGGAATTATGCCGGATTAAGAAAACGACAAAAATACTTTATGAAAATAACGGCGGAAGTTTTACCGTTAATCGTTGAAACACCCGATGTTAAAAGTACGAATACGATAGTCGCACAAAGAGTAACACAAGATTGATTATTGATGCTTACGTGAGAGGTCACTCGGTTTTGTTCAATTATTGCTACGAAGAATTAACGTGATAAGTATCTCACGTTATTTGATTCAATTATTGTCAATATTTTATATATTATTAAATCAATAATTGAGACGACAAAGTTATTAATATTATTATTTGCAAAATTAACGATGTCTAGAAGTTCTGTCAAGGAGAGGTTTGGTCACCTAATTGCGCGCCAATAGGGAGAAATCCTTATTGGAAAGCCCCCTCTTTCCTGGGAACGACTTGGTTGATTAATATTGTGAATTATAATAATGATGATAAGTGTTGTTAAAAATATTGAGGAAATTTTTTTGATGTATTTTGTGTGACGACCCCAAAATAGGTCCATTCCACCCAACCCATTCTGAGTCGCCAAATACATGGTACAGAAACAACTACAACTTTATTATCACAACAATAAAACTGTGAGTTTAAATACAAATATTATCTTCTAGACAATATTTATACTCAAATAAATCCTCATCACATTTATTGATACATTATTTTACAATAATGGTGAGGACTACTAAACAACTCTCTCTGAACCTTCATTCCATACCCCGACTAAGTACTCGCATTTACATTCTCGCCTCTCCGAGAAGAAAAATGGAACAACAAGGAAAAGGGTGAGCTCAACTAGCCCAAGAAGAATGTTATGACTAAGATAATATACAACAAATTATCGTTAGTCTCCAACAGGAAAAAATCGATAGAATACAATAGACAACAAGTTTCGAGATCAATATTCGCAGTGAAATAATAATTCATAGAAGAGTTACGTAGAGAATGAAATCTACTATAATCTATGAATTTAACGATCCATCATCAATATTTTATCCCCGTAACATCAATCAATATTCATCTCAAATCAAATATTCATCTTTGCACTACAGCCAAAGATATTCATCAATCCGGTCATGTTCATCTCAACACTGCTCATCTTTGCACTAAAGGCCAAAGATATTCATCGGTCGCCTATTATGTTCATTTAAACACTGCTCATCTTTGCACTACAAAGCCAAAGATATTCTTTAGAAATCATTCATCTTTGCACTACTGAGCCAAAGATATTCTTCAGAAATCATTCATCTTTGCACTACTGAGCCAAAGATATTCATTAATATCATCATTTAAGACCGAGGATGATGAAAATATTTTAAAGAAAAGCGAATCCAATTGAAACAAAAGAACAAGTATTATGGATTCGTATTTTAAACAATCCGAGTTCACAAATACTTCATAAATAATCATATCAAGTAAAATTCAAGAATGATCAAAACATGGATACAATCAAAGCTAGTATCCGAGAATAGATATTTTAGATTTAAAAGAAAAATTTTCATTTTTATGAATAGTCTTGCCGTATTCGTGAATGAAAGGTCAGATATCGTGAATAAAGTAAGTATACGTGAATAAGAACTCTGACACCAAAAGATAGAAATTCCAAAAAAAACATCTTCACGCTTCATGAATAGTACTCGTGAATAGTAACTCATGAATAGTAACTCGTGAATAGTAACTCATGAATAGTAACCCCGATACATGAAAAAGTTCCAAATTTGATAAAAAGTTCCAACCAATATTTCAAAGATAATGATATTGAAGAAATAATATCATCTCGAGAAGAAAATAACATCCCTTACCTCAAAGAATCAAGACTTGAGGAAGGAAAGGTCTGGAAGTGATCTTTGAATGAAACTTATCTCGAATAAAGAACTCTCAAAGTATCTAAATACTCACAAAATACGCCAATAATAATATAGAGAGAAAGAGAGAAAACTTTGTTTCGGTGTGATTTTCAATTCTAACTTAGCCCTCTATTTATAGGAAGATGTTAATTCGCCAAGCGGTGGAGACGACTTTGCTACACGATGGCTTTACTCGCTACTATTGCCACCCACCACATTTGAAATAAAATTCAGCACATTTCTTCACCAACCACAAGTGGGGCCCACTCAATTCTAGAATTTTCCACCAAAATCAATTATAACCACGATTTTAATGAGACACCTCTTAAAATTCATAACAAATCATTCGTGAATTTTTAACGGTTCAAAATTTGTGGACATATACTCAACTTATGTATGTATAACATACCCAAAAATTACTACAATCCAACGGTCGGATTAAAAATTATAACCCCCAATATATCTCAAAAACCCTGATTTAATTTTTAATACCTCCAATCCGATAAAATACTGATAAAACACCTCAACATTAATTCCTTCATTAATAACCACATAAATAAATCCATCATTTATATTCATATAAAATAAATATTTCCTTATCATATGAATCAATAATTAATTATTCACAAATAATATTACGTAATCACATTTATGACAAACCAAATTTGTTCCTCAGGAAAGAGGGCTTTCAATAAGGATCTCTCCTCATCGCGGCGCGCAATTAGGTGACCAAACCTCTCCTTAGATGTAACTTTCTAGACATTGCCAATAATGTTATCTAATAATATTATTCAAATAATATGAATTATTGATCCGATAATGGGAAATATCGGCGTGTGACAATTATTGAACAACAATAATATAAAATATCAACGCAAAGAATTATTGAATCAATAAAATAAAATATTGAATAAAGAATTCATCGTGGAAAATTATTGAGTAAGTAGTGCCATCTTACGTAAGGATCAATAATTCAACAATCATGTGCAATACCGTATATTTCATCAGGCAACCACGCCAGACATCGTATTTTAACCACCGGTATTCCAATGATCTTAATTGGTGAATAACTACGCCTGTTATTTATAACCACCCAAACTTTGTCGTTTTCCTCATCCAATCGCTCAGTTATGGGGCCCACACATGGTCGCTGCCTGTTGTACCTAATATTCCTCGACAAAGCATTTAATATTCCACGACCAAACGAATATTCCCTAACAAAAATGAATATTTTATAACCACTTACTTATTTTGAAATATTCATGTATTTAACCCTTTACTATCCACATTAATCAAATCAACCCTTACTATTTCAAAATAATAAATAAAGGAAATTCCTTTTATTAAAAAAAAAATTTTGGGTCTTACATTTTGCCTATTATTTGAACCCCACTTGCTTTCATTTTTCAAAATCTTGGGAGAAAGTAATCTCAATTTTTCTTATATATATATGTATCGCAAAAGATGTGTGATTATATATATATATATATATATATATATATATATATATATATATATATAAATATAAAGTGTAGTGTGTGTGTTATGGGAATAAGAGAAGAGGAGAAATTATGGTGGTGCACTTGAAGTAGTAGTATATATATATATATATATATATATATATATAGTGTAAGGATAAAGAGCATTCTCCTTAAATAGCATTTCGCTTTTAAATATCATTCTTTTATTAAAACTACGTCGCTTTTGGAGGGACACGGTATTTTTTGTAAATACGCGGTGGCATTGTATTTACAAAAATGCCACCGCGTCCTCCAAAAACGACGTAGTTTTAATAAAAAATGCTATTTAAGTGAATGCTATTTAAGGAGAATGCTCTTGATCCTCGATCATATATATATATATATATATATATATATATATATATATATATATATATAGATTTGACAAAGTTAGTAGAAAGGGAGGCAAATAATTCAACGGGGGAGGTGTTCTTTTCAACGAACATGTGATAATTTTATATATATATATATATATATATATATATATATATATATATATTATATAATACGTTTTTTTTATGAAAAATAGAATATATTATATTTTATTTAAAAGATTTTGCTTTAAACTTTGGACCGTCTGCTTAAAAGTAAATCAATCTGGACCGATTCATAAATTAGTTCTTATTCATCCATTCTTCTATAAATAGAAGCTCATTCCTTCATTATTTCTTATTTAATTTCTTTGAAACTCTAGAGAGAAATTATATTGAAATTATAGAAAAATATTATTGTAAGACCCCAACTTTTGAATAAAGATTAATTTTTATCGAAATATATTTTTGAATATTATGGTGTGGATTTGATATAATGTTATAGTTGTAGGTAATATTTACAAATTTTGCAAAAGACATAAGTTGTTATATAATATTCGATTGGTGGGAATATTCGCTTTTTGAGAGAATATTCAGATAACCAAGACAATCATTGGTGGACCCCCATTAATCTAAATTATCATCGGATCGAGAAAACGACAAAAAAATACTTTTTATGAAAATAACTACGAAAGTTTTTACCGTTAACTCGTTGAACTACCCAGTAGTAAAGTATACGAATGTCTGGGTTAGATAAGTAGTAAGACACCGGTATTGATTATTGATGCTTACGTGAGAAGTCACACTCGGTTATACTCAATTATTGCTATAGTAATTCTTGATCATATCTCTCATATTATTGATTCGATTATTTTCATAAGATCATCTCGTGCATAATATGTTATTTTATTAAATCAATAATTGAGACGACAAGGTTATTCATATTATTAAATTGCAATATTTACAATGTCTGAAGTTACATCGAGAGGTTTGGTCACCTAATTGCGCGCCAATAGGGAGAAATCCTTATTGGAAAGCTTCCTCTTTCTTGGGAACGACCTGGTTGATAAATATTGTGAGTTATAATATTAATGATGAATGTTATTAAAATTGAAGTTGTGTTCAGAGTTGAATTTGGAGACGCGGACGTTATATTTGAGTCCGGAACGATGAAATTAGTAATAATAGTCTATAAACACAAAATTTTTCGGAATTCACTATTTGGTCAAAAAGTCAACAGTTGACTTTTCCGGGAAAAGTCAAACTTTGAAATTTTAAAATTTATATTTTTGATAAAAATGGTTTCATTGTGTTGGAATTATTTGTGTTAGTGAAAATCGACAATTATTTCGATGATAATTGATGTCTGGAGGTTATATTGACCAATCAGGTATTTAACCAGATAAATGAGCATTTGATTGCTATTATTTCACATGATTATAACTATTTGTTCACATGTGTATACTATTGTTTCACATTCTTGTTACTATTAGGGGAGTTGGTGCAAGATTGATAATACTTGCATGACTAAGTTAAAAATGGAGGTATAGATGGAGGTACTATACTGTAATTCGTATTTTCACATGTCTAGAACTATTGATTCACATAATTTACTGTTGAATCACATTATTTACTATTAGGGGAGGTGGTGCAAGTTTGATAATACTTCAATGACTAAATTAAAAATAAAGGAAAAGTTGGAGATATTGTACTGAAATTTTTCGAGCCCCAAAACGTGCAATTATCGAAACTATATTTTTCTATAAATAGAAGCTCATTCTTCCTTCATTTCTCACCAATTCATAAAATCTTTAGAGCGATTATTATAGAGAGAAATTATAGAAAGAAGAAGAGAAGTCTGCTACCTCATTATTCCAGTATCTAGTTTTTCTAAAGGTAGGGAGTGTTATTTCTTTCTTATCTATGAAAAGAACTTCTGTTATTCCATTCTTTATTATTCTGTTGGAATAACCTGTATACGCGGGCTACCCTATACTTGGTGAAATTCTTCTGTTGTTCCATTCTTTATCATTCTGTTGGAACATCCATGCTCAGACGTTTCTACGCACGGACCAGGATTCGATCTTCATTATTCGTTGGAATATCACATGCAATGCTTTACTGTAACTCGATTCCGCTTTTTATTATTCTTGGAATATCACATGCATGCGTTTCTACGCCGAACCTCGATTCCGCCCTTATTATTTTACATTTGAATATCTCATGCAAGCGTTTACGCCGGACCGATTCTCTGTCTTTATTATTCATTTGAATATCACGTCTGCATGCATTTTACGCCGGACCTTATTCCGTTATTTATTATTTCGTTGGAATAACTCACTTGCATGCGGCCTATCGCATGTCCGGTGATTTCTTTTGTTATTCCATTCCTTATTATACTCGGTTGGTTAAAGTTTTGACTTCTATACTCCATGAAATTAGTGGAATATCCTCGATATTTGCTCTTCATCCAAAGATCTTTTCATGGAAATATTTTTCCGAGCATTCTTGAATTTTACTCTACAAAGCAAGATCATGTTGACAATTTGGACGTTATTAGTTCTCGGATAAATTAATTCTTGAACTTGTTTTTATCAATTCTTATATCATTGTCATCATCCTCATGTTTATATTTTATTGAAAGTCATCGTGGCCTATAGTGCATAGATGGACTTGGTATGATTATGACCGTGGATTATTGATTGTAATCATGGACCGTAATGTTACAAATGATGTGGAAAAAGTCCTCATCGCCCGTAGAGCATTGATGGATGTTGTTGGTACGATCATGATCATTATTAAATACACAAATATTCTTGGCCCGTAGTGTGCGTGGATAATTGTGGTCGTGATACTAAAGAATATCCTTGTCCGGTTCTAACTCAATGACGTAGTTCGGGTCGTCCACATATTTACGTAACATCGACACGTGAAAACGCGTTATGAACACGCGTCATACTTGGTGGTAAAACGAGTCTATAGGCCACAGTTCCTATTCGATCGAGAATTTCAAATGGATTAATAAATCGAAGGTTTGAGCTTTCCTCACCTCACCGATTCTCGCTTTTAAAATAACAACCTCTTGCACCTCCTTCTTCAAATTCATCACCCGGTGTAGCTTGAATGTTTTTAACTTTATCGATTAAAGTCGATTATACTCAGTATATCATCACGTACTCGCATATCATCACGTGGGTACCTAGAGTTTTCATCTCCATCTCTATTATTTGTATATTATACTGAAATGAGTCTTTGATAATATCGTACTCGACTTGTATACGATCTTCTACTCAACACGTCATTACTACCACGTTCGCTTTTCAGGATGGCATGGTCGTAACATGTCTTTGAAATGAGTCTCTCTTGAGTTCTTCAAGCTCTTCCCACATTCCTCGCTCCATTCGAATTTTGTATCTCTACGAAGTTAGCTACGTTAATGGAATAGCGATTCGAGAATATCCTTCAACGAATCTCCGATAATAACCAACTAAGCCTAGAAAGCTACGATTTCGATTACCAACTTAGGTTGTTCTCAATCGTGACTCATATCACAACCTTGGATAAAGACGTCACAATGACACCTATCGTTTTTACTATCGCATCTAATATGACGTCCCTACAGAGAGAGTTCTCGCTTAGGTGAATTCCACAAAGGAAGTCACAAGATAAAGGCTCATGTACCAAATTTATAGTTGAATTTTAACTCAGGAAGTTCAATAGAGCCATTCGATATGAGATTTTAGAAATGAGTTTTGTCTTAGGGTTCAAAGTCGATACAAAATTTAATATCGATCTTTGGGAGTAAGCTAATAAATTCTTCTTGAAATACGTCGGGAAAAATCAATAACAACAAGAATATTATTCAAATCGACGTGTCTTTATTCAAATCCATAACATGGACTAAGAAAACTTGACATCCGTAATAAACGAATGACTTCATGGCTCGATATGAAAATGTTTGACTACAATGGTTTCGATTCGCTTGAGTTCGAATAATGAGTTGCTTAGGAATATGAAAACTAACAACCTTACAAAAGCAATCAATTTTGGCATGATGAGTAGTTAACCAATCAATCCCCAAAAGCAAGTATCTTTAAAGAGATAAGGTCAACAGGTAAGGTAATGGTGCCAACTTGAATCAAACAAGATTTTTTTTAAACAACGGATGTAATGAAAGTTTCTCCTAACGGATTCTCCATAAATAGGTCAAAGTCTAATTTCTCCGTAGTCAAGTTCAAACGTTGAGCGCAAGCAAGAGAGATAAAAGAATGGGTAGAACCGATATCTAGTAAGGTATAAACATCGCAAGAATTTATAATTAACTAACCTGCTAACTTCGTTCGGGTTCCTCAGATTTTACCGGCCACGATAAACGCTCTTCCAGAATCGTTGACTTTGATTTTTTCTCGGGACATCCTTTTGAGTCAACGCCTCCGCTGCACTAGGGTTTCGATATCGCATATCTCGAGCGATATGTCCTTCTTTTCACAATTATAGCATACCTTAAACTGTTGCAGGCGGTTTTCAATGATATGTCCCTCTTTCCAAGATTTGTAACATATACGACCGATGGTCGTTCTCCTCCCTTAGAACCAATTTCGCCAAGATCTTTGTCGTCTTCACATGGTCGTTGTTAAATCTCCTCTTTTAAAATCTCCTCCCGATTCGCTTCTTCTATTTTCATGGCCACGATTACCACCGAGTGGTAACCGCCTTTGTCCGTATTCTTCTTTCTCCATTTGGTTATCGTTATTCGATGATCGCTATTTTCAGTATGATCCTTGTTATGGTCCCTCGGTTGAACGTATTTCGTTATCCCGCTTCTAACAATCGAGCCCCTGTTTATAACATCCGAATAGAGAGAAAATTTATGAGAAATGAGATATCTTGACGTACGCCGTGTTTCAAACCTCTCGTAAACATCCGCGTCATACGTTCCTCATTCTCCACCAAATGAGGTGCAAACACGGATAACTCCGCAAACTTCGCTTCGATCGGGACACCGCCATGTTATTTTGCTCTAGTCTAATAAACTCCACTTCCTTCATATAGACGAATACTTTCGTGGAAGTACTTGTCATTGAATGCTTCTCAAACGTCTCCCGTGACATACGCCGAGGTTGGATGGGTACGCTTCATGATTCCCACCAAGAATCGCTTTCACCACGGAACATAAAAGTAGCGAATGGAACTTTTCGTTTCTCCGTACATCCCAAGACATCGAATATCTTGGTAATTTGTTTGACCCATGTTTCCGCCATAATCGGATCGGCTTTCTTTAAATTCGTGGTCCCAACTCTTTGAATCGCCTTTGTGACCACCCGTGAATTGCTATCATTTCCTCCTATATTTTGAACACGAGTCTCCTCGTCTCGATTTTGCATGAATCGCAAAAAAACTTCTAAACATTCCTCGTTCATCATTTGCTCTCGGTGGTGTTGTTCACAGGAGGTACATTGCCACTGTTGACGCTCTTCGTTGTTAATATGTGCATCTCCACGGTCTCATTTACACCACTATTAATATTCTCAACGACATTCTCACCATCCGCCATAAAACAAGGTTAATTAAGGAAATCAATCACATAATATCCCTATATAATCGACCAACTAACAAATAAGCTTAGGTAGGACACACTAGCAAAGGATTTACTCTGCCTCTCCCTCCTAGTTCTATTCCCCGATCTCCGCCAGAGATCATATCCC
The DNA here is from genome assembly GCA_020205615.1 of Panax quinquefolius. NCBI lineage: Eukaryota > Viridiplantae > Streptophyta > Magnoliopsida > Apiales > Araliaceae > Panax > Panax quinquefolius. Next base: position 9,821,420 of record CM035166.1, read on the forward strand.
TAAGCTCGATACAACCAACCGTGTGGCGACCCCAAAATAGGTCCATTCCACCCAACCCATTCTCGAGTCGCCAAATACATGGTACGTAAACAACTACAACTTTATTATCACAACAATAAAGCTGTGAGTTTAAATACAAATATTATCTTCAGACAATATTTATACTCAAATAAATCCTCATCACATTTATTGATACATTATTTTACAATAATGGTGAGGACTACTAAACAACTCTCTCTAGAACCTTCATTCCATACCCCGACTAGTACTTTCGCTACATTCTCGCCTCCCGAGAAGAAAAATGGAACAACAAGGAAAAGGGTGAGCTCAACTAGCCCCGAGAAGAAGAATGTTATGACTAAGATAATATACAACAAATTATCGTTAGTCTCCAACAGGAAAAATCGATAGAATACAATAGACAACAAGTTTCAGATCAATATTCATAATGAAATAATAATTCATGTAAGAGTTACGTAGAGAATGAAATCTACTATAATCTATGAATTTAACAGTCCATCATCAATATTTTATCCTCAGTAACATCAATCAATATTCATCTCAAATCAAATATTCATCTTTGCACTATGTGCCAAAGATATTCATCAATCGGTCATGTTCATCTCAACACTGTTCATCTTTGCACTAAAGGCCAAAGATATTCATCATCGGTCGTATGTTCATTTAAACACTGTTCATCTTTGCACTACAGCCAAAGATATTCTTTAGAAATCATTCATCTTTGCACTACAGCCAAAGATATTCTTCAGAAATCATTCATCTTTGCACTCATGTGCCAAAGATATTCATTAATATATCATCATTTAAGACCGAGGATGATGAAAATATTTTTAAAGAAAAGCGAATCCAATTGAAACAAAAGAACAAGTATTATGGATTCGTACTTTAAACAATCCGAGTTCACAAATACTTCATAAATAATCATCATCAAGTAAAATTCAAGAATGATCAAAACATGGATACAATCAAAGCTAGTATCCGAATAGATATTTTAGACTTAAAAGAAAAATTTTCATTTTTCGGTGAATAAAGGCCGTATTCGTGTGAATAAGTCAGATATCGTGAATAGGCCGAGATATCGTGAATAGTAACTCTACACCAAAAGATAGAAATTCCACAAAAAAACATCTTCACGCTTCCGCTGAATAGTACTTCGTGAATAGTAACTCATGAATAGTAACTCGTGAATAAGTAACTCATGAATAGTAACCCGACATGAAAAAGTTCCAAATTTGATAAAAAGTTCTAACCAATATTTCAAAGATAATGATATTGAAGAAATAATATCATCCGAGAAGAAAATAACATCCCTTACCTCAAAGAATCGGTGCCGGAAGGAAAGGCTCGGAAGTGATTTGAATGAAACTTATCTTAATGAACAAAGAACTCTCAAAGTATCTAAATACTCACAAAATACGCCAATAATATAGAGAGAGAAAGAGAAAACTTTGTTTACGGTGTGATTTTCAATTCTAACTTAGCCCTCTATTTATAGGAAGATGTTAGCTTGGCCAAGGCAGACTTGACTGCCACACACGATGGCTTTACTCGCTACTATTGCCACCCACCACATTTGAAATAAAATTCAGCACATTTCTTCACCAACCACAAGTGGGGCCCACTCAATTCTAGAATTTTCCACCAAAATCAATTATAACCCCGATTTCGAATCGGACACCTCTTAAAATTCATAACAAATCATTCGTGAATTTTTAACGGTTCAAAATTTGTGGACATATACTCAACTTATGTATGTATATCATACCCAAAAATTACCACAATCCAACGGTCGGATTAAAAATTATAACCCCCATAATATATCTCAAAACCCCTGATTTAATTTTTAATACCTCCAATCCGATAAAATACTGATAAAACACCTCAACATTAATTCCTTCATTAATAACCACATAAATAAATCCATCATTTATATTCATATAAAATAAATATTTCCTTATCATATGAATCAATAATTAATTATTCACAAATAATATTACGTAATCACATTTACGACAACCAGTTGCTCCCAGGAAGAGGGCTTTCCAATAAGGATCTCTCCTTCTCTGGCGCGCAATTAGGTGACCAAACCTCTCCTTGCAGACGTAACTTTCTAGACATTGCCAATAATGTTATCTAATAATATTATTAAAATAATATGAATTATTGATCCGATAATGGGAAATATTTGTGCGGTGACAATTATTGAACAACAATAATATAAAATATCAACGCAGAATTATTGAATCAATAAAATAAAATATTGAGCGAAAGAATTCATCGTGAAAATTATTGAGTAGTGCCATCTTACGTAAGGATCAATAATTCAACAATCTTGTAATACCGTGTGCATCGCAACCACCGCGCAGACATCGTATTTTAACCAATAAGGGTATTCCAATGATCTTAACAGAATAACTACGCCGTTATTTATAACCACCCAAACTTTGTCATTTTCCTCATCCAATCGCTTTCCGTTATGGGGGCTCACACATGGTCAAGGCCAGTTGTACGAATATTCCCGACACGATTTAATATTCCACGACCAAACGAATATTCCCCGACAAAAATGAATATTTTATAACCACTTACTTATTTTGAAATATTTGCGTATTTAACCCTTTACTATCCACATTAATCAAATCAACCCTTACTATTTCAAAATAATAAATAAAGGAAATTCCTTTTTATTTAAAAAAAATTTCGGGGTCTTACATTTTGCCTATTATTTGAACCCCCACTTGCTCATTTTTCAAAATCTTCGGGAGAAAGTAATCTCAATTTTTTCTTATATATATATGTACTGCAGCATGTGATTATATATATATATATATATATATATATATATATATATATATATATAAAATCTAGTGTGTGTGTTATGGGAATAAAGAAGAGGAGAAATTGGTGGTGCACGGGAAGTAGTATATATATATATATATATATATATATATATATATATATATATATATATATATATACTGTAAGGATAAAGAGCATTCTCCTTAAATAGCATTCTCATTTTAAATATCATTCTTTTATTAAAACTACGTCGTTTTGGAGGGACACGGTGGCATTTTTTTGTAAATACGGTGGCATTGTATTTACAAAATGCCACCGCCGTCCCTCCAAAAACGACGTAGTTTTAATAAAAAATGCTATTTAAGGCTAATGCTATTTAAGGAGAATGCTTGATCTGATCAGTATATATATAGATTTGACAAAGTCAGTAGAAAGGGAGGCAAATAATTCAACTTGGGGGAGGTGTTCTTTTTCAACTAACATGTGATAATTTATATATATATATATATATATATTATATAATACGCTTTTTTTTATGAAAAATAGAATATATTATATTTTATTTAAAAGATTTTGCTTTAAACACAGACCGTCTGTTTAAAAGTAAATCAATCTGGATGAAGTTTCATAAATTAGTTCTTATTACCCATTCTTCTATAAATAGAAGCTCATTCCTTCATTATTTCTTACGAATTCACTGAAACTCTAGAGAGAGAAATTATATAGAAATTATAGAAAAATATTATTGTAAGACCCCAACTTTTTGAATAAAGATTAATTTTTATCGAAATATATTTTTGAATATTATGGTGTGGATTTGATATAATGTTATAGTTGTGGGTAATATTTACAAATTTTGCAAAGTACGCAAGTTGTTATATAATATTCGATTGGTGGGGAATATTCGTTTTAAAGAGAATATTCGACAACTAAGACAATCATTGGTGGACCCCCATTAACGAAATTATTGTCGGATCGAGAAAACGACAAAAATACTTTATAAAAATAACTACGAAAAGTTTTTACCGTTAAGCTGTTGAACTCATTAGTAAAGAAAAGTACAAGAATATGCTGCGTGGTTCGCATAAGAGTAGACACCGGTATTGATTATTGATGCTTACGTGAGAAGTCACCGCTTATACTCAATTATTGCTATAGTAATTCTTTGCGATCATATCTCTCATATTATTGATTCGATTATTTTCATAAGATCATCCGCATAATATGTTATTTTATTAAATCAATAATTGAGACGATAGGTTATTCATATTATTAAATTGCAATATTTACAATGTCAGAAGTTCATCGAGGAGAGGTTTGGTCACCTAATGCGGCGCTTGATAGGGAGAAATCCTTATTGGAAAGCTTTCTTTCTTTCGGGAACGCGACCGGTTGATAAATATTGTGAGTTATAATATTAATGATGAATGTTATTAAAATTGAAGTTGTGTTCAGAGTTGAATTTGGAGACGCGGACGTTATATTTGAGTCCGGAACGATGAAATTAGTAATAATAGTCTATAAACACAAAATTTTTCGGAATTCACTATTTGGTCAAAAGTCAACAGATTGACTTTTTTCGGGAAAAGTCAAACTTTGAAATTTTAAAATTTATATTTTGATAAAATGGTTTCATTGTGTTGGAATTATTTGTGTTAGTGAAAAAATCCACAATTATTTCGATAATAATTGATGTCCTGGAGGTTATATTGACCAATCGTATTTAACCGGATAAATGAGCATTTGATTGCTATTATTTCACATGATTATAACTATTTGTTCACATGTGTATACTATTGTTTCACATTCTTGTTACTATTAGGGGAGTTCAAAAAGATTGATAATACTTGTAATGACTAAGTTAAAATGGAGGTATAGATGGAGGTACTATATCGTAATTGTATTTTCACATGTCTAGAACTATTGATTCACATAATTTCATCGTTGAATCACATTATTTACTATTAGGGAGGTGGTGCAAGTTTGATAATACTTCAATGACTAAATTAAAAATAAAGGAAAAGTTGGAGATATTCAGATCGAAATTTTTCGAGCCCCTAAAACGTGTAATTATCGAAAACTATATTTTTCTATAAATAGAAGCTCATTCTTCCTTCATTTCTCACCAATTCATAAAATCTTTAGAGCGATTATTATAGAGAGAAATTATAGAAAGAAGAAGAGAAGTCTCATACCTCATTATTCCAAAGATCTAGTTTTTCTAAAGGTAGGAGTGTTATTTCTTTCTTATCTATGAAAAGAACTTCGTTATTCCATTCTTTATTATTCTCATTGAATAACTCAGATACGCCAAGCTACCCTATACTTGGTGAAATTCTTCGTTGTTCCATTCTTTATCATTCTGTTGGAACATCCACGCTCAGACGTTCTACGCTGGATTTGGTTCGATCTTCATTATTCATTGAATATCCCGTCTCATGCTTTTACGCCGAACTCGATTCCGCTTTTTATTATTCATCGTTGGAATATCCTCGTCTCATGCGTTTCTACGCCAAACCCGATAAAATCCTTATTATTACGGTTGAATATCCCCGTCAAGGCGTTTTACGCCGGACACGATTCTCGTCTTTATTATTCATTTGGAATATCCTCGTCATGCATTTTACGCCGGACCTTATTCCGTTATTTATTATTCTCATTGGAATAACTCGCCTGCAAGCATGGTCTATCGCGATGTCCGGGTGATTTCTTTTGTTATTCCATTCCTTATTATACTCAAATTGGTTAAAGTTTTGACTTTATACTCCATGAAATTAGTGGAATATCCTCGATATTTCGCTCTTCATCCAAAGATCTTTTCATGGAAATATTTTTCCGAGCATTCTTGAATTTTACTCTACAAAGCAAAGATCATGTTGACAATTTGGACGTTATTAGTTCTGGATAAATTAATTCTTGAACTTGTTTTATTGAATTCTTATATCATTGTCATCATCCTCATGTTTATATTTTATTGAAAGTCAATACATGGCCTATAGTGCATAGATGGACTTGGTATGATTATGACTGAGGATTATCGGTGTAATCATGACCGTAATGTTACAAATGATGTGGAAAAAGTCCTCATTGGCCCGTAGAGCATTGATGGACAGTTGTTGGCATGATCATGATCATTATTAAATACACAAATATTCTTGGCCCGTAGTGCATGGATAATTGTGGTCGTGATACTAAAGAATATCCTTGTCCGGTTCTAACTCAATGACGTAGTTCGGGTCGTCCACATATTTACGTAACATCGATACGTGAAAAACGTTATGAACACGCGTCATACTTGGTGGTAAAACGAAAGTATATAGCTACGATTCCTATTCGATCGAGAATTTCAAATGGATTAATAAATCGAAGGTTTGAGCTTTCCTCACCTCACCGATTCTCGCTTTTAAAATAACAACCTCTTGACCTCCTTCTTCAAATTCATCACCCGGTGTGGCTTGAAGCAAACTTTAACTTTATCGATTAAAGTCGATTATACTCAGATATCATCACGCACTCGCATATCATCACGTGGGTACCTAGAGTTTTCATCTTCATCTCTATTATTTGTATATTATACTTAAATGAGTCTTTGACAATATCGCATCAGTACTTGTATACGATCTTCTACTCAACACGTCACCTACCACGTTCGCTTTTCCGGGATGGCATGGTCGTAACATGTTTGAAATGAGTCTCTCTCGAGTTCTTCAAGCTCTTCCCACATTCCTTGCTCCATTCGAATTTTGTATCTCTACGAAGTTAGCTACGTTAATGGAATAGCGATTCGAGAATATCCTTCAACGAATCTCCGATAATAACCAACTAAGCCTAGAAAGCTACGATTTCGATTACCAACTTAGGTTGTTCTCAATCGTGACTCATATCACAACCTTGGATAAAGACGTCACAATGACACCTATCATTTTACTTATCGTATTTAATACGACGCCCCTACTGAGAGTTCCGCTTAGTGAATTCCACAAAGGAAGTCACAAGATAAAGGCTCATGTACCAAATTTATAGTTGAATTTTTAACTCCTAAGTTCAATAGAGCCATTCGATATGAGATTTTAGAAATGAGTTTTGTACCGGGTTCAAAGTCGATACAAAATTTAATATCGGTCTTTGGGAGTAAGTTCAATAAATTCTTTCGTGAAATACGTCAGGAAAAATCAATAACAACAAGAATATTATTCAAATCTGACGTGTCTTTATTCAAATCCATAACATGGACTAAGAAAACTTGACATCCGTAATAAACGAATGACTTCATGGATTGATATGAAAATGTTTGACTACAATGGTTTGATCGCTGAGTTCGAATAACAAAGTTGCTTAGGAATATGAAAACTAACAACCTTACAAAAGCAATCAATTTTGGCATGATGAGTAGTTAACCAATCAATCCCCAAAAGCAAGTATCTTTAAAGAGATAAGGTCAACAGGTAAGGTAATGGTGCCAACTTGAATCAAACAAGATTTTTTTAAACAACGGATGTAATGAAAGTTTCTCCTAACGGATTCTCCATAAATAGGTCAAAGTCTAATTTCTCCGTAGTCAAGTTCAAACGTTGAGCGCAAGCAAGAGAGATAAAAGAATGGGTAGAACCCAGATTCAGTAAGGTATAAACATCGCAAGAATTTATAATTAACTAACCTGCTAACTTCGTCGGGTTCCTCAGATTTTAATGGCCACGACAAACGCCTTCCAGAATCGTTGACTTTGACTTTTCGGGACATCCTTTTCGAGTCACCGCCTCAACAGACTAGGGTTTCGATATCGCATAACTTTGTTTATATGTCCTTCTTTTCACAATTATAGCATACCTTAAACCGCTGCAAGGGGTTTCAATGATATATCCCTCTTTTCCCGATTTGTAATATACGACCGATGGTCGTTCTCCTCCCTTAGAACCAATTCACGCCAAGATCGCTGCCTTCATATGGTCGTTGTTAAATCTCCTCTTTTAAAATCTCCTCCCGATTCGCTTCTTCTATTTTCATGGCCACGATTACCACCGAGTGGTAACCGCTTTTGTCCGTATTCTTCTTTCTCCATTTGGTTATCGTTATTCGATGATCGCTATTTTCAGATGATCCTTGTTATGGTCCCCGGTTGAACGTACTTTCGTTATCCTCGCTTCTAACAATCGAGCCCCTGCTTATAACATCCGAATAGAGAGAAAATTTATGAGAAATGAGATATCGACGTACGCCGGGTTTCAAACCTCTCGAAACATCCGCCACATATACGTTCCTCATTCTCCACCAAATGAGGTGCAAACTCGATAACTCCGCAAACTTCGCCTCGATTTGGGACACCGCCATGTTATTCTCGCTTCTAGTCTAATAAACTCCACTTCCTTCATACGATTTAATACTTTCGTGGAAGTACTTGTCATTGAACTATTTCAAACGTCTCCCATGACATACGCCGAGTGCAAATTTGGATGGGTACGCTTCACGTGATTCCCACGAAAGAATCGCCTCACCACGGAACATAAAAGTAGCGAATGGAACTTTCTGTTCTCCGTACATCCCAAGACATCGAATATCTTGGTAATTTGTTTGACCCATGTTTCCGCCCATAATCGGATCTCGCTTTCCTTTAAATTCGGTGGTCCCAACTTTCGAATCGTTGTTGTGACCACCCGTGAATTGCTATCATTTCTCCTATATTTTGAACACGAGTCTCCTCGTCGATTTTGTATGAACCGCAAAAAACTTCTAAACATTCCCTCGTTCATCATTTGCTCGATTGGTGTTGTTCACAGGGAGGTACATTTGCCACTGTTGTAATTCTCTTCGTTGTTAAGTACATGAGCATCTCCACGGCCTCATTTACACCACTATTAATATTCTCAATCGACATTCTCACCATCGCTATAAAACAAGGGTTAATTAAGGAAATCAATCACATAATATCCCTATATACTCGACCAACTAACAAATAAGCTTAGGTAGGACACACTAGCAAAGGATTTACTCGTCTCTCCCTCCTAGTTCTATTCCCCGATCTCCGCCAGAGATCATATCCCTAAGCTCGATACCAACCTGTATGACGACCCCAAAATAGGTCCATTCCACCCAACCCATTTCGAAGTCGCCAAATACATGGTATGTAAACAACTACAACTTTATTATCACAACAATAAAGCGTGAGTTTAAATACAAATATTATCTTCAGACAATATTTATACTCAAATAAATCCTCATCACATTTATTGATACATTATTTTACAATAATGGTGAGGACTACTAAACAACTCTCTAGAACCTTCATTCCATACCCCGACTAAGACTTTTACATTCTCGCCTCCCGAGAAGAAAAATGGAACAACAAGGAAAAGGGTGAGCTCAACTAGCCCAAGAAGAATGTTATGACTAAGATAATATACAACAAATTATCGTTAGTCTCCAGCAGGAAAAATCGATAGAATACAATGTACAACAAGTTTCGGATCAATATTCGCAAGAATGGAAATAATAATTCATGTAAGAGTTACGTAGAGAATGAAATCTACTATAATCTATGAATTTAACAAATTCCATCATCAATATTTTATCCTCAGAACATCAATCAATATTCATCTCAAATCAAATATTCATCTTTGCACTATGTGCCAAAAGATATTCATCAATCCATCATGTTCATCTCAACACTGCTCATCTTTGCACTAAAGGCCAAAGATATTCATCACCGGTCATGTTCATTTAAACACTGCTCATCTTTGCACTACGTGCCAAAGATATTCTTTAGAAATCATTCATCTGCACTACAGCCAAAGATATTCTTCAGAAATCATTCATCTTTGCACTACAAAGCCAAAGATATTCATTAATATCATCATTTAAGACCGAGGATGATGAAAAATATTTTTAAAGAAAACGAATCCAATGAAAACAAAAGAACAAGTATTATGGATTCGCACTTTTAAACAATCCGAGTTCACAAATACTTCATAAATAATCATACATCAAGTAAAATTCAAGAATGATCAAAACATGGATACAATCAAAGCTAGTATCCGTAATAGATATTTTAGATTTAAAAGAAAATTTTTCATTTTTTCTGAATGAATAGGCCAGTATTCGTGAATAGGTCAGATACGTGAATAAAGGTCGTATGCGTGAATAAGTAACTCGACACCAAAAGATAGAAATTCCACAAAAAACATCTTCACGCTTCATTTAATAAGACTCGTGAATAAGAACTCGTGAATAGTAACTCATGAATAGTAAGAATCGTGAATAAGAACTCATGAATAGTAACTCCCGGACATGAAAAAGTTCCAAATTTGATAAAAAGTTCCAACCAATATTTCAAAGATAATGATATCAAGAAATAATATCATCCGAGAAGAAAATAACATCCCTTACCTCAAAGAATCAAGATTTCTAAGGAAAGGCTCAAGTGATGTTGAATGAAACTTGTCTTTGAACAAAGAACTCTCAAAGTATCTAAATACTCACAAAATACGCTCAATAATATAGAGAGAGAAAGAGAGAAAACTTTGTTTCGGTGTGATTTTCAATTCTAAACAGCCTCTATTTATAGGAAGATGTTAGCCTACCAAGCAGACTCGACCGCCACCGATGGCTTTACCGCTACTATTGCCACCCACCACATTTGAAATAAAATTCAGCACATTTCTTCACCAACCACAAGTGGGGCCCACTCAATTCTAGAATTTTCCACCAAAATCAATTATAACCCCGATTTCAATCAGACACCTCTTAAAATTCATAACAAATCATTCGTGAATTTTAACGGTTCAAAATTTGTGGACATATACTCAACTTATGTATGTATAACATACCCAAAAATTACCACAATCCAACGGGCGGATTAAAAATTATAACCCCTGCAATATATCTCAAAACCCCGATTTAATTTTTAATACCTCCAATCCGATAAAATACCGATAAAACACCTCAACATTAATTCCTTCATTAATAACCACATAAATAAATCCATCATTTATATTCATATAAAATAAATATTTCCTTATCATACTAATCAATAATTAATTATTCACAAATAATATTACGTAATCACATTTACGATAACCAGTTGTTCCCAGAAAGAGAGGGCTTTCAATAAGGATCTCTCTTCTTGCGCCAGCAATTAGGTGACCAAACCTCTCCTTAGACGTAACTTTCTAGACATTGCCAATAATGTTATCTAATAATATTATTCAAATAATATGAATTATTGATCCGATAATGGGAAATATGTTGGCAAATGACAATTATTGAACAACAATAATATAAAATATCAACGCAGCAATTATTGAATCAATAAAATAAAATATTGAATAAAGAATTCATCGTGAAAATTATTGAGTAAGTGCCATCTTACGTAAGGATCAATAATTCAACAACACTGTAATACCGTAGTGCATCGCATGCAACCACGCCAGACATCGTATTTTAACCACCGGTATTCCAACAGCCTTAATTCAGAATAACTACGCCTGTTATTTATAACCACCCAAACTTTGTCGCTTTTCCTCATCCAATCGCTTTCAAGTTATGGGGCTCACATGGGTCGCATTGCCGGTTATACTAATATTCCGACAAAGATTTAATATTCCACGACCAAACGAATATTCCCCAATAAAATGAATATTTTATAACCACTTACTTATTTTGAAATATTTGCGTATTTAACCCTTTACTATCCACATTAATCAAATCAACCCTTACTATTTCAAAATAATAAATAAAGGAAATTCCTTTTTATTTAAAAAAATTTTCGTGGTCTTACATTTTGCCTATTATTTGAACCCCCACTTGCTCATTTTTCAAAATCTTCGGGAGAAAGTAATCTCAATTTTTTCTTATATATATATGTACTGCAGGCATGTGATTATATATATATATATATATATATATATATATAAATCTAATCTAGTGTGTGTGTTATGGGAATAAGAGAAGAGGAGAAATTATGGTGGTGCTGCAGGAGTAGTATATATATATATATATATATATATATATATATATATATATACTATCTGATAAGATAAAAGCATTCTCCTTAAATAGCATTACTCTTAAATATCATTTTTATTAAAACTACGCTGCGTTTTGGAGGACACGGTGGCATTTTTTGTAAATACAGTGGCATTGTATTTACAAAATGCCACCCGCCCTCCAAAACGACGTAGTTTTAATAAAAAATGCTATTTACATGGAATGCTATTTAAGGAGAATGCTCGATCCTGATCGTATATATATATATATATATATATATATATATATATATATATATATATATAGATTTGACAAAGTCAATAAAGGGAGGCAAATAATTCACTTGGGGGAGGTGTTCTTTTCAATCTAATATGTGATAATTATATATATATATATATATATATATATTATATAATACGTTTTTTTTATGAAAAATAGAATATATTATATTTTATTTAAAAGATTTTGCTTTAAACCTGGACCGTCCGTTTAAAAGTAAATCAATCTGGACCGTTCATAAATTAGTTACTATTCAGTCCATTCTTCTATAAATAGAAGCTCATTCCTTCATTATTTCTTACGAATTCACTGAAACTCTAGAGAGAGAAATTATATAGAAATTATAGAAAAATATTATTGTAAGACCCCAACTTTTTGAATAAAGATTAATTTTTATCGAAATATATTTTTGAATATTATGGTGTGGATTTGATATAATGTTATAGTTGTGGGTAATATTTACAAATTTTGCAAAAATACGCAAGTTGTTATATAATATTCGATTGGTCGGGGAATATTCGCTTTAAAGAGAATATTCGTATAACTAAGACAATCATTGGTGGACCCCATTAACGAAATTATTGTCGAATCGAGAAAACGACAAAAATACTTTATGAAAATAACTACGAAAGTTTTACCGTTAATCTGTTGAACTACCCTAAGTAGTAAAAGTACGAAGAATACTGCGTGGTCGATAAGAGTACACCAGTATTGATTATCGATGCTTACGTGAGAAGTCACTCGCTTATACTCAATTATTGCTATAGTAATTGTCAAAGATCATATCTCTCATATTATTGATTCGATTATTTTCATAAGATCATCCGCATAATATGTTATTTTATTAAATCAATAATTGAGGCGACAAGGTTATTCATATTATTAAATCGCAATATTTACAATGTCTGTAAGTTCACAAGGAGAGGTTTGGTCACCTAATTGCGCCAAAGGAGAAATTCTTATCGAAAGCTTCCTCTTTCTTCGGGAACGACTTTGGTTGATAAATATTGTGAGTTATAATATTAATGATGAATGTTATTAAAATTGAAGTTGTGTTCAGAGTTGAATTTGGAGAGACGGACGTTATATTTGAGTCCTAACGATGAAATTAGTAATAATAGTCTATAAACACAAAATTTTTCTAATTCACTATTTCGTCAAAGTCAACAGATTGACTTTTTTGGGAAAAGTCAAACTTTGAAATTTTAAAATTTATATTTTTGATAAAATGGTTTCATTGTGTTGGAATTATTTGTGTTAGTGAAAATCGACAATTATTTCGATAATAATTGATGTCCGGAGGTTATATTGACCAATCGTGTATTTACCGTATAAATGAGCATTTGATTGCTATTATTTCACATGATTATAACTATTTGTTCACATGTGTATACTATTGTTTCACATTCTTGTTACTATTAGGGGAGTTAAAAGATTGATAATACTTGCATGACTAAGTTAAAATGGAGGTATAGATGGAGGTACTATATCGTAATTCGTGATTTTCACATGTTAGTAACTATTGATTCACATAATTTTATCGTTGAATCACATTATTTACTATTAGGGGAGGTGGTGCAAGTTTGATAATACTTCAATGACTAAATTAAAAATAAAGGAAAAGTTGGAGATATCAGATCGAAATTTTCGAGCCCAAAAAGCGTGCAATTATCGAAACTATATTTTCTATAAAAGAAGCTCATTCTTCCTTCATTTCTCACCAATTCATAAAATCTTTAGAGCGATTATTATAGAGAGAAATTATAGAAAAGAAGAAGAGAAGTCTGCTACCTCATTATTCCAAAGATCTAGTTTTTCTAAAGGTAGGGAGTGTTATTTTTTCTTATCTATGAAAAGAAACACGTTATTCCATTCTTTATTATTCTGTTGGAATAACTCAGATATGCAGAGCTACCCTATACTTGGTGAAATTCTTCCGTTGTTCCATTCTTTATCATTCATTTGGAACATCCGCTTATATATCGTTCTACGGACCTAATTCGGCTCAGCCTTCATTATTCTCGTTGAATATCTCGCTCGTGCGCTTTTACGCCAACTCGATTCCGCTTTTTATTATTCTCGTTGGAATATCCTGCTCATGCGTTTCTACGCCGAACTCCGATTCCGCCCTTATTATTACATTTGAATATCACATGCATGCGTTTTTTACGGACCGATTCTTCTCTCTTTATTATTCTCGCTGAATATCACCGTCATGCATTTTACGGACCTTATTCCGTTATTTATTATTCATTGGAATAACTCGCCTCATGCGGCCTCTATCGATGTCCGGTGATTTCTTTTGTTATTCCATTCCTTATTATACTCGGTTGGTTAAAGTTTTGACTTCTATACTCCATGAAATTAGTGGAATATCCTCGATATTTCGCTTCTTCATCCAAAGATCTTTTCATGGAAATATTTTTCCGAGCATTCTTGAATTTTACTCTACAAAGCAAAAGATCATGTTGACAATTTGGACGTTATTAGTTTCCGGATAAATTAATTCTTGAACTTGTTTTATTGAATTCTTATATCATTGTCATCATCCTCATGTTTATATTTTATTGAAAGTCATCTGTGGCCTATATAGTGCATAGATGGACTTGGTATGATTATGACTGAGGATTATTCGATTGTAATCAGCTTGATAGTAATGTTACAAATGATGTAGAAAAAGTCCTCATTGGCCCGTAGAGCATTGATGGACGCTTGTTGGCATGATCATGATCATTATTAAATACACAAATATTCTTGGCCCGTGAGTGCATGGATAATTGTGGTCGTGATCTTAAAGAATATCCTTGGTCAGTAGTGTAGTGGGGTGATTTGATGATGTGGATTATTTATTGTCGAGTCTCAAATGATAAAAGTGATGAAAAACCTTTAAATCATAAAAGATAGTAGATTTATTTCTCTACTTGACTTTTTAATGGATCGCTTGTTCGATCGCATTAAACTTGATGGTTGTTATATCAGTATCGGTTTAACACATGTTGAAAGGCTAACGATAATATATTCTCGCATTATCTTAGTCATAATATTTCCTCTTGGGCTAGTTGAGCTCACCCTTTTACTTTCATTGTTCTCTTGAGGAAAATGAGAACGAAAGCGAGGACTAGTCGGGGAAGCGGAGTGATCGGGCTAGATGATAGCATTAGTAGTCCTCACTATTCCGTGAAATAGTGTGATAATAATTGTAATGAGGACTCCTTCCGAGTTTGTATAATCTCTAGTAGACAATATTTGTATTCAAACTCACGAATTTTATGTTTTGTCGTATTGTATACTATACAGCTTGTATTATTAAGTTGTATTTGTATTACGTACCATGTATTTGGCGACTCGGAATAGGTGATGTATACCTATTTTGGGGAGTCATAATTATCTTACTTCCCTACTCTTATATCTAGTTTCTTTTACGGTAAGGGTATTATTTCATTGTATTCATGAAAAGAACTTCGTTATTCCATTCTTTATTATTCTCATTGGAATAACTCAGTATCAATGGCTACCCTATACTTGTGAAATTCTTCCGCTACTTCATTCTTTATTATTACGTTGGAACATCCATGCATGTAAATGCTACGCATGACACCGGTTCCGTTATTTATTATTCATTGGAACATCCCGTCGTGCGTTTATCGCATGACTGGTTCCGTTATTTATTATTCTCGTTGGAACATCTTATTCTGCTCATTTACGTATTGACTTCGTTCCGTTGTTTATTATTCCATTGGAATATCCTATATATGCGTTTACGCATGACTGGTTCTATTATTTATTATTCGTTAAAATATCACATATCATTCGTTTTACGCATGACCTGGTTCCATTATTTATTATTCTATTGGAATAACCTCGTATGCATGCGATGCATCGCACGCCGGTGATTTTTGTTATTCCATTCTTTATTACACTCAGTTGGTTAAAACTTTGACTTCTATATTCCATGAAATTAGTGGAATTTCCTTGATATTTGCGCTTCATCCAGTATCTTTTGATAGAAATATTCTTCTGAGCATTCTTGAATTTTACTCTATAAAGAAGTATCATGTTGACAATTTGGACGTTATTAGTTCCTGGATAAATTAATTCTTGAACTTGTTTTATCAATTCTTATATCATTGTCATCTTCCTCATGTTTATATTTTATTGAAAGTCATCTCGTGGCTCGTAGTGCGTAGATGGACTTAGTATGATCATGACTGTGGTTTATTGATTGTAATTATGACCGTAATGTTACAAATGACGTGGTAAAAGTCCTCATTGGCCCGTAGTGTTTTGATGGACAGTTGTTGGCATGATCATGACCATTAATGAATACACGAATGTCCTTGGCCGTAGTGCATGGATAATTTGTGATCATGATCATCAAGAATATCCCTGGCCAGTAGTAAGTGCGGGGTGATTCGATGATGTGGATTATTTATTAAGATGAGTTCCAATGATAAAAGTGATGAAAACCTTTTAAATCATAGAAGATAGTAGATTTTATTCTCTACTTGACTTTTCTAATGGATTGCTTGTTCCGCTACTGCTTAAACTTGATATTTATTATATTTTATCGGTTTAACATCATTGAAGGCTAACGATAAATTATTTCGCATTATCTTAGTCATAATATTTTTATCTTTGGGGCTAGTTGAGCTCACCTTTTTGCTTTCATTGTTTTCTTCGTGAAATGAGAACGAAAGAGGGACTAGTTAGGAAGAAAGAGTGATGGTGTAAGACCCCAAATTTTTAAATAAAAGGAATTTCCTTTATTTTGAAATAGTAAGGGTTGATTTGATTAATGTGGATAGTTAAGGGTTAAATACGCAAATATTTCAAAATAAGCAAGTGGTTATAAAATATTCATTATCGCTTCGGGGAATATTCGTTTGGTCGTGGAATATTCAGATGCTTGTCAGAATATTCGCACGATGCCGCAACCCATGTGTGGGCCCCATAACTGAAAAAGCGATTGGATGAAGAAACGACATAAATATAAGTTGTTTTTAAATAACCATGGCGTAGTTATTCACAAGTTATATTGTTGGAATACCCTTGGTTAAAACACACTAATACTGGCGTTGTTGAACAAGAAGATACCAGATTGCACCAATTATTGATTCTTACGAAGAAGGCACTACTCAATAATGGTTACGATGAATTCATTGCTCAAAGATTTTATCGAGTTAATAATTGCTGCGTTGATATTTTATATCTTCATTGTTTCAATAATTGTCATTACACAAGATCTTTCATTATCGAAGCAATAATTCATATTATCTGAATAATATTATTAGATAACATTATTGGCGAAATGTCTAGAAAGTTCGCATCTAAGGAGAGGTTTGGTCACCTAATCAAGGCGCCAAAGAAGAAGAAATTCTTATTGAAAGCCCCCTCTTCCTGAACCGCTCGGGTCATCAATATTGTGATTCTCGTAATATTATTTGTGAATAATTAATTATTGATTTATATGATGAGGAAAATATTAATTTTATGTGGATATAGATGGAGAAAATTTTAAAATGACAATTGTTGAAAATTAATATTTTATCTTTTTACGATAAAATAATTCATTTAAATATATTATTTTAATAATATATTAACGGTGATATTTTTTACAACGTAATGTGGGATATATGAGTATACGAGGAGGAAGAGTATTTTGTTGCAATAAATGTTTAAAACATGTTTAAACATGTAAATTGGACCCCATTTATCGACCGAAATTTGATTATAAAGATATAAAATCGCCTGTTTGTGAATTTTTTGATTCAACTTCTATTTGGAATTTGGAAAAACTTTCTTCGTAAAGTTGTATAGAATTGAATTTCCTATAAAAAACTCGCGAGATTGAATTTTCTGATGAAAGGGCTATTTATTATGAATTATTGAAGTTCAAACTCAAATAATTAATTTTTGTAAGTTTTAATTATTTATTTTATGAAAAACGTTTTTTATCATTTCTTTCTAGAAGGTGGCATGTGGGAAATGCTAGGATCTGAATTCTAAGGTTGGCGATGAATTTGATATATATATATATATTAATTTATTAAATTTTTTCGCTTTGTGTTCTAAGAATTTCCTATAAATAGGGTGCTTAGGTTAGAATTGAAAATCATACCGTAAACTGAAGTTTTTCTCTCTATTTTATCGAGCGTATTCTTGTGAGTATTTTGAGTATACTTTGAGTATTGCTATACGGTGCAAGTCCAAGTCATAGCTTTATATCCGGTGTTTCAAATTAGTAAGATCGATCTTTCGAGGTAAGGATGTTATTTTCTTCTCAAATGATATTATTTCTTCAATATCATTATCTTTGAAATGTTGATCCAAGTTTTTATCAAATTTGGAACTTTTTCATGTATCTCGGGGTTCTTTATTCATGGGTCTTATTCATGAGTTATTATTCACGAAAGTTCTTATTCAATGAGTTACTTATTCACGAGTTACTATTCACGCAGTACTATTCACGTAAGCGTGAAGATGTTTTTGTGGAATTTCTATCTTTTGGTGTCTGAGTTATTATTCACGATATACTAAGACTTTATTCACGATATCAAGACTATTCACGTACTCTGGTCATTATTCAATAAAAATAAAATTTCTTCTTTTCGTCTAAAACATCTATTCGGATACTAACTCGATTGTATCCATGTTTTGATCATTCTTGAATTTTACACCACTATGATTATTTTTTGAGGTATTTTTGGGCGTGGATAAAACCAAGTACGAATCCTTAATCCTTGTCATTTTGTTTCCTTTGGATTCGCTTTTTTAAAAATATTTTTCATCATCCTCGGTCTTAAATGATGATATTATTGAATATCTTTGGCACAGAGTAAAGATGAATGATTTGAAGAATATCTTTGCCCTGTAGTGCAAAGATGAGCAGTGTTGAGATGAACATGACCGATTGATTAATATCTTTGGCTTCTGTAGTGCAGAAGATGAGCAGTGTTTAAATGAACATGACGGTGATGAATATCTTTCGCTTGTAGTGCAAAGATGAATATTTGATTCCAGATGCATATTGATTGATGTTACAGGATAAAATATTGATGATGGATCGTTAAATTCATAGATTATAGTAGATTTCATTCTCTACGTAACTCTTCTATGTAATTATTATTTCACTGCGAATATTGATCGAAACTTGTTTGTCTATTGATTCTATCGATTTTTCCTGTTGAAGACTAACGATAATTTGTTGTATATTATCTTAGTCATAATATTCTTTCTTGGGCTAGTTGAGCTCACCCTTTTCCTTGTTGTTCCATTTTTCTTCTCGGGGAGGCGAGAATGTAGCGAAAGTCTTAGCTGGGGTATGGAATGAAGGTTCTAGAGAGTTGTTTAGTAGTCCTCACCATTTTGTAAAATAATGAATCAATAATTATGATGATGGGGATTTATTTGAGTATAGATATTGTCTAGAAGACAATATTATATTTAAACTCATAAGATATATTGTCGTATTTCACACGACATTTGTATTACATGAAGTTGTTGTTTGTTTTTGTACCATGTATTTGGCGACTCAGAATGGGTGTTGTGTATACCTATTTTGGGGGCGCCACGGTTGGTATCGAGCTATAAGTAAAGAGCCCCGAGCCTCTCACATTGGTGACTTTCTGTTGATGGGGATGCACCGGCCGCGGACTCTCCGTAGGGGACTTGCTCGCTCAGTGGCAAATTGATAGTATCAATGTGAGGTCTTCGACACAAGTTGGTGTCCAGAGTCACGATTGGTATCGTAGCTTAGGGATATGATCTCTGGCGGAGATCGGGAATAGTAACTAGAAGGGGGAGAGACAGTAAATCCTTCGCTAAGTGTGTCCTACCTAAGCTTATTTATTTGTTAGTTGGTCAAGATATAGGGATATTATGTGATATATTGATTTCCTTAATTAACCCTTGTTTTATGACAAGATTTTAGAATGTCGATTGAGAATATTAACAAAGGAGTAAATGAGACCGTGGAGATGCTCAGATTTCTTACCAACGAGGAGAACGTGCAACAGTGGCAATGTTCCTCCCGTGAACAACACCACTGGAGAGATGATGAAGCAGGGGGATGTTTAGAAGCTTTTGCAGATTCATGCAAAATCGCATTTGAGGAGACTCGTGTTCAAAATCTGAGGAGAAATGATAGCAATTCACGGGTGGTCACAAGCCAAGCAGATTCAAAGAGTTGGGACCACCGTAATTTTGGGAAAGCCGGATCCGATTAAGCGAGACGTGGGTCAAACAAATTACCAAGATATTCGATGTCTTGGGATGCACGGAGAACAGAAAGTTCCATTCGCCACCTTTATGTTAAAGTGGCGAAAGGCAGATTCTTGGTGGGAATACGTGAAGCGTGACTCCATCCAAATTTCGCACTCGCAGATGTCCGGAGACGTTTGAAACAGATTCAATGACAAGTACTTCCCGAAAGTATTCGCTATATGAAGGAAGTGGAGTTTATTAGACTAGAGAGGAATAACAATGGCGGTGTCCCAAAGACGAGGCGATAAGTCAGCGGAGTTATCGAGTTTGCACCTCATTTGGTTGAGAATGAGAAACGATGACGGCGGATGTTTCGAGAGGTTTGAAACCGACATACGCCAAGATCTCATTTCTCATAAATTTTCTCTATTGAGATGTTGTCAGCAGGCTCGGTTGTTAGAGCGAGATAACGAAAGTACGTTCAACCGAGGGACCATAACCGAGGATCATACTCAAGATAGCGATCATCGAATAACGATAACCAATCCGGAGAAAGAAGAATACGGACAAAGGCGGTAACCACTCTGGTGGTAATCGTGGCCATGAAAATAGAAGAAGCGAGTTGGGAGGAGATTTTAAAAGAGGAGATTCAACAACGACTACGTGAAAGACGTCGCCTTGATAAAACTAGTTTTAAGGGAGGAGAACGACCACCCCATTAGTATACGCTACAAATGCGGAAAGAGGACATATCGGTCAAACCGCCCACAACAGATTCAAGGTATGCTATAATTATGGAAAGGAAGGACATATCGCCGAGATCAGACAAAGAATGAAACCTAGTTCAATGAGGGACGGTGACTCAAAAAGATCGTCCCGTAAAAGTCAAAGTCAACGATTCCGGAAGAAGGCGTTTGTCGTAAGTGACTTCATTAAAATGCAAGGAACCCGAACGAATTTTACGCAGGTTAGTTAATTATAAATTCTTCACAAGTATATACCTTACTAGATATCTCGGTTTACCCATTCTTTTATCTCTTACTTGCGCCAACGTTTAAACTTGACTCAGGAGAAATTAGACTTTTGACCTATCTGTGGAAACTCCGTTAGAGAAACTTTCATCACATCCATCGCTTATAAATCTTGCTTGATTCAAGTTAGCACTATCACATTACCTCGTTAACCTTATTTCTATAGAGATATTTGCTTTTGATGTGATTTTAAGGTTAACTACTCATCACGCCAAAATTGATTGCTTTTGTAAGGTTGTTAGTTTTCATATTCTAAGCAACCTGTTATTCAATTCAAGCAATCAAACCATTGTCAGAGTCAAACATTTTCATATCAAGCCATGAAGTCATTCGTTTATTACGGATGTCAAGTTTTCTTAGTCCATGTTATGGATTTGAATAAAGACACGTCGATTTGAATAATATTCCGTTATTATTGATTTTTCCGACGTATTTTCAAGAATTTCTCGGCTTACTCCCAAAGCCCGATATTAAATTTTGTATCGAATTTGAACCCCCAGACAAAACTCATTTCTAAAATCTCATATCGAATGGCTCTATTGAACTTCGTGAGTTAAAATTCAACTATAGAATTTGGTACCGAGCCTTTATCTTCATGACTTCCTTTGTGGAATTCACTAAGCCTTGAACTCTCCGTAGGGACGTCATATTCGATGCGATAAGAATCGATAGGTGTGTCATTGTGACGTCTTATCCAAGATTGGGATATGAGTCACATTGAGAGCAACCTAAGTCGAAGAATCGAAATACGTAGCTTTTGAAGCTTAGTTGGTTATTATCGAGATTCGTTGAAGGATATTCTCGAATCGCTATTCCGTTAACTTAGCCGACTAAAAGATACAAAATTGTATGGAGCGAGGAATGCGAGAAGATTTTCCAAGAGCTCAAGAGGCGACTCATTTCCGGCACATATTCTAACCATACCATCTGGAAAAGCGAGCGTGGTATTGACGCGTTGAGTAGAAGATCATATCGCGGAACGAAAAGCGATGATGTCAAGTATACGATAGAGCCAACTTTAATAAGAAAAGTTAAGGTTGCTCAAGCCAACTTTGAGTCGATGCGTACGCGTAAGAAGAAAGTACAAGAAGGAGTCGTCTTAAGCGAGAATTGATGAAGAAGGAATACTTGAGTCCACTCTAGAACTTTCAGGTTCCTAACGACTGCGATTTGAAGAACAAGATTATGATAGAGGCACACAATACACCATTTGCAATCCATCTCGGAAGTACTAAAATGTATCGTGATCTTGACATACATTTTGGTGGAACAATATGAAGAGAGAGATTGCAAAGTTTATCTCGATGTGTTTAACTTGCTAACGTGTAAAGGCGGAGCATCTAGTACCTAAGGGTCCGTTGCAACCACTTGAGATTAGGAATGGAAGTGGGGAACACATTACTATGGATTTCGTTACGGGTCTTCCTACGGTTTCTCAAGGCATCAATGCTATTTGGGTTATTATTGATAGATTAACCAAAGTCCGCTTCATTTTCTTGCCGACACGGAGACTTATTCCTTGAACGTCTTTGCTAGTATATACGTGAATGAGATTGTGAGGTTGTATGGCATGCCAAGATACATAGTTTTAGATCGTGACCCAAGATTCACTTCATGATTTTGGGTTAGAAAGCTATGGGCACGCAATTTCGATTGATTTGGCATACCATCCTCAAACCGGATGGGCAATCGTAAAGGACTACTCAAACTCTTGAAGATATATTAAAACTCGTGTCCTAGATTTCAAAGGAAGTTGGGATAAGTACTTGCCATTGGTGGAATTCTCATACAACAATAGTTATTAAACAAATATAGGCATGGTTCCATTCAAGCATTATATGGACGAAAATGTCGTTCTCCAATATGTTGGGATGAGGTGGGTGAAGCAACATTGTTGGGACCCGAGAGTTAAGACGATGACTCATTGTGGCGCCCCCAAAATAGGTATACACAACACCCATTCCGAGTCGCCAAATACATGGTACAAGAAGCAAACTACAACTTCAATAATACAAATGTAAGGTGAAATACGACAATATATCTTAATGAGTTTAAATATAATATTGTCTTCAGACAATATCCACATGCAAATAAATCCCCATCATAATTATTGATTCATTATTTTACAAAAATGGTGAGGACTACTAAACAACTCTCTCTAGAACCTTCATTCCATACCCGACTAGTACTATTTACATTCTCGCCTCCCGAGAAGAAAAATGGAACAACAAGGAAAAGGGTGAGCTCAACTAGCCCAAGAGAAAGAATATTATGACTAAGATAATATACAACAAATTATCGTTAGTCTTCAACAGGAAAAATCGATAGAATACAATATACAACAAGTTTCGGATCAATATTCGCATGAAATAATAATTCATAGAAGAGTTACGTAGAGAATGAAATCTACTATAATCTATGAATTTAATAAATTCATCATCAATATTTTATCCTCGTAACATCAATCAATATACATCCGGAATCAAATATTCATCTTTTCTTTGACTACTGGGCCAAAGATATTCAATAATATCATCATTTAAGACCGAGGATGATGAAAATATTTTTAAAGAAACGAATCCAAATTGAAACAAAATGACAAATATTATGGATTCGTACTTTAAACAATCCAGGAGTTCAAAAATACTTCATAAATAATCATAGTGAAGTAAAATTCAAGAATGATCAAAACATGGATACAATCAAAGCTAGTATCCGTAATAGATATTTTTATTTAAAAGAAAAATTTTCATTTTTCTATGAATAGTGCCGTATTCGTGAATAGTCTTGTAGATATCGTGAATAGTCTTGATATCGTGAATAGTAACTCAGACACCCAAAGATAGAAATTCCACAAAAAAACATCTTCACGCTTCATTGAATAGTACCGTGAATAAGTAACTCGTGAATAGTAACTCATGAATAGTAACTTCGTGAATAGTAACTCATGAATAAGTAACTTGGATACATGAAAAAGTTCAAATTTGATAAAAGTTCCAATCAATATTTCAAAGATAATGATATTCAAGAAATAATATCATTTAAGAAGAAAATAACATCCCTTACCTCAAAGAATCAAGACTTGGAAGGAAAGGTCTCAAGTGATCTTTGAATGAAACTTGTGATTGAACAAAGAACTCTCAAAGTATCTAAATACTCACAAAATACGCTCAATAATATAGAGAGAGAAGAGAGAAAACTTTGTTTTCGGGTGTGATTTTCAATTCTAACTTAGCCCTCTATTTATAGGAAAATGTTAAATTTGTCAAGTAGACTTGATTTTGCTACACGATGGCTTTACTCCGCTACTATTGCCACCCACCACAATTGAAATAAAATTCAGCACATTTTTTTTACCAACCACAAGTGGGGCCCACTCAATTCTAGAATTTTCCACCAAAGTCAATTATAACCCTACTTTCCGAATCAAACACCTCTCAAAATTTATAACAAATCATTCGTGCATTTTTAACGGTTCAAAATTTGTGGACATATACTCAACTTATGTATGTATAATATACCCAAAATTACCACAATCCAACGGTCGGATTAAATATTATAACTCACACAATAAAGCTATAATAACACCGATTTGATCTTTTAATACCTCCAATCAGGACAAAATACAAATAAAACATTTCAAAGATTAATTCCTTCATTAATAACCACATAAATAAATCCATCATTTATATTCATATAAAATAAATATTTCCTTATCATATGAATCAATAATTAATTATTCACAAATAATATTACGTAATCACAATTATGATATAATGACGGTAGTTCCTCAGAGAAGGGGCTTTCAATAAGGATCTCTCTTCCACGCCAATTAGGTGACCAAACCTCTCCTTAGAGCCAGAACTTTCTAGACATTGCCAATAATGTTATCTAATAATATTATTCAAATAATATGAATTATTGATCCGATAATGGAAAATATCATGCGTGTGACAATTATTGAAACAACAATAATATAAAATACCAACGCAAAGAATTATTGAATCAATAAAATAAAATATTGAATAAGAAACTCTTTGTAATAATTATTGAGTAGTGCCTTCTTACGTAAGGATCAATAATTCAACAATCTTGCGGCAATATCTGGTAGTGTCTATCTTGCAACCACGCAGACATCGTATTTTAACCACCGGGTATTCCAACAATCTTAATGATGCAATAACTACACCGTTATTTTTAACTTGACTTATATTTGTCGTTTTCTTCATCCAATCGCTTTTTCGTTATGGGCCCACACATGGTCGCGTCGTCATTCACGAATATTCCCAGATAAGACGAATATTCCACGACCAAACGAATATTCCGACAAAAATGAATATTTTATAACCACTTGCTTATTTTGAAATATTTGCGTATTTAACCTTAACTATCCACATTAATCAAATCAACCCTTACTATTTCAAGATAATAAATAAAGGAAATTCCTTTTTATTTAAAAAATTTTGGTCCGATAACCACTACAGAAAAGATCCAAATGATTCGGACAACGATACAAATCTGAAGCAGCAAGAGATCATAAAAGAGTTATGCGGATCTTCATCGAAAGGACGTGGAATTTAATGTAGGGATCATGTATTGTTGCGAAGTTGCTCCATGGAAGGAGTTACAAGATTTGGGAAGAGAGAAAGCTCAATCCACGATTTATCGGTCCATTTCAAATTCTCGACCGAGTAGGAAATGTAGCTATAGACTTGCGTTACCTCAAGAGTATGTCTCGTGTTCATAATGTGTTTCACATATCCGTACTTCGTAAATATGTGAAAGACCGAACCACGTTATAGAGTTAGAAACCAGACGAGATAGTAGAAGACTTAACGTATGAGGAGGTACTGTCAAGATGTTGGATAGGAAGGAGCATGTCCTACGCTGCAAAAAGTTATACCACAAGTTAAAGTTTTGTGGAGGAATCATGCTATAGAGGAAATGACACGGGAGTTGGAAAGCGGAAATGAAAGCGAGGTATCCTTACCTTTTCAAAACACAGTAGTACGTGACGTCAATTTCGAGGACGAAATTTCATAAGGAGGGGAGGTTGTAAGACCTCAAATTTTTAAATAAAAAGGAATTTCCTTTATTTTGAAATAGAAAGGTTGATTTGATTAATGTGGATAGTTAAGGGTTAAATACGCAAATATTTCAAAATAAGCAAGTGGTTATAAAATATTCATTATCGCTTGGGAATATTCGTTTGGTCGTGGAATATTCAGAATCGCTTCAGAATATTCGTATTTACTCGCGTTAAAACCATACGTGGGCCCCATAACTAAAAAGCGATTGGATGAAGA
This sequence comes from Panax quinquefolius, assembly GCA_020205615.1. Taxonomy (NCBI): domain Eukaryota; kingdom Viridiplantae; phylum Streptophyta; class Magnoliopsida; order Apiales; family Araliaceae; genus Panax; species Panax quinquefolius. Next base: position 9,848,037 of record CM035166.1, read on the forward strand.
AAACGACAAATATAAGTTGTTTTTAAATAACTAGCGTAGTTATTACGTTAGTATTATTGTTGGAATTCGTGGTTAAAACACACTAATACGCGTTGTTGAACAAGAAGATACACGATTGCACCAATTATTGATTCTTACGTAAGAAGGCACTACTCAATAATGGTTACATGAATTATCGCTCAAAGATTTTATTGAGTTAATAATTGTTGTGTTGATATTTTATATTCATTGTTTCAATAATTGTCATTACACAAAGATCTTTCATTATCGAAGCTAATAATTCATATTATCTCGAATAATATTATTAGATAACATTATTGGCAATGTCTAGAAAGTTACGTCTAAGGAGAGGTTTGGTCACCTAATCAAGGCTGCCCAAGAAGAAGAAATTTTATCGAAAGTTCTCTTTCGGAAGCGCTCAGGTCATCAATATTGTGATTCTGTAATATTATTTGTGAATAATTAATTATTGATTTATATGATGAGGAAAATATTGATTTTATGTGGATATAGATGGAGAAAATTTTAAAATGACAATTGTTGAAAATTAATATTTTATCTTTTTCTGATAAAATAATTCATTTAAATATATTATTTTAATAATATATTAACGGTGATATTTTTACAACGAATGTGGGATATATGAGTATACGAGGAGGAAGAGTATTTTTGTTGCAATAAATGTTTAAAAACATGTTAAACATGCTCATGGACCCCATTTATCGATCGAAATTTGATTATAACCTTTATAAAATCACCCGTTTGTGAATTTCGGTCAACTTCGTTTGGAATTTGGAAAAACTTTCTTCTGTAAAGTTGTAGAGAATTGAATTTCCTATAAAAACTCGCGAGATTCGAATTTTCTGATGAAAGGGCTATTTATTATGAATTATTGAAGTTCTGAAGCTCCGAAATAATTAATTTTTGTAAGTTTTAATTATTTATTTTATGAAAAACGTTTTTATCATTTCTTTCTAGAAGGTGGCATGTGGGAAATGCTAGGATCTGAATTCTAAGGTTGGCGTATGAATTTGATATATATATATATATTAATTTATTAAATTTTTCTGCTTTTGGTGTTCTAAAGAATTTCCTATAAATAAGGTGCTTAGGTTAGAATTGAAAAATCATACCGTAAAATCAAGTTTTCTCTCTATATTATCGAGCGTATTCTTGTGAGTATTTTGAGTATACTTTGAGTATTGCTATACGGTGCAAGTCCAAGTCATAGCCTTTATATCCCAGTGTTTCAATTTTGTAAGTATTGATCTTTCGAGGTAAGGGATGTTATTTTCTTCTCAAATGATATTATTTCTTCAATATCATTATCTTTGAAATGTTGATCCAAGTTTTTATCAAATTTGGAACTTTTTTCATGTCCAAGGTTACTATTCATGGGTTACTATTCATGAGTTACTATTCACGAAGTTATTTATTCACGAAAGTTCTTTATTCATGAGTTACTATTCACTTAGTACTATTTAAGCGTGAAGATGTTTTTTGTGGAATTTCTATCTTTTGGTGTCTGAGTTACTATTCACGATACTAAGACTATTCACGATATCACGCAGACTATTCACGATACGGTGATTATTCAATCAGAAAAATAAAATTTCTTCTTTTCGTCTAAAACATCTATTCGGATACTAACTCGATTGTATCCATGTTTTGATCATTCTTGAATTTTACACCACTATGATTATTTTGAGGTATTTTTGGGCGTGGATAAAACCAAGTACTTAATCCTTAATCCTTAATCCTTGTCATTTTGTTTCAATTGGATTCGTTTTTTAAAAATATATTTTCATCATCCTCGCCTTAAATGATGATATTATTGAATATCTTTGGCCAGTCAGAAGGCAAAGATGAATGATTCTGAAGAATATCTTTGGCTCAGTAGTAAAAGATGAAGCAGTGTTGAGATGAACATGACCGATTGATTAATATCTTTGGCTTCGTAGTCTGCAAAGATGAAGCAGTGTTTAAATGAACATGATTAATGATGAATATCTTTCGCCCGTAGTGCAAAGATGAATATTTGATTCCGATGCATATTGATTGATGTTACAGGATAAAATATTGATGATGGACCTGTTAAATTCATAGATTATAGTAGATTTCATTCTCTACGTAACTCTTCTATGAATTATTATTTCATTGCGAATATTGATCCGAAACTTTCATTTACTCATCAGATTCTATCGATATTTCCCTCGTGAAGACTAACGATAATTTGTTGTATATTATCTTAGTCATAATATTCTTTCTTTGGGCTAGTTGAGCTCACCCTTTTCCTTGTTATTCCATTTTTCTTCTCGTGGAGGCGAGAATGTAATGCGTAGTACTTAAATGGGGTATGGAATGAAGGTTCTAGAGAGAGTTGTTTAGTAGTCCTCACCATTTTTGTAAAATAATGAATCAATAATTATGATGGGGATTTATTTGAGTATAGATATTGTCTAGTAAGATAATATTATATTTAAACTCACGAGATATATTGTCGTATTTCACACGACATTTGTATTATTGAAGTTGTAGTTTGTTTTTTGTACCATGTATTTGGCGACTCAGAATGGGTGTTGTGTATACCTATTTTGGGGGCGTCACAGATGGTCCTAGATGTTGCATTAGTAGTCCTCACTATTCTGTGAAATAGTGTAATAATAAATGTAATGAGGACCCCATTGAGATTGTATATTGTCTAGATGACAATATTTGTATTAAAACTCACAGCATATGTTTAGTCGTATTTTACACGATTGTGTATAATTAAGTTTGTATTTGAATTCTGTACCATGTATTTGGCAACTCAAGATGGGTGATGTATACCAATTTTGGGGGCGTCACAGTTGGTATCAAAGCTTAGGGATATGATCCTTGGCTAAGATGTGAAAATAGAAATAGGAGGGGAGAGACGAGGAATTACTTCGCTAGTATGACCTACCTAAGTTTATTTGTTATTTAATTGGTCGATCAGAATATAGGGATAATATGTTACATGTCAATTAACTTTTGTTTTGTGGCAGTATCTGAAAATGACATCCGAGAATGTTGAGAATAACAATGGAGCACTGGAGACCGTTGATTCACCACATATCAATAATCAAGATAATGTGCATCAGGAAGGCAACAATCCTCATGCAAACAATAACACTGACCAAATGATGAATGATGAAATGTTCAGAGGCTTTTACGCATTTATGCAACATCAAAGCTAGAGTGGCCTCGCCCAAAATGTAGGTGGAAACATCAGTAAACTCTTGGGACGATCACCGCTAAGCAGATTCAAGGAGGGACCACCGGAGTTTATCGGAGAGCCAAAACCACTTAAAGGCGGAAGCATGGATAAAGCAAATCGCCAAGATATTTGATGTCTTAGGATGTTCCGAGGAGCAAAAGGTTCCTTTGCCACCTTTTATGTCATGAGGAGAGGCAGACATCGGTGGGAATCTGTAAAGCGTACTCAACCCGTCAGATCAAGATGTCTTGGGAGAAGTTCCAAGTACTATTCAACGACAAGTACTTTCCCAAAAGTATTCATCACATAAAAGAGGCAAAATTCATCAAGTTGGAGCAGTAATAATACGACCGTGTCGCAAAGACGGGGCCAAGTTTGCCGATTTGTCCCGGTTTAGGCCCCTACTTGGTTGATAATGAAGAGAGAATGACACGAATGTTTTAAGAGGTTTGAAACAGGAGATACGTCAATATCTTATTTCATAAACCGTGGTTTGTATTCAGATGTTGTAAATAGGGCTCGATTAGTGGAGAGCGATAACGAAGTCAACGGAACCAAAAAGAAATTTAAGAAAATGATAATACCAATGAGAAGCGATCATCAAGCGGTGACAAAAAGCGTGGAGGAATCAACAGCCGTAAATGGTAACCGCTTCTTGGTGGTAATCATGGCTAAAATAATAAGAATGGACATTTTAAGAAGGGGAGATTCAACAATGATAGAAAGACGCCAAAGACCAAAGACCCAGTTGTTAAGGAAGGAGAACGACCACCTATCATATGCTTAAATGCGGAGGGAGGGACACATCACTCCAAAATCATGCTGATGTCATCCAAAGCATGTTATAATTGTGGAAGAAGGTCACTTAGCTCGATTTTATTGCTCATCAAGACAAGTTCAGCTATTAGGGATGGAGGCACCAAAGGTCGTCCCGTAAAGTCAAAAAGTCAGTAGTAGTGTGGAGAGAGCATTTGTTGTGACCTCCCAAAAAGCAAGGAACCCGAACGAGGCCATCACGGGTAAACTTATCATAAACTCTAGCGAAGTCTATATCTTATTTGATACCGGTTCTACCCATTCTTTTATTTCTCCTACTTGCGCTCAACGATTAAATTTGACTCCGGAGAAATTAGACTTTGACCTATCTGTGGAAACTCCGTTGGGAGAAACCTTCATTACATCCACTGTTTATAAGTCTTGTTTGGTTCAAATCGGTACCCTCACATTACCTGTTGATCTTATTTCATTTAAAATACTTGCATTTGATGTGATTCTAGGGATTGATTGGTTAACTACTCATCATGCTAAAATTGATTATTTTCGTAAGGTTGTTAGCTTTCATATTCCTAATCAACCTATTATGCGAATTCAAGCGACCAAACCATTAAAATCAATCACGGTCATCTCAAGCCATAAAGTTATTCGTTTATTGAAAACGGATGTCAAGCTTTCTTAGCTCATGTCACGGATCTAAACAAAAATACGCCGATTTTGAATGATATTTCTATTGTTAATAATTTCGACGTATTCCTGAAGAACTTCTGGCCTACCCCCAGAGCGTGAAATTGAATTTTGTATCGACCTTGAACCCGTAGACAAAACCCATTTCCAAAGCCCCATATCGAATGGCTCTATTGAACTTCAGGAGTTAAAGACCCAACCTGCAGGAATTGTTAGACATTGGCTTTATTCGTCCTAGTACTTCTCCTTGGGGTGCTCCTGTTCTATTCGTGAAGAAGAAAGATGGGAGTATGCGACTTTGTATTGATTATCGGGAGTTGAATCATGTTACCATCAAAATAGGTACCCATTACCACGTATTGATGACATGTTTGACCAGTTGCAAGGAGCCAAATTCTTTTCAAAGATTGATCTTTGTTCCGTATATCACCAATTGAAGATTAGAACAGATGACATTCCAAAGACTAATACTCCTGCTGCCTTCATGAATTCCTAGTCATGTACTTTGGATTGACTAATACTCCTGCTGCCTTCATGGATATGATGAACCGAGTATTCAAGGAATATTTGGATCACTTTGTGGTCGTCTTTATTGATGACATCCTTATTTATTCCAAAAGTCGTGAAGATCATGAGCAACACTTGAGGCTGGTACTCCAAAAGCTTCGTGAATACAAGCTTTATGCCAAGTTGAAGAAATGCAAGTTCTGGCTGGAGAAAGTAGCATTCCTTGGGCACACAGTATCAAGTCATGGAATACCTGTTGACCCGGCAAAAATTGAAGCAATTCAAAGCTGGGAGCATCCTAAATCAAGAATCAAGCACGTAGCTTTTTTCGACGAATTGGTTATTATCGGAGATTCGTGGAAGGATTTTCTCAATTGCTACTCCATTAACTCGGTGACTCGGAAGATACAAAGTTTGGTTGGAGCGAAGAATGTGAGAAGTTTTTTCAAGAACTCAAGAGGAGACTCATTTCAACATCCGCTCGGCAATACCATCCGGCCTTGAGGGATTTGTCATCTATGGTGATGCTTCGTGCAAAGGGTTGGGATGTGTTCTCATGCAACATGGGAAAGTCATAGTTTATGCCTCGCGACAACTCAAAGAATATGAGAGGAATTATCCTACTCATGATCTAGAGTTGGCATTTATTGTCTTTGGCACTTAAAATTTGGAGGCATTACTTCAGATGGGGAGAAAGTGGAGATCTTTACGGATCATAAAAGCCTCAAATATTTCTTCACTCAAAAGGAACTCAACACGCGACAACGACGTTAGCTTGAACTGTTGAAAGATTATGATCATACCATCCAATACCATCTTGGAAAAGCGAACGTGGTAGAAATGGCGATCGAGTAGAAGATCATATGCAAGCACGAAAAGTGCGATATTGTCAACGCAAAAGCCCATTTTGCGTGACTTGCAAAGGATGGAGATAGAGTTAAAGACTCCAGGGACCCATGTGATGATGGAAAATATACGAGTAAAACCGACTTTAATTGATAAAGTTAAAGTCGCCAAGCTACGGACTGGAGTTCGATGCGTATGAGGAAGAAAGTGTGCAAGAAGGTGCTATACCGGAAGCAAGAATTGATGAAGAAGGAATACTTCGAGTCAACTCCAGACTTTGTGTTCCTAACGACCCTGATTTAAAGTATAAAATCATGATGGAGGCGCGCAACACACCGTTTGCAATCCATCGTGGGAGTACCAAAATGTATCATGATCTTCGACATACACTTTGGTGGGGCAATATGAAGATAGAGATAGCGCTGTTTATCTCAAGGTGTCTAATGTGTCAACGAGTCAAGGCAGAGCATCAAGTACCAAAAGGTCCATTGCAACCACTTGAAATTCCAGAATGAAAGTGGGAGCATATTACCATGGATTTCGTTATTGGTCTTCCCAAGGTTTCTCAAGGCATAGATGCAATTTGGGTCATTGTTGATAGATTGACCAAGTCTGCTCACTTCTTACCTATATGAGAAACTTATACACTTGAACGTCTTGTTCGTATGTACATAAACGAGGTTGTAAGATTACATGGTATGCCAATATCCATAGTTTCTGATCGAGACCCAAGATTCACTTCACGATTTTGGGTTAGTTTGCAGAAAGCTATGGGCACATATTTACGATTTAGTTTTCAGATATCATCCTCAAAGTGACGGGCAAATCGGAGAGGACTATTCAAACTCTTGAAGATTTATTAAGACTCTGTGTCCTTGACTTCAAGGGAAGTTGGGATAAGTTCTTACCATTGGTGGAGTTTTCCTACAACAACAGTTATCAAGCAAGTATTGGCATGGCTCCATTCGAAGCGTTGTATGAAAGAAAGTGTCGTTCTCCAGTATGCTGGGATGAGGTGGGCGAAGCAACGTTGTTGGGTCCGGAGTTGGTACGTATGACTACCAAAAAGATTCAAACGATCCGGTAACGTATAAAAACCTCACAAGATCGACAAAAGAGTTATGCTGATTTTCATCGAAATGACGTGGAATTCGATATTGGAGATCATGTGTTGTTACGTGTTGCTCCATGGAAAGGAGTTACGAGATTTGGAAAGAGAGAAAAGCTCAATCCTCGATTCATTGGCCCATTTTTAATCCTCGATCGAGTAGGAACTGTGGCGTATAGACTCGTTTTACCGCCAAGTATGTCTCGTGTTCATAACGTTTTTCACATATCCATGTTACGTAAATATGTGGAAGACCTGAACCACATTATTGAGTTAGAACCGGACGAAATAGCGGAAGATTTAACGTATGAAGAGGTTCCTGTTCAAATCTTGGATAAGAAGGAACATATTCTACGCTCCAAGGTTATACCTTAAGTCAAAGTTTTGTGGAGAAACCACGATGTTGAGGAAATGACCGTGGAGTTAGAATCTGAAATGAAATCAAGGTATCCTTACCTCTTCGACATACCAGGTATGTACCCTAATTTCGAGGGCGAAATTTCATAAGAAGGGGAGGTTGTAAGACCCCAACTTTTTTTTAATAAAGATGATTTTTCTATAAATATCATTTTTAAATATTATGGAATGAATTTGATATAATGTGATAGTTGTGGGTAATATTTGTAAATTTTGCAAAGTACGCAAGTTGTTATATAATATTCAATAGGTCGGGGAATATTCATTTTAATAGGGAATATTCGTACAACGACACAATCATTCAGTGGACCCCTACAATGTAATTATATCGGATTAAGAAAACGCACAAAAATAATTTATGAAAATAACGGCGAAAGTTTTACCATTAATCTATTGTTGAAACACCGGTGTTAAAATTACGATGTCTGGCAGTAGTTGCGACAAAGAATACACTACAGTATTGATTATTGATGCTTACGTGAGAAGTCACCCGGTTTTGTTCAATTATTTGCTATAGTAATTGCCGATAAGATCTCACGTTATTTGATTCAATTATTGTCAATATTTTATATATTATTAAATCAATAATTGAGACGAAAAAGTTATTAATATTATTATTTGCAATATTAACGATGTCTCAGAAGTTACATCGAGGAGAGGTTTGGTCACCTAATTGCAAGGCCTAATAAGAGAAATCCTTATTAGAAAACCCCTCTTTCCGGGAACGACTAGTCGATTAATATTGTGAATTATAATAATGATGATAAGTGTTGTTAAAATTATCAAGAATTTTTATGATGTATTTTGCCTATTATTTGAACCCCACTTGCTTCATTTTTCAAAATCAAATGGGAGAAAGTAATCTCAATTTTTTTTATATATATATATCTGCAGGCATGTGATTATATATATATATATATATATATATATATATATATATATATAGTGGAGTGTGGTGGAGGAAAATTTTGTGTATTGGTGAATGTGAGTAGTGGAGTGTGTGAATATATATATATATATATATATATATATATATATATATATATAGAATATGTGTGTGTGTGTCATGGGAATAAGAGAAGAGGAGAAATTATGGCGTTGCACAGGGAAGTAGTATTATTATTTATTTATATATATATATATATATATATATATATATATATATATATATATATAGATTTGACAAAGTCAGTAGAAAGGGAGGCAAATAATTCACTGGGGTGTTCTTTTTCAACTAACATGTGATAATTTTTTTTTATATATATATATATATATTATATAATAAGTTTTGTTTTTTTATAAAAATAGAATATATTATATTTTATTTAAAAGATTTTGCTTTAAATCTGGACCGTCTGCTTAAAAGTAAATCAATCAACTGATTCATGAATTAGTTACTTATTCAGGTCCATTCTTCTATAAATAGAAGCTCATTCCTTCATTATTTCTTACTTAATTCATCTGAAAATCTAGAGAGAAATTATATAGAAATTATAGAAAAGTATTATGCTACTTCCCTACTCTTATATCCAGCTTTCTTTTATGGTAAGGGGTATTATTTCTTTTGTATTCTTGAAAAGAACTTCGTTATTCCATTCTTTTTATTATTCATTGGAATAACTCAGATACGCCAAGCTACCCTATACTTGGTGAAAATTTTCTACTACTCCATTCTTTATTATTCGTTGGAACATCCCGTCATGCATGCAAGCATGCAAGACGGGTTCGTTATTTATTATTCATTGGAACATCGTATCCGTGCGTTTACGCATGACCGATTCCGTTATTTATTATTCCGCTGGAACATCTCGCTCGCATGTTTACGCATGACCTGGTTTCGTTGTTTATTATTCTGTTAGAATATCCTATCTGTGCATTTACGCGTGACCTGGTTCCATTATTTATTATTCTGTTGGAATAACCTGTCTGTGTGGTCTATCGCATACCGGGTGATTTCTTTTGTTATTCCATTCTTTATTACACTCAGTTGGTTAAAACTTTGACTTCTATACTTGATGAGTGGCTTTTATATACACGAATCGATATTCATTTCAAGTTTAAATTCACAGTTATCTTCGTGTTTTGTGTTCGTTTTCACTCGTTTCGTGTTATTTTATGTGTAGGGTGGTCATGGATGCAAGTGGTGAAGAATGGCAAAGTTTTGGAGCGAAAGTGGAAAAACTCATGAAAGTGAAGATATCCTTTAAGAAGAGCCTAGCTGGCACATGGGCTTTTGCCTTTTCGTTTATACTTCCCGTAGGGGGGGGGGTCCGAAATCTGGCGGTGATTCTTTCATTGTTCGAACTCTGCTGCGACTTGGATTGTTGGTTTTTTGTTAAGCGCCTAGACTCTATAATAGCAGATTTTGGCTTGAACAAAGAGGGGAGCTGAATATTACGTAGAAAATAACTAATCACACAACACAAGGAGCATATTACAAGAAAAATTCCAGGATTCAAGGCGAGTTTCGGAGGAGTAATTTTCAGAGATTATCGTGACGGGTGAAAATCAAGGCTACGTGAAGGGGTTTTCATTATTCTTCTTCTATGTAGTTTTTTATTTGTAATTGAAAGGATGTTTTCAGTATATTATTCAGTTTTTAATTCATTCATTATGAACTAATTCGCTTATTAGACTTGTGATGGATCTTTGGGCGAAACGATGATTATATAACTTTGATTTCCAATTCAATAATATATTCTCAATTTATTTATGTTAATTCGAGCGTGAATTTATGAATTGCCTGATCAACAATTCTTTGTGGATTTGAATGGAATCGAGAGAGGAGATTCAATTTTAGACCTAGTTAATATAGCATGTGTCATGGATTTTGTCAATAGCAGATTTTTGATTATTGTTAAGGTAGAGATATGCTTAACATCATATGTAATCGAATAGAGAACTTAAGCTTAAACCTTCTTTAATTGCAGTTCACATAGAGATATAGTGAGTTGGTTGATTTAGGTGTTTAACGGTTTTCTATCTTAATTGTGGATTGACGTTAATACGGTATTAGTGCATCGAGAGGTGGCTAGTATTACTATCGTGTTCTTGATTAATAAACTGGGATATTAAATTGAGTTGGAATAAAGGTTTGCAAATCAGAGTGAAGCTCAGGGTGAAATCATAAGTCTAATTCCCCATTAATTGTTTGAAATTCCAGATTTTGATATTAGCGGTTGTTTTTGTGATAGTTTATTTAATTAATTTAGTTTTTATAATTTTAAACCATTGATTTGAGTAGTTTAATAGAATTAGGATTAATAGAAAATTGATAATTATGAAGTTAAAATTCTTGATAATTTGTCCTCGTGGGAACGATACTTTATTCCCTACTATATTACTTGTTGACCACGCACACTTTCGTGTTTTGCTCGTATTGATTTTACCCAAAAAGTTTTTGGCGCCGTTGCCCGGGACAATTTAGCCGAGATTTTAAATATTTTTACCATATCAGTTTAATTAGTCTAGTTTTACTTAAATAGTTTTTATTTTTGTTTTTCCTATTTCAGGTTTTCGACATTGGTTTATGCAAACACGATCTAAACATCCAGTCTTGCTTCTTTTTGAGGACGACATTGAAAGGAAATTTCAGAGGTTAAGTAAGTGGATTGAAAAAACGAGGAACGAATTCAAAAATTCTGATAAGGAGAAAACAATGGCTACCGAAGACCAGAAAGTGTTGAGAGATTTTGCAACACCTAAGGTGACTGATCTGCAGTAGAGCGTCACTAGGCCTGCAATAGCTACGAATACTTTTGAAATCAAGCCTGGGACCATTCAGATGATGCAGAATTCAGTTCAGTTTGGGGGAATGGCAAATGACGATCCGAATGATATTTTATTCGCTACTATATTACTTTTTGACCACGTACACTTGCGTGTTTTGCGCGTATTGATGTCTCAAATATATCAAAAGGGGTGGCTCAAACTCACCGAACATCCGGCACCCGTCGTTGTCAACATCGTCAAAGAATTTTATGTAAACACCGAAGACAAAGCACCATTCAATGTGTTTGTGCGGGCTCGCATGGTCCCGTTCAGTGATGATGCCATTAATGCTTATTATCAGTTGCGGGTGCCACGACAGTGTCAGTATGCACAATTGAGAGATTTTGACCAGGACTACGAGGACGTTATCACGAACATGACAAAGCCGTGAACTTCGTGGATCAAAGGTCGAAAGGGAGGTACAGTGTTCCACAGCAAGGACCTTAGCCGGTATGGCAAAATATGGTACGCCATCTTATGTGCTAAACTGCTTCCGTCCCAACACACTCCAAACGTCACCAAAGAGAAGGCGTTGCTGTTGTACGCAATTGTGCAAGATTTCATCATTGACGTCGGGGCAATTATAATTTTTTCTATCCGCCGGTGCTTACGTGGAAATTTTTCGGGTGGCTTGCCACACCCATCGCTCATTTGTCAATTGTGCTGCAATGCAGGGGTGAGATGGTCAGACGATGAGCCTACTCAAATGCCGCTCGCTTTGCTTGACTCGAGAATGATAGCGCGGTATTCTCAGTACAAGGTGGAGGCGAGTCACATCCACAGGTCTGGTTTTATTTTTCCATCGGCGTCGGAAGACGAAGTCGATGCAGAAGATACCTCGGGGGATGAGGATGAACCAATGGGAGATCAAGGAACCGAGCAGGTTCCGCAGACCGAGGCAATATCCAGTCCTCAGTTTCTTGAGTTCCAAAATCAGATGAATGTGCACAACAGAGCAGCACGTCGGGAAATGCGGCGTTTGGCGATGCGACAAGATCACATGTTTGATGCTATGAACGCATCTTTTGCCTCACTCAATACAACACTCCAAAGCTTCAACCCGGCGACAAACTTTCCATATCAACAACCTGGACCATTACCTCGCTTTCCTCCAAGTGATTCCGATGAAGAAGAACACCAACCACAGCCCCAGACTTAGACGATTCCAGGGAAGTCCTCACGCACTTTATGTTATTTTTATCCAATGAGGACATTGTGTTATTTAAGTTTGGGGGATTTATTGTTTATTTGTTAATCGCATGTATTACAGTTTATCCAAGTTCAATAATATTCCGAAATAACCAATTTTGAAGCAGAATTCAAAAATAATGATAAAAACATGGATACAATCAAAGATAGTAACCATAATAGACCACTTGGACAAAAAGAAGAAAATTTCATTTTTCGGTGAATAGTGTCGTATTCGCGAATAGTGCCGTATTCGTGAATAGTGCCGTATACGTGAATAGTAACCCCGACACAAAAAGTTCCAAATTTGATAAAAAGTTCATACCAATATTTCGGCATAATGATATTGAAGAAAATATCATTTAAGAAGAAGATAATATCCCTTACCTCAAAATATCAGTACTTCTGATCGGAATATCGGTATAAGGCTGAAGGAAATTTGCACTGATTAACAGAAACTCACAAAGTATCTAAATAATCACAAAATACACTCAATAATATAGAGAGAGAAAGAGAGAAAACTTGTTTCTGGTGTGATTTTTAATTCTAACTTAGCCCTCTATTTATAGGAAAATGTTAGCACACCGAAGCAAACTTAACCTGCAACCTGATGGCTTTACCTGCTACTATTCCTACCCACCACATTTGAATAAAAATCTTAGCACATTTCTTCACCAACCAAGAGTGGGGCCCACCAATTCTAGAATTTTCCACCAAAATAATTTATAACCTGATTTCCGAATCAGCCACCTCTTAAAATTCATACCAAAACATACGCTCATTTTTAACGGTTCAAAATTTGTGGACATATACTCAACTTATATATGTATAACATATCCAAAAATTACAACGATCCAACGAGTCGGATTAAAAATTATAACTCTCATAATATATCTCAAAAAAATGGGGTTTGATTTTTAATACCTCCAATCAAACAAAATACTAATAAAACACCTCAACATTAATTCCTTCATTTATAACCACATAAATAAATCCATCATTTATATCCACATAAAATAAATATTTCCTTATCATATGAATCAATGATTAATTATTCATAAATAATATTACAGAATCACATTTATGACAACCAGACTGTTCCCAGGAAAGAGAGGGCTTTCCAATAAGAATTTCTCCTTACTGGCGTGCAATTAGGTGACCAAACCTCTCCTTGACAGGACTTTATAGACATTGCCAATAATGCTATCTAATAATATTATTCAAATAATATGAATTATTGATCTGATAATGGGAAATACTGTGCAGTGATAATTATTGAAACAAAAATAATATAAAATATCAACGCAAAGAATTATTGAATCAATAAAATAAAATATTGAAGCAAGAATTCTCTGTGACAATTATTGAGTAGTGCCTTCTCAACGTAAGGATCAATAATTCAACAATATTTGTGCAATACCAGATATCTTCTTCGCGCAACAACGTATTACATTTTTACTTTAACCACCGGGTATTCCAACAAAGTGTTAATTCAGAATAAACTACGCCAGTTATTCAATTTTGTCATTTTTTCATTCGACCGTTATCCGTTATGGGGCCTCTAATAAATGGCATACGTCAATATTTAATATTCCCCGACAGAAAGAATATTCCACAACCAAACGAATATTTCCCGACAAATGAATATCTTATAACCACTTGCTTATTTTGAAAATTTTGCACATTTCACCCATAACCAAAGTATTATATCAAATTAATACCTTATTATTCACAATAATAATTAGAGGAAATTTGATTTTATTCATTAATAAGTTGGGGTATTACATCCTGGACTCTATAATAGCAGATTTCGGCTTGAACAAAGAGGGGAGCTGAATATTACGTAGAAAACAACTAATCACACAACACAAGGAGCATATTACAAGAAAAATTCTAGGATTCAAGGCGAGTTTCGGAGGGGTAATTTTCAGAGATTATCGTGACGGGTGCAAATCGAGGCTACGTGAAGGGGTTTTCATTATTCTTCTTCTATTTAGTTCTTTATTTGTAATCGAAAGGATGTTTTCAGTATATTATTCAGTTTTTAATTCATTCGTTATGAACTAATTCGCTTATTAGACTTGTGATGGATCTTTGGGCAAAACGATGATTATATAACTTTGATTTCCAATTCAATAATATATTCTCAGTTTATCTATGTTAATTCGAGCGTAAATTTATGAATTGTCTGATCAATAATTCTTTGTGGATTTGAATGGAATTGAGAGAGGAGATTCAATTCTAGACTTAGTTAATAAAGCATGTGTCATGAATTTTGTCAATAGCAGATTTTTGATTATTGTTAAGGTAGAGATATGCTTAACATCATATATAATCGAATAGAGAACTTAAGCTTAAACCTTCTTTAATTGCAGTTCACACAGAGATATAGTGAGTTGGTTGATTTAGGTGTTTAACGGATTTCTATCTTAATTGTGGATTGACGTTAATACGGTATTAGTGCATCGAGAGGTGGCTAGTATTACTTTCGTGTTCTTGATTAATAAATTGGGATATTAAATTGAGTTGGAATAAAGGTTTGCAAATCAGAGTGAAGCTCATGGTGAAATCATAAGTCTCCATTAATTGTTTGAAATTCCGGATTTTGATATTAGCGGTTGTTTTTGTGATAGTTTATTTATTTAATTTAATTTTTATAATTTTAAACCATTGATTTGAGTAGTTTAATAGAATTAGGATTAATAGAAAATTGATAATTGTGAAATTAAAATTCTTGATAATTTATCCTCGTGGGAACGATACTTTATTCACTACTATATTACTTGTTGACCACGTACACTTGCGTGTTTTGCGCGTATTGATTTTACCCAACAATACTCCATGAAATTAGTGGAATATCCTTTATATTTGCGCTTCATCCAGTATCTTTTCATAGAAATATTCTTCTAAGCATTCTTGAATTTTACTCTACAAAGAAGTATCATGTTGACAATTTGGACGTTATAAGTTCATGGATAAATTAATTCTTGAACTTGTTTTATTGAATTCTTATATCATTGTCATCATCCTCATTGTAAGACCCCGAAATTTTTTTAAATAAAAAGGAATTTCCTTTATTTATTATTTTGAAATAGTAAGGGTGGATTTGATTAATGTGGTTAGTTATGGGTAAAATGCGCAAATATTTCAAAATAAGCAAGTGGTTATAAAATATTCGTTTGGTCGTGGAATATTCAATCTTTGTCGGGGAATATTAAATGACGACGACCTTGCGATAATAATAATGGGCCCCATAACGGAAAGCGATTGGATGAAGGAAACGATAAATATAAGTTGGTTAAAAATAATAGCACAGTAGTTATTCTGAATTAAGATCATTGGAATACCCTTGGTTAAAATACAAGAATGTCTGGCGTGGTTGCACAAGAGACTGCGGTCAGATTGCGACAAGATTGTTGAATTATTGATCCTTACGTAAGAAGGCACTACTCAATAATTTTCACATGAGTTCTTTATTCAATATTTTATTTTATTGATTGATAATTGCTGCGTTGATATTTTATATTATTGTTGTTCAATAATTGTCAACGCACTGATTTCCCATTATCGGATCAATAATTCATATTATTTGAATAATATTATTAGATAACATTATTGGCAATGTCTAGAAAGTTCGTCTAAGGAGAGGTTTGGTCACCTAATTGCGGCGCGAAGAAGGAGAGATCCTTATTCGAAAGCCCCCTCTTTCCCGGAGCTACCTGGTTGTCATAATTGTGATTACGTAATATTATTTGTGAATAATTAATTATTGATTCATATGATAAAGAAATATTTATTTTATGTGGATATAAATGATGGATTTATTTATGTGGTTATTAATGAAGGAATTAATGTTGAGGTGTTTTATCGGTATTTTATCTGATTCGAGGTGTTAAAAATCAAATCGGGGTTTTGAGATATATTCATGGGGTTATAATTTTTAATCCGACCGTTGGATTGTGGTAATTTTGGGTATGTTATACATACATAAGTTGAGTATATGTCCACAAATTTTTGAACCGTTAAAAATGCACGAATGATTTGTTGTGAATTTTAAGAGGTGTCGGATTAGGAAATTAGGGTTATAATTGATTTTGGTGGAAAATTCTAGAATTGAGTGGGCCCCACTTGTGGTTGGTGAAGAAATGTGTTGAATTTTATTTCAAATGTGGTGGTGGCAATAGTAGCGGTAAAGCCATCGTGTAGTGGAAAGTCAAGTCCGCTTTATGGCTAACATTTTCCTATAAATAGAGGCTAAGTTAGAATTGAAAATCACACGAAACAAAGTTTTTCTCTTTTCTCTCTATATTATTGAGCGTATTTTGTGAGTATTTAGATACTTTGAGAGTTCTTTATTCAAGACAAGTTTCATTCAAAGATCACTTCCGACCTTTCCTTCCAAATCATTGATTCTTTGAGGTAAGGGATGTTATTTTCTTCTCAAATGATATTAATTCTTCAATATCATTATCTTTGAAATATTGGTTGGTACTTTTTATCAAATTTGGAACTTTTTCATGTTCTGAGTTACTATTCATGAGTTACTTATTCACGAGTTCTTATTCATGAGTTACTATTCACGAGTTCTTATTCACGAGTACTATTAAATGAAGCGTGAAGTTGTTTTTTTGTGGAATTTCTATCTTTTGGTGTTGGAGTTCTTATTCACGATACGGCCAAGACTATTCACGATATCAAGACTATTCACTTAAATCTGGACTATTCAAGAAAAATGAAAATTTTTCTTTTCGTCCAAAATATCTATTCTGGATACTAGCTTTGATTGTATCCATGTTTTGATCATTCTTGAATTTTACACCACTATGATTATTTTTGAGGTATTGTTGGACATGGATAAAACAAAGTACGAATCCTAAATCCTTAATCCTTGTCATTTTGTTTCACTGGATTCGTTCTTTAAAAATATTTTTCATCATCCTCAGTCTTAAATGATGATATTATTGAATATCTTTGGCCTGTAGTGCAAAGATGAATGATTTCTGAAGAATATCTTTGGCTTGTAGTGCAAAGATGAATGATTTCGAAGAATATCTTTGGCTTTGTAGTGCAAAGATGAATGATTTCTGAATAATATCTTTGGCTCAGAAGAAGAAGATGAAGCAGTGTTTAAATGAACACGACCGATCGATGAATATCTTTGGCCTTTTAGTGCAAAGATGAACAGTGTTGAGACGAATACGACCGATTAATGAATATCTTTTGGCCAGTAGTGCAAAGATGAATATTTGATTTGAGATGAATATTGATTGATGTTACAGGGGATAAAATATTGATGATGGATGTTAAATTCATAGATTATAGTAGATTTCATTCTCTCACGTAACTCTTTCTATGAATTATTATTTCATTGCGAATATTGATCTTAAACTTGTTGTCTATTCAGATTCTATCGATTTTTCCCTCGTTGGAGACTAACGATAATTTGTTGTATATTATCTTAGTCATAACATTCTTTATTGGGCTAGTTGAGCTCACCCTTTTCCTTGTTGTTCCATTTTTCTTCTCGTGAGGCGAGAATGTGGCGAAAGTACTAGTGTGGGGTATGGAATGAAGGTTCTAGAGAGAGTTGTTTAGTAGTCCTCACCATTTTTGTAAAATAATGTATCAATAAATGTGATGAGGATTTATTTGAGTATAGATATTGTCTAAAAGATAATATTTGTATTTAAACTCACAGTATATATTGTCGTATTTCACACGACATTTGTATTATTGAAGTTGTAGTTTGCTTCTTGTACCATGTATTTGACGACTCAGAATGGGTGTTGTGTATACCTATTTTGGGGGCGTCACACTCATGTTTATATTTTGTTGAAAGTCATATGTGTCCTGTAGTGCATAGATGGACTTGGTATGATCACGACCATGGTTTATTCGGTGTAGTTATAACCGTAATGTTATAAATGATGTGGTAAAAGTCCTCATTGATGGACAGATATGACCGTAGTGCATTGATGGACAGTTGTTGGCATGATCATGACCATTAATGAATACACGAATGTCCTGGTAGTAGTGCATGGATAATTTATGGTCATGACATTAAAGAATATCCTCGCCATAGTGCAAGGGTGATTCGATGATGTGGATTATTTATTAAGTTGAGTCCCAAATGATAAAAGTGATGAAAACCTTTTAAATCATAGAAGATAGTAGATTTTATTCTCTACCGACTCTTCTTAATGGATTGCTTGTTCGCCACTGCTTAAACTTGATATTTATTATATTTTATCGGTTTAACATCTTTGTTGAAGGCTAACGATAAATTATTCGCATTATCTTAGTCATAATATTTCTATCGGCTAGTTGAGCTCACACTTTTGCTTTCATTGTTCTCTTCAGAAATGAGAGCGTGGCGAGGGACTAGTCGGAAGCAGTGATGGTCCTAGATGGTGCATTAGTAGTCCTCACTATTCGTGAAATAGTGTAATAATAAATGTAATGAGGACCCCATTGAGTTTGTACATTGTCTAGATGACAATATTTGTATTAAAACTCACAACATATGTTTAGTCGTATTTTACACGACTGTTGTATAATTAAGTTTGTATTTAAATTCTGTACTATGTATTTGGCGACTCAAGATGGATGATGTATACCGATTTTGGGGGCGTCACACATTGCTCAACTTACAGGAGGGTACATCAAGGGAGATAGAACAAAGCACATTTTACCTAAATTCTTCTTCACATATGAGCTACAAAAGAAGGGTGATATAGATGTGCATCAAATTCAATCATGTGATAATCTAGCCGACTTATTCACAAAGTCGCTACCAAATGCAACTTTTGCAAAACTTCGGAAAAGGATCGGAATGTGTCGACTGAAAGACTTATGACAACATTTTATCAAGGAGTAATGAATTTATTTTGAGGGGAAGACTGTACTCTTTTTTTCCTTAGTCACGGTTTTTATCCCAATGGATTTTTTCTGACAAGGTTTTAACAAGGCAGTCAATTAAAAGATTGTACTCTTTTTCCCTTCGTTACGTTTTTTCCACTGTGTTTTTTTAACAAGGTTTTTAATGAGACATATTAATCTTCTATCGTATGGAATCAGAGGAAGTGTTATAAATATGTGATTCCTTCCTCAGGAGGGAACTCATGCTTCTGCTTGTCTGCCTTCCTTCTTTCCCCCCGTGACTCTCCCCTTTCTTTTCTCCTTCTGCCCGTGATCTTTCCATTGCCTATATAAGATAATGATTCTGAAGAAAATTAATAAGAATTGCTCTGAAAGTTTCTATCTTTTTTTCTCTTACTTATTCTCTCTAAATTTATGCAGTAGTTATAAGATTATTTTTCTACAATTTGCTAAAGTTTTATAACATGATAGAATTTATGATGAGAAAGCTTGTGTGAATAATGGTTGGTATTGTGCATGTAACTATCGTGATGATTACGTTCCCTTATCATTGATACTTTTCCAAGGTTTTATATAAGGGTATGTTTGGCTGTTACTTTTCCATGGTTTTATTTAAGGGTATGTTTGGCTGTTACTGTCTGTAACGCTGTACGTCAAAAACTGTGTTAAGATTTATTTGTATAAATTTTATAAGAATCACAAGAAAATATTTTTTATTTATTTCGGGCACATCATAGAAGGAAAGGAAGAAATGTCAAACCTATACGGATCGGCAGTCGCCAAATTGTAGTCAAAACATAACAAAATAAATAAACATTTATCGAATCCTAACTAATTATCATATACGTACTTACACAAAGAGATATGATAGCCAACGTAAAAATATTGTAATAATAAGTAGTAATACATTCATCACAATTCATAAATTTAAATATTAATTATATAAAACTATATTCTTTAAAAACATGAGCAAATTTTCTTTTATAAATAGTTGTAAATTTTTTAAAGTTTAGATTGAAAAATATTAAATTCTTCAAAGTTCATATCATATACTACCTTGACCACTACAATACTATTTTGTTTTTGTCCATCAGTTTGACCTAATTCTTCCCACTAGCTCAATTTTAGAAAAAATTGATACATTGTAATTTTTTTATTTTATAATTTCACAATTTAACAGTTTGAGAATTTTTATAATTACTTGTGGATATTTTTTCTAATTACCTGTGAATTTTTTTGTAATTGCTTGCGAATTTTTGTAACTAATAAAAATAACTATTATGAAACAATTTTTAAGTAATGAAATCTCAAAAAATATTATTGTAAATAATATTTGGATATTATTTAATTTTATAATTTATTTTCCTAGATTTTCTTTCTTCTAAATTTAATTAAAAGGCTGGATCTGCCCTGTTTGTTTATGCCAACTACAAGAGCAACATAAAATGAACATTCCTCCCTCTAAGGTGGAATTAGAGGAGGGAGGGTTTGACCATGGAGATAAGTAAGTGGCACTCAGTACCATAATTTACTCATTCTGATGACGACTTTTTGTTCTATGATGATGGTCTGAATCGTCGTTATAGTCGATTTGTTAACGAACCAGTCTGTTGTAGACTAATATATATATATATGAGAAATGATCATGAAAAGCGTTAGTATTAACACTATTTCAACTAACGCTTAATTTCGCCCGTCAATATTAGAGTTAATTATTTGAGATGACGCCCAAATTGCGTACCGCTAGAGGAGTAGGCCAACAATAAATATTAAAATCATCTCTGCTGGCCCAGAGAGGAGTAGCGAGGCATCAAAACGTCGTCGTTTTGATTGACCGCATCTCTCTCTAGCCAGCAGAGAGAGGATTTTAAAAATCATTTCACCATGTATAAGAGAGGAGTAATGGCCAAAAAAAAAAATTACACAATTCGATTATCCTAATTATTCTCATACATACTACTTATTAATTAGTAAAATAAAATAATAAAAAATTATAAGTATAATCAGTAATTATCCTTATACTTATTAATAAAATAAGTATGTATAAGGATAATTAATAATTATCGTCTTATGATTTTTAATTATAACCCGTCGTCATAACTATTTGCTAAGTTAAATGATGGGTGAACCGTTTATACCCAAAAAATCCATCGCCAGATTCGGATACAGAATACACAAATTGTGTATATACATCAAATCCTATATATATATGTCATTATGACTTTGTATTAAAATTGAGTTTGTAGCCTCAAATATTCAAGTGGTAACTCAAAAGTTGGAAGAGGCCCCGTGCAAATGGATAAAAGCTTTTGTAATTCAGTCTCTTTTTCATCATTTGTGAATCTAACCCCATGTTATATATATTTCATATGCTCCTTTTATTTCTAATTGTTTGCATGCAATTTTGTCGGCACAAAGAGACATTCACAAGCTACCATGTATACAACGAATGACCCGACCCGACCTGACCCTACCCATGTTCAAATATAGGTTACTCTTGACATTGGGATGTGAAGTCTTATTCAAAAATCAATCCCACTTACAACATTATCATTCTTCATAATAAAATAATATTAAAAAAAAAAATGTTGCCATGCTCTTGACCCCCATGGAGACGTACCCATGGTTGGTCGGTTGGCCAAACAATTCATTCACAAAATAATTGATCACTTTTGTAGAATACGAGCTAATATAAATATAACATTAAGTACGTAAGTCTCACACACTATAAATAACAATAAAAATCTCACAATATAGAAAAAAATAAATCTCACATCCATTTCAATGTTTTTAATTGGTTTTGCATCTACTTGAAAATGGACAAATTAAAGACAATTGATTAATAAAATTCTTAAATAATAGCACACACATAAGTTTGTGTGTGACTAATATATATATATATATATATATATAAGATAATGATACATAATAAATGATTGTTATTAATTAATGCTAATCCAACAAACGTATCTCTCACCGTATAATGCGAGATCGAAAATTACAATCTTTCAATTACAAAGAGTAGCGTCAAACAAAATAATAGGATAGAGATATGGAGTAATGTTATAAATACCCCCATTTTAATTAAATTTATATACTCTATCTATTCCACAAAAAGAATTTCATTATAAAATTTTATTTCGCAAAAAATGTCATCTTTATGTCGATAATAATATAAAATAGCATAACATTAAGCTTAATTAACATCACAATACTAGTTATGATACCACTCCAAACTAAATCATCACTATACTATACAGTAGAATCTCTATAAATTAATCTTTCGATAAATTAATAATCTCTTTAAAATAATATTTTTTCCAGTTCAAATTTGGGTTAATGGGATAAATTAATAATTTCGATAAAATAACATTAAAAAAAAGACACTTATATAAATATATGGTCCATCAAAATCATAAATTAATAATTCTTTTAAATTATAAATATATCTAGGGTAATATTGTAAAATATGATTCTATTCTCATTTGTGTTGTCTTGGAATTCAAATTTATCTTAATTTCATCCTTAATTTTTCTTGAAATTCAAATTTGAATTTCATCCTTAATATATGGTCCCATCAAAATAATGTTTTGTCTTGAAATTCAAATCTAATTGAATAGAATTTTTTTTGAAATAAAATGTGAATGTAATTTGAAAAGTGGATACAATGAACAATATTTAATTATTAAAAATAATTAATATCACTTCCAATGAATTCTATTATTACATTAATTTAATAAGTATGATACATTGCATCAAAAAAAAAGTATGATATAAACATCAATAAAATGCAATAATTTTAATGTAATTAAATTTATGTCCTACCGAATAGAAAAACACTCTTTTAAATTAATAAATTATTAATTTATCGATTAAATAATAACTCTCTAAATTAATAAAATTTTTCAATCCCCAACAATATTAATTTATAGAGATTCTGCTATATTTAAAAATAAATTTCAAATAAAATATATTTTTAAAGTTTGTAATTTTTTAATGAGACTATTTTTGTTAAATAAGGAGTTTAAGAATCCCATACTCAAATTTTATTTCATAAATCCTATTGATATCATCATGATTGGATCAAATTATTGTAAATGCTCAAATATATGTCAATTACTTCCCTCATGAGATACTTCATGGTTGCTATAAATAACTTGCCCGTGTAAATACCACAAACACAAACAAACACCTTCTTTCAGCTGTATCCCACCAAATTACACCAATAAAATCCATAACAGTAGAGCGTACCAAATGGGGTAACATGCAAATATAAACCAGTCCTCATCTTCAACCTATTCAACGGTAATAGATCCCCCTGTCTTTTAAATCATCAGGGTCCCCTGTAACTTTTGCTTTTCCTCCATACTAGATTCGAAACTTATGTATCAGTAGTATTAGTACAGCCAATTATTTATAAAAAAATCTTGAAAATGCCCGGCAAAAACACTGTGACCTCATTGGTTTCCCTCCCCCTTCCTTTTCTTTCTCTATCTAAATCTCAATTTTTACACTATTTCCGTGTAAACCCAGATTCACATTTCTTTCAAAAATCTTTTTTTATGGCATATTTAGTTATATAGTTCCATCTTTCCGTATTTAGCTTCTGTTCTAAGGGATATGCATTTAGCTTCTAATATATTGTGTATATAGAAATAATTACATACATACACTATACATATAAAGCTTTTGGTTTCCGGGTATTGAAGAGGAGGGAGGGATTGGAGAGAAATGATGAAGATTATGGGTATGTGGGGTTTAATTGTAATTGGGTTTGTGGGGTTTTGTAATGGTTATGAGTATGATGAGTATCTCAATGGAACAGAGGTTAGATTTCAAGATTCTGTTTATGGAGTCTCTGCTGCATCCAGTAATCCTCTTGTAGTGGGTCTTACAATTATTCAAGGAGCTGGTGCTCAAGGGGCTGGTATAGTTTCTATCTCTTATTTAAACATAGATTCTTTTTAATTATTGAAAAAGAATTTTTTTTTCTTCTGTTTTTTTATTGTGAATTTTGATTGATTATATGTGCATTGTAATGGGTTCTTTTGATTTTCTTTGATTTATGCTTTTTGATAGATTAGTTCTCGGTGTTCTTGGGATGGTCATTTCTAAATTTGCTACTGGGATGTAATTTTTTGAGTTTCCGAGTGTTTTTCTGAAGTTGATTAATTGGGTATTTTCTTTGTTTTTTAGTTTTTTTTTAAATTTTTCTTGATTTATTGATCTAATTGAGAGTCATTTGTTTAGTTGCATGCTATTAATCACATATATTCTTAATCATGGCCTTCAAAAGTGTTAATTTTGATTAGTATAGTAAATTTGATTGATTTACGCATTCACAGATGGTCGTTTTCAATATATGATAATGTGATTTTGCACTCTGTTGTTAATTGTTTCTCTTTCTCATTACTCATTATTAGAGTTAGATTTATTACTACAATTTCATATTACTAGAACTTAAATTTTATAGATCTTTTATAATCTTCAACAATTTTGTTCTTGCCTAAAATACCTATAGAAATAAGTCTAATTTACTTGTTTTTGGCAGTAGGAAACTTTTCTTAATATCTGTTGTAACATATCTGGATGTGTGTTCACTTTTACAGTATGTTTGGATGGAACATTACCCGGCTATCATTTGCATCGTGGGTATGGTTCAGGAGCAAACAGTTGGCTCATTCAATTAGAGGTTTGTCATTTGTGACATCTCTATCAATAATGACATCTAAACTCTTAATATACAGGTCCTGTCATGCTGTATTATTATGCATTTATGCTTGCAAAATTCAAGATGTACACGATTGCCTACATCAGCTCATTTGGTGTATCCAGCTTGCTATAATGACCATAAATGCAACAGATTTATACATTCAATGTACATGAATTCAAATGTCTCTAAATAAGCACAAATCTGTTTGTTTGTTTTTTTGTTTTGTTTTTGCTATTTTTTTCAATCAATAGTTTAAGCTAATAATCTAATAAGCACAAATCTGTTTTTTTTTTATGTTTTTTTGAATCAATAGTTTAAGCTAATAATCTAATATATGCTGGATGTTAGTTAATAAGGAAAATAATAAAAGTATATTTCTCTGCTAGATGAGCTCTTCATCCCATTTTACATGTCCTATTTTTGGTTTTGTGATATTCTAATATGTTTGTTACTTTAAAAATCAATGCAAGACTATATCACCCTTTTACAAACTAGAGAATGAAACTTGTGAGTCCCATCATGTCTTACACCTATGGAAAAGGATATTTATAGAATGCCTTGGTCAAATTTACTTTTTCTTAAACTATGTGACAATTTGACTTTGGCTCAAAAAATGGGACAGATGGAGTATGGCAAGAGTCCTATTAGGAGATTCTCAAACAATTGGAATTCTCTTGCAGATCATATAATTTTAAAAAGTTGTTTTCAAGTTTCCCACCTTTTATCTTGTTCAATTGCTAGAGATGAGAACTATATGAATGACATTCATATACTAATCTAATAAAAGTGTGTTCCATTTTTTGGGTGGTTGTGATAATATCATTTGAATTTTGGTTTACATTTACTGGCTAGCAGATTCATCCACAGAAATTTCAATTGTAATATTGTTGGTCTTGAATGATAACCTGAGCTTGTGTGAAATATTGCGACAGGGAGGAGGATGGTGTAACACCATTAGATCTTGTGTTTATCGAAAGAAGACACGACGTGGATCATTAAACTATATGGAAAAACAATTAGTATTTTCAGGAATACTAAGCAATAAGGCTGAAGAAAATCCTGGTTTGCTATCAGAATGACAGATCTCTAAGTGAAAACAAATACTTTAATTTGCCATCTTTTGATGTTACTGGATTTTTATTTCAGGCATGTGTTTCCCTGTGCAGATTTTTTCAACTGGAATAGAGTAAAGCTCCGTTACTGTGATGGCGCCTCTTTTGCAGGAGACAGTGAAAATAAGGTTTGTGGTAATGTGGAAGCTTTATCTTTCTCTGTTTAATTGATTGTCTGCAAGGAAAATTGTGCTCTTATAAGTTACAACCATCATCAGTCCCCATTGCAAGGCGTGGATTTTATTTTGTTTCTTCTACTATTCTGTTGTAAAATGGGCACAAAGGTATGACATCAAGTAGAATGTCTAAATATCACGAACTTTATAGTGTCTATTTACTTACATGTCCTGTAACTCAGACAATTGGCTGAGTTGGGAAATTATGTAGCTCAAGTTTCATTGTCTTTCAAGGATCGTTTGGGTAATCTCTGGCTCCATCAATATGATTTAGATTCAGATAAATATTGGAGATTTTAATTTTTAGTAACCGCTGTTTATATGGTTGGGGCACACTGATAATGAGTTCTTTGACATGCCAATCTCATAATTGTATCTGGTAAATGTTATACGTATGGTGGTTATAAATGTGGTAAACGGTAAACCTAAATAATACAATTTGACTTTAGGAGACTGTAGCTTGTGGCTTTCTGCCATAATGGCAAATATTAATACCATTCAGTCTGCAACTCTAGCACCTCATAATGTTGAACATTATGGTGGTAGACTATGGAACTGTGCCTGCCAGTTTAGGCCTGTAGTCGTGTTCCTTTATCAACTTAGCCTTTCTCCGGCTAAAGGCTTGTGTACAAGTTACTACCCAATCCCAATCTTGTGCATAATAAAACAAATAGATCCTGACATTTATAAAGGGAGTTGACATTTCTGCAAGCAAATATATAGTTACACAAGTTTCCTCTCACGTGCATAGTAAATGGGCCCCACACTCATGTGTGGAAATATCAAATTTTACTTGTGAAAATACCAATTCCCCTGCTAAATGCTTGAACTGTATGACCTTGAACTTTCTTGACACTCGGGAAAAAACTTCAAGAAAGTAAACTCCTATGTTATCAAAGAAAGAGTATACGTCTATCCAGAATTTCGTTCACAGATTATTTCAAGTGATATACTTTTGATGAGTTTGAATTTCTATCAATGGCATTAAACAATGTGGTTGTCCTAATCTTGGCATGCAACCTGCATAAAAATGCAGCCGATAGGTATGCGGTGAATAATGCTCAGGATGCTTATGCATGACTATTTCATACCAGGCATGCCGTTTTTCATGTTGTCAGTAGTTGGGAATTTGTTAGGTGTTTCTTTCATCTAATTTTTAACATCATAATTATGCTGATTATCTTCAACTTGTGTTCTTCACTGATAAGTATCTCTGCTGAAATCATGCTGCTTTTGGGCAACAAATTGGGGACTTGTCACTACTCACTAGAGATCTTTCATTTTTCTAATTCTACATATATTTATTCCACCTAACTTTTAGAGGTCACATCTCAGATTAGTATTATGTTTACTTGGTTAAAATAAACTTAACTAGCCATTGCCCTAAGTAATCACCAGATTCACCATGTGTCTGATCAATGCTTTCCTGTAAATCATATGTTCTAAAATGATCGGGTTTTTCTTTAGGCTGCTGGACTACAATTTAGAGGTCAACGCATATGGTGGGCTGCTATGCAAGATTTAAAGGCAAAGGGAATGCGTTATGCCAACCAGGTTTTGTTATCATTATTATTTATATTCTTTCCTTTTTTTACAAGTTATTCTTTATGAAATAACATGAATCATATTTCAGGCGCTTCTGTCTGGATGCTCTGCTGGGGGTCTAGCTTCTATATTAAAATGTGATGAGTTCCGGGGTTTATTTTCAAGTCGTACTAAAGTGAAGTGCCTTAGTGATGGTGGATTATTCTTGGATGCGTAATTACCAAATCTTTGAAGCTTTAATTTATGTTTGTTGACAGTACTTGGTATGCTCCTCAATTAGTTGTTCACTTGATGATTTTATGCAACTCTATGATAATGTAGTATTGATGTTGCTGGTGGCCGCACTCTTAGAAATATGTATGGAGGCGTTGTTAACTTGCAGGTACTTACCATTCTGAAACTTTTTCCATAATTGAAACTGTTATAAAAGTCTTACGCTACTCTTCATGTATGCTAAATATCATGTCTTTGAAATACGCTATATTAATTTTAGAGAAAATGATTTGTATTTAATAAGATTTAATCTAATTGAAATAGTATTCTTTCACAAAATTTCATCAAACATACTAGAACTACCAGCGGCTTATATGCTGTCCCCAACTTCAAGCCAAGGACTGCCATAAAACAAAGTTGGTATCTTCAAATCATAAGTTACTCCTAATTTTGCAATTATTTTTCAGTGTCATTCAATAGTTTGGATGAATGCACATTTAAAATTTTGAAGTTTATGGATGACATATGACATGAGCTATTCACAATTCCTTTGTCTTTATTTTTGTTGTGTAACTGCTAGGTTCTGGATTCTTAATATTCCATCTTTAACCCTGGATTTAGGCTTGCTACTGAAATTAGTGTAATTTTTTTTAACAGGGGGTGCAAAAGAACCTGCCACCTACTTGCACTAACCACCTCGATCCAACTTCGGTGAGCCTTTTCCCTCATTATCTCAATAAATTCATGATTTGAATAGATAAGAAGGACAAATGTCTCATGGGTTGCAAATTAAACTTTTACTTTGTGCATCTTTTATCTTTTCAGTGCTTCTTCCCCGAGAATTTGATTGCCAGCATAAAAACCCCTCTGTTTCTTCTCAATGCAGCCTATGATTCATGGCAGGTATAATCTCGGTTCTGTTATATGGCTGAAAATGGTTGGCAGTATGATATTTTAAATCTCTTTCTTACACATTTACATTCAGGTCACGGCCAGCTTAGCTCCTGCCTCAGCTGATCCTCATGGTTATTGGAGCAATTGCAAAATGAATTATACACAATGTTCAGCGTCACAAATCAAATTTCTGCAGAGTGAGTGCCATGAATCAGAATTTGCATTCGACTATGTACTAGGCTTCAAATCAAAACATAGTTTTATTTCAAAAACATATTCTGCTGATTTTTTTGAGCAGGGTTTAGAGATCATATGGTAAATGTGGTACAACGCTTCTCAAGGTCTCCAAAGAATGGGTTATTCTTAAATTCATGTTTTGCTCATTGCCAATCTGAGAGGCAGGATACGTGGTTTTCAGACAATTCTCCCCTTATCGACAACAAGGTACACCAATGTCTTCCTTTTTCTTTTGACATCCATATAATCAAAAACCTCTACATATCCCTTGAATTTATCTAGTGATATTATAACAAAATTGTGATGGTAAACTCGAGAGAATTGTGTCATTTTATCAAGAAAAATGAGAATTTATCTCATTAAAATTTTCTTCATGTGCAGGGGATCGCGCTAGCAGTTGGAGATTGGTATTTTGACCGAGCTGGCTGCAAGGCTATTGATTGTGCATACCCTTGTGACAAAACTTGCCACAACCTGGTGTTTAGATGAGCTGCTCCCTATTATTTTTGTCTTTTCAATTATTATATTTTCTCATTCATGTGTAATTTATTTTTTCCCCAATATATAGAAACTCTTATCATTGCAAAAACAATAAAACAGCAATTTACTGAAAGTTAAATTGTTGTTGCCTGTCTGTGCAAAAGAAAAGCCAGAATGCTGATTAGCAACATATAAGCAGTTCTTGGAAAAAAGAAATGTAATTTTAAAGAAAGTGATATTTGTGGTTTAGTTTGAAGTTGAATTTGTATCATTACAGTATAAATTAGTAATTACTCCAAACTGAAGAGGTGTTTCAGCACATTATTCATAATGTTTAGAGTCATGCTATACATTGTACAAGTTTTAAGTCGAATTATAATTACAAGATATATGCATACATGTGATAGATAAGAATTAAGAAAGATTTCACTTTAATTTATTCTATTTTTTCCGTATACAATTCTAAGTTGGTTATAATCTAACTTCGTCAAATATTTATTGACATGTATATCATTTTTGTTAGAATTTAAGAACAAATAATATTGCAATCACACAGATATTCTATGAAAAATTGAAAAATAAGAACACACGATATACCCGGGTTTACCAATTTGACTAGTTCTGATATACTTATAAAATGTCTCACACACTCTACAATAATCAACACACCAAATAATGTTTTTATAGTAACTAGAAAACCCTAACTACTATAACATGATCTCAAATTCACGAGATCCAATTACTTCGTCGTAGTGGTCATTAGTCGAATCCGCAGAAGTATGAGTCAATTCTAACAGTTTTGCTAAGGTTTATATACTTGCATCCTCTTTTTCTGCAATTTGTCATGCCCACACCCACATAAAGGAATTGGTCCAGTATTCCTAAAAGACTAGAAGAAAATTTTATGGTTCAAGTACATGGGAAATTGAGAGTTCCACCACTAGATCCTTTATTTTTAAGCCACAAACCCCCCACTATGCTCAAGGGAGACCTCAACTGCTTTATATCCTTACTGTGCCAAAAGGGTACATGTTAAGTTCAAACACACAAGCTAATTTCCTGCTTTATGCACAATTTACTTTATAAAATCAACTGTATACGATTTAGTATCCATATAAGGTCTTATAATCGTCATTTGTTATGAATTAACTCTCATATTAGTCCTTACTAGCATCATCGTTTTCAAGTCGTACCGTTCATCGAATTGGAAGAGGTACTGGTGGATGAGTCACTGATTCAATTAGTGGTCGAACCGTTATTGACCCAGTGACATCATTAATATATAAAAATATATATTATTAGTAATTAATAAAATTTTAAAAAATCTCGTTGTTTATAAATTAAAACACAATAAAGTTAAGTTACAATATTGCTAAAAGTGGTTAATTTTAATATTAATTTTTTTTTGGTAAAAAAACTATATTAAAAACCGGGTCAACTAACTGATTTTACCGGTTGAACCACCGGTGGTCAACTAATTTTTTGACCAAAACCGATTAAGTGGTCTAAACTGGATCGGAGTATGAACCGATTTTGATTTTTACATGTCCCACAAGTGATCCGGTCCAAATTTTAAAATCATGCTTAGCACACAATATATGTGCAAGCAAAAAATTGCAAGTTTATTAATGAGGAGATAATTTAAAAATGAGAGAAAAATTAGGAGATGAAAAAATTGTAATATTTTTTTTAAACTACAAGTGTTAACACAGTTTCAAGAAAGATAATTTTTTCTCCTTCTCACTTTTATAAAATAAATATAAATATATATATATATATATATATATATATATATATATATATATATATCCCAATGTCAATGTGAGAAGAGAGAGTCTTGTATAAGGCACACACACACACACACACACACACATACATATATATATATATATATATATATATATATATATATATAGACACACAGGATCTATCCAGGACTCCAGGACAGTCCTAAAATACTGACTTCTATTTTTTTTTTTTTTTTTTGAAACAACTAAATTTTTTTTTTTATGGGCTGGAATTTTTACATGTCAATGATGGTGTTTTGGGTGTGATTTGGATGCCTATGCAAAAAACATGACATATATATACATGTTTTGGTATATGCATCCAAATCACACACTAAAACATCAGACATGTAAAAATTCTAGCGATTCCATAAATTATTATATTTTTAGTTGTTTCAAAAAAAAAAAAAAAAAAAAATGGTCCGTAGATTTTATAAGTCCAGGATCCTTGATGGATCTGACTATATATATATATATATATATATATATATATATATATATATATATATATAGGGTAATGCTAGATATTTCAAAATTTTAATCTCAAAAAGTGTGTCAAATAATGTATCACTATAATATTAATTATGTATATCTTATGTAATTGACTATATCATAAATTATTATTAAAATATTCAATATAGATATGAAAACGTGAGAGAAATGAAGCTACTATCTCTTATCAACTCCTGATCGGGTCAAAAATGAAAGAAGGTAGAAGATGGGCAAAAGGAGAAGGCCCGAGTTACTAATAAGACTATCTTATCTTTTGCCTCTTAATTTTTTGGGTCCTTTACAATAATATACAACATTTAGAAAGTAATTACAGTATTAGTGCATCATCAAAATAATTACAAAAATAATAACTTTCTCATATTTATTTACAATATTAGTGCAATTACAATTCCTTAATTTAGGAAATTAGTATAAGATTCAATTCACAATAATAAGTAAACCTAAAATTAAGGAGAAATAACTGTCATAATTAATAATTCAAATTCAAACATCTTGGATCCAACAACAAAAATAAATTCAAATTCAAAATAATAATTCAAACTCAAATATTAAAATTCAAATCTTTATCTCCCTCAAATATTCTCAGAAACTTCGCTTCTTTTCTGCGTAATCCTCTTCCTCACATTCTTCTTTGAAACCACAACATTGTCAACCTTTTTGTTCCTCAATAATTTCCTTGCAATCACTTCAGTTCTTACATCAGCAACTTTATCATTTAAATCTGCAACAAGCCGTAATTCCTTATCATTATTTTTCATCTCTTTCACTGCCCCTTTCCCTCTCTTCCGCACAACAACTGAACTGGAAATTAAAACCTTAATCGTGGATATTTGATTTTTTACAATTTCTTCATGTCCAGAAATTTCAATTCCAATTTTATATCCAATGAAAAATAAGAACACTGCATAGAAAAGAGAGATAAAAGAATGAATGTAATGTTCATAACCAACCCTTCATACCAAGGTAACCAAAATTTTATATCAAGGTAACCAAACCTTTATACCATGGTAACCAATCTACCTCCATACCTGCATTATGAATTGGTTATCTTGGTCTGAAAGTTTGGCAACCAACTGCATGAAAGTTTGGCTACCAACTGCATCACATTCAAAATAAATTGGTAACTTAATAAAACTGAATTAGTTACCTTGGTATGAAGGTTTGGCTACCCACTGTTTGGCTACCAACTTCATCACATTCAAAATAATTGGTAACCTAATAACACTGAATTAGTTACCTTGGTATGAATGTTTGTCAACCAACTGCAAAATGAAGCAAAAGTATGAAAAAAGTAAAAAATTCCATGGAAGGGGTAGGGGTATTATAGTCATGTCAATGAAGCCTTAAGATAATGAGAAAATTCTTTAATTAAGCTTTACATTAATAAAGAGTCTTGGAAGGAAATTAAAGAGAAATACACGAGAAAGAAAAAAAAATAGAGAGAGAGAAGTGGTGGAAGGAAGGTTAGGGGAATGGTGTTGTTTTTTATTGCTTGGCTGGTTGCTTAAGAAATCTTTATTTGACTTTCATTTTCAATCTTTACCGTCGTTCTTCTTACAACGAAATTCGTCGTCTGGTAGCACGAGGTTTTCCTTCGGCGCTGGATCCGCCATTATCTCCTCCAAAACCAACATCGTCTAGTAGTAGTGTATTTGTAGTAGTAGTAGAACTAGTAGGTATAGTGTAGAGAGATATCCAAACTTGCGAGGACTGAAGAAGAAGAAGAAGATGAAGAATCCATTAGTAGGAAAAAAAAGGATGAAGAAAAAAGAGAGAGAAAGAGGAACAGAGATAAGGGAGATAATCGTGGATCACGATTAAAGGATACCCAAATGTATTAATTTTTTAAATAATATGGAAAATATATCACTTTTGTAATTATTTTATCTATGTACTATTATTGTAATTATTTCTAAAAATGTAATAAAATATTTTATCTATGCACTATTACCTTATCTTGATTTGGATTGGGTTGACAATAATTGGGCGTCCAAGAATTACTTCAGCACAATCCTCTATCATCTAGTATGGTTGAGCAAGAAACTAAATTACCTTCGAAACTGCACAAACAACAGCGATTAAAACCGCATCAGAGGTTATGACGTATGTGATGATTTTAGGTGAGTTGAAAAACCGAATTTACGATTTGAGTTTGATTTTGTTAATAGGTAAAACCGGATGCATAAAATTGAAACTGCACCATGCTTCTTTTGAATTTTTTTTATAATTTAAATTATACGGCCAAAAGGCCCAAAATAACGTGTGAAGTGAAAATCACATTTCATTGTAAATTATTGAACTGGCATCCATATTTGTTTTTCACCTTGTTGAATTATTGCCTATCTGTAAACTCTTTTATATTAGACGAATGAGTTGATATTGTGAGACCCCGAATTTTATGAAATAAAAGTATTCAATTTTTCTATTTTGGTGAATGGTTAAATTGATAAAAGGTTAAAGTTAAGGGTGATATGTAAAAAATTTTCAAAGTAGACAAGTTGTCATAAAATACCCGAAGCTATTATTCACTCTAGTATTATTCACTAAGAGTATTTGGGACACTTTTTGTGTCTGAGTACTATTCACAAGTTACTATTCACAAGTTACTATTCACGAGTTACTTATTCACGAGTTATTATTCATGAGTTACTATTCACAGGGGATATTCATTCCTAAGAACAAAATATATTTCTTTTCATTCAAATTATTTTGGGTACAATATTATTCCATGAAGAGATGTACTAATTTTTTTGAATCAGTTGGTTGAAATTATAATAGAAAAAGCTTTTTATATAAAATAGAATACTTTTATAAAGTTATTCTATAAATAGAATATATTATATTCTATTATGCATAGTATTTTGCATAGTAAAATCTTTTTATATAAAAATGTAATACTTTTATAAAGTTATTCTATAAATAGAATATATTATATTCTATTATGCATAGTATTTCAGATAGTAAAATCTTTTTATATAAAAAATGTATACTTTATTAAAGTTATTCTATAAATAGAATATATTATATTTTATTATGATAGTGTTTTTGATAGTTCGCAGATAGTGTTTGCATAGTAAAAATCTTTTTATATAAAATAGAATATATTATATTTTATTTAAAAGATTTTGCTTTAAATATGGACCATCCGATTTAAGTAAATCAAATTGGACCGTTCATGGGTTGGTTACTATTCATTCCATTCTTCTATAAATAGAAGCTCATTCTTTCATTATTTCTTACTTAATTCATTGAAACTTTAGAGATAAACTATAGAGAAAGAAGAAAAGTATTCTCTTACTTCACTTACTCATATATCGGTACTCTTCTTCTTCTTAAGGTAGGGAATATTATTTGTTGTACTTTCGTAAGGGGTACTCTTTCTTTCTTATTTATGAAGAGAACTTCGTTATTCCATTCTTTATTATTCTGTTGGAATAACTTTGTATACTGTGATCTCACCTATACTTTGTGAAATTCTTACGTTATTCCATTCTTTATTATTATATTGGAATAACTTTTGTTTATGCTAATATCGCATACGTGGTGAAATTCTTCTAATATTAGTTCTTTAATATTTCGTCGAATAATATCATCTCGTCTGCGTTCTGCCGGACACTGGTTCCATTATTTATTATTACGTAGAATATCCCATCTATCGCGTTACGTGGGACACAGTTCCATTATTTATTATTACATTGGAATAACTTCTGTGCGTGGATCTATCGCATGCATGGTGATTTTGTTGTTATTCCATTCTTTATTATTCGGTTGGAATATCCCGCCGGTGCGTATTAAGTTTGGGACTGGTTCCATTATTTATTATTACGCTTGGGAATAACTTTGTCGTGCGGATTACGCACGCATGGTGAAATTCTTGATTATTCCATTCTTTATTATTATGTTGGAATAACTTTCATGCATAAGCAATCTTTGCATACATGGTGAAATTCTTTTATTATTCCATTCTTTGTTATTATGTTGGAATAACTCTTCATACATGCAAGCATCGCATACATGGTGAAATTCTTTATTATTCCATTCTTTATTATACTTTGTTGGTTATGGGTTTTACAGTTGTATGTCTTTGGCCTGTAGTGCAAAGATGATATATTGTTGAATATCTTTGTCCTGTATTACAAAGATGATCTATTGTTTGATAACTTTAACCCGTAGTGCAAAGATGGACAGGTGTATGACATGATCATGACCACTAGTGATAATAACGAATATCCTTGGCCGTAGTGCATGGATAATTCAATGATGTGATTGGCAGGATCATGACCATTAGTTAACAGTTGAATGTCTTTGGTCAGTAGTGTAATCGATGATGAATTGATTGGTATGATCATAACCATTGGTTTTATAGTTGAATATCTTTGGCCCGTAGTGCAAAGATAGACAACTGATTGGTATGATCATAGTTATTATATTTGAATATCTTCAGCCTTTGGGGTAAGGATATTGAGTAAACATTCTATTAATCCTTTGTGGCAAGGAGAAACTGTTGATTTACATGATTATAAATATAAATTGTGAACTTAATTAAAATCTTTAGTGGTTCAGGTGAAGACAGGTGATGAAAGTTCTCTTTGTCATGGGTACAACGAAGAACTGTTGATGAGTATTACAGGAATGAAATATTAACGATGGACTTTTAATTTGGAGGAGAAAGTAGACATTATGTTCTACTTGACTCTTCTAATGGATTGTTGATTCCGCTGCAATTATGGTTGAAAAGTTTTATTATCTACCATATGTTCTAAATCTCCGATTTATTATTGAAAAAAGTTATTGATAATTTAATTATCTTTAGTTATGATATTCTTTACTGGGCTAGTTGTGCTCACCCTTTTACTTCATAATTTCTTTCAGGTAATAAGAGTGTAGCTGGGTCGAGCGGGGATAACAGGGAAATAGTGTGATGGTCCGAGACTGTCGAAGTTTCTCAATACATTATAAAATGGCATGACTTGCAACAGATAATTGTATTGAGGACCTAAGATGTGTGTGTCGTATTTTATACGTTACTTAATAATTGATTTTGGCGAACAATAATAGGGTGATGAGAACCCGACTTTGAAAGCGTCAAAAGTACACCTCATTAGAATAAACAAGATAGTAATCTTCTTTGGGGTCTTAAAATATTTGCTGCTGTATTTTATATGGCATTGTAATAATTTGAGTTTGGATACGGTCTACGAGATGATATTGTATTAAAACTCACAGTTAACTGTCGTCGTGAGTCTGCACGATGATTCAACGAACATATAAATGAAGTTTGTATTTAATTTTTATAGTGTGATATCTGGCAACTCAGAATGGGTCGGGTATACCTAATTTTGGGGGCGTCATAGTTGGTATCAGAGCTTAGGGATATGATCCCTGGCTAAGATGTGAAATAAGAACTAGGAGGGGATAGACGGGGAATTCCTTCGCTAGTATGACCTACCTAAGTTTATTTGGTATTTAATTGGTCGGTCAGAGTATATGGATAATATGTGGCATGTCAATTAACCCTTATTTTGAAACTGTATTCTAGAATGATATCTGAAATACAGGAGATAAGCAATGGGAAAATTATGATACATAGGAAATAACCGGGAAGGTACAATCCAAAAAGAAAGCAAGGTATTCTCATCTCTTCGAATACCAGGTACGTACGTAAATTTCGAGGGCGAAATTTCATATGGGGGGAGATTGTGAGACCCCGAATTTTATGAAATAAAAGTATTCAATTTTTCTATTTTGATGAATGGTTAAATTGATAAAAGATTAAAGTTAAGGGTGATATGTAAAAATTTTTCAAAGTAGACAAGTTGTCATAAAATACCCAGTTACTATTCACTCTAGTATTATTCACTCGGGTATTTGGGACACTTTTTGTGTTGGAATACTATTCACAAGATACTATTCACGAGTTACTATTCACAGGATACTATTCACCCGAACAAAATATATTTCTTTTCGGTCCAAATCATTTTTGGGTACAATATTATTCCATGAAGAGATGTACTAATTTTTCAGACTGTTGGTTGAAATTATAATAGAAAAGATTTTTATATAAAATAGAATACTTTTATAAAGTTATTCTATAAATAAAATATATTATATTCTATTATGCATAGTATTTTGCATAGTAAAATCTTTTTATATAAAACAGAATACTTTTATAAAGTTATTTTATAAATAGAATATATTATATTCTATTGTGCATAGATGTTTTTGATAGTAAAATCTTTTTATATAAAATAGAATACTTTATTAAAGTTATTCTATAAATAGAATATATATTATATTTTATTATGCATAGTGTGTTTGATAAGTGCTCGCAGATAGTGTTTGAATAAGAAAATCTTTTTATATAAAATAGAATATATTATATTTTATTTAAAAAATTTTGCTTTAAATTTGGACCGTCCGATTTAAGTAAATCAATCTGGACCATTCATGGGTTGGTTACTATTCATTCCATTCTTCTATAAATAGAAGATCATTCTTTCATTATTTCTTACGAATTCACTGAAACTCTAGAGAGATAAACTATAGAGAGAAAGAAGAAAAGTATTATGCTACTGCACTACTCATATATCCACTACTCTTCTTCTTAAGGTAGGGAATATTATTTATTGTACTCGTAAGGGGTACTCTTTCTTTCTTATTTATGAAGAGAACTTCGTTATTCCATTCTTTATTATTTACATTGGAATAACTTTGTATCATGATCTACCCTATACTTGGTGAAATTCTTACATTATTCCATTCTTTATTATTATGTTGGAATAACTTTTGTTTACGCACAAGACAAAGATACATGGTGAAATTCTTCTAATATTCCGTTCTTTTATTATTACGTTGAATATCACGTACATGCGTTTCTGTGGGACTGGTTCCATTATTTATTATTATTCGCCGAATATCTCGCGTCATGCAAGGCGTTCTTTTGGGACTGGTTCCATTATTTATTATTTCGTTGGAATAACCTGCATACATGCGATTTATCGTACGTATGGTGATTTCGTTGTTATTCCATTCTTTATTATTCTATTGGAATATCCCGCTTGGTCGTATTACATGGGACACAGTTCCATTATTTATTATTCTATCGGGAATAACCTGCTCGTATGGATTACGACGCTTGGTGAAATTCTTGATTATTCCATTCTTTATTATTATGTTGGAATAACTTCGCATGTCTGGAAATATCGCATACATGGTGAAATTCTTTTATTATTCCATTCTTTATTATTATGTTGGAATAACTCATCTACGCGAATATTTGCATACATGGTGAAATTCTTTTATTATTCCATTATTTATTATTATGTTGGAATAACTTTTTTACATCAAATCGCATACATGGTGAAATTCTTTTAATATTCCATTCTTTATTATCTTTGTTGGTTATGGGTTTTACTGGTTGTATGTCTTTGGGCCCGTAGTGCAAAGATGATATGTTGTTGAATATCTTTGGCCAGTAGTGCAAAGATGATACGTTGTTTGATAGCTTTGATTGTAGTGCGAAGATGGATAGGTGTATGACATGATCATGACCACTAGTGATAATAACGAATATCCTGGCCGTAGTTCATGGATAATTCAATGATGTGATTGGCGGGATCATGACCATTAGTTAACAAATTTGAATGTCTTTGGTAGTAGTGTCTTGACAGACAATTGATTGGTATGATCATGACCATTGGTTTTATAGTTGAATATCTTTGGCCCGTAGCAAAAGATAGATACAATCGATTGGTATGATCATTGTTATTACATTTGAATATCTTCAGCCTTTGGGGTAAGGATATTGATTAAACATTCTATTAATCCTTTGTGGGAAGGAGAAACTGTTGATTTACATGATAATAAATATGAATTATGAACTTAATTAAAATCTTTAGTGGTTCAGGTGAAGACAGGTGATGAAAGTTCTCTTTGTCTTGGGTACAACGAAGAACTATTGATGAGTATTACATGAATGAAATATTAACGATGGACTTTTAATTTGGAGGAGAAAGTAGACATTATGTTCTACTTGACTCTTCTAATGGATTGTTGATTCCGCTGCAATTATGGTTGAAAAGTTTTATTATCTACCATATGTTCTAAATCTCTAATTTATTATTGACAAAAGCTATTGATAATTTAATTATCTTTAGTTATGATATTCTTTACTGGGCTAGTTGTGCTCACCCTTTTGCTTCACAATTCCTTTCAGGTAATAAGAGTGTAGCTGGGTCGAGCGGGGATAACATGGAAATAGTGTGATGGTCCAAGACTGTCGAAGTTTCTCAATACATTATAAAATCTCATGACTTGCAAAGATAATTGTATTGAGGACCTAAGATGTGTGTGTCGTATTTTATACGTCACTTAATAATTGATTTTGGCGAACAACAATAGGGTGATGAGAACCCGACTTTTAAAGCGTCAAAAGTACACCTCATTAGAATAAAGAAGATAGTAATCTTCTTTGGGGTCTTGAAAGATTTCCTGCTGTATTTTATATGGCATTGTAATAATTTGAGTTTGGATATGGTCTACGAGATAATATTGTATTAAAACTCACAGTTAAGCTCGTTGTCGTATCGCATTTACAGTTCAACGATTAGTATAAATGAAGTTTGTATTTAATTTTTATAGTGTGATATCTGGAGACTCAGAATGGGTCGGGTATACCTAATTTTGGGGGCGTCATAGTTGGTATCAGAGATTAGGGATATGATCCCTGGCTAAGATGTGAAACAAGAACTAGAGGGAGAGACGGGAATTTTCGCCTAGTATGACCTACCTAAGTTTATTTGGTATTTAATTGGTGCTCACGAGTATATATGGATAATATGTGGCATGTCAATTAACCCTTATTTTGAAATTATATTCTAGAATGATATCTAAAATACAAGAGATAAGCAATGGGAAAATTATGATACAGAGGAAATAACCGGGAAGTTACAATCCGAAAAGAAAGCAAGGTATTCTCATCTATTCGAATACTAGGTACGTACGTAAATTTTAATGGCTAAATTTTATAAGGGGGGTGGGGGGGGGGGGAGAAGATTGTGAGACCCCGAATTTTATGAAATAAAAGTATTCAATTTTTCTATTTTGATGAATGGTTAAATTGATAAAATGTTAAAGTTAAGGGTGATATGTGAATTTTTTTTAAAGTAGATAAGTTGTCATAAAATACCCAGTTACTATTCACTCTAGTATTATTCACTCGGGTATTTGGGACACTTTTTGTGTTTGAATACTATTCATAAGTTACTATTCATGAGTTACTATTCACGAGTTACTATTCACGAGTTACTATTCACAGGATACTATTCACCCGAACAAAATATATTTCTTTCAAATTCAAATCATTTTTGGGTACAATATTATTCCATGAAGAGATGTACTAATTTTTGATTTGTTGGTTGAAATTATAATGAAAAGATTTTATATAAAGCAGAATACTTTTATAAAGTTATTCTATAAATAGAATATATTATATTCTATTATGCATAGTATTTGCATAGTAAAATCTTTTATATATAAAATGTAATACTTTTATAAAGTTATTCTATAAATAGAATATATTATATTCTATTGTGCATAGTGTTTTCAGATAGTAAAATCTTTTTATATAAAATAGAATACTTTATTAAAGTTATTCTATAAATAGAATATATATTATATTTTATTATCATAGTATTTGCATACAAGGTTCGTGCATAGTGTTTGATAGTAAAATCTTTTTATATAAAATAGAATATATTATATTTTATTTAAAAGATTTTGCTTTAAATATGGACCGTCCGATTTAAGTAAATCAATACGGACCATTCATGGTTGGTTATTATTCATTCCATTCTTACATAAAATAAGATCATTCTTTCATTATTTCTTACTTAATTCAATTTGAAACTCTACAGAGAGATAAACTATAGAGAGAAAGAAGAAAAGTATTCTCACATCAAGACTACTCATATATATCCACTACTCTTCTTCTTAAGGTAGGGAATATTATTTGTTATACTTCGTAAAGGTACTCTTTCTTTCTTATTTATGAAGAGAACTTCATTATTCCATTCTTTATTATTACGTTGGAATAACTCGTATCATGCATTTACCACCCTATACTTGGTAAAATTCTTACGTTATTCCATTCTTTATTATTATGTTGGAATAACTTTGTTTATCAAGCAATCGCATACATGGTGAAATTCTTCTAATATTTCGATTTCTTTATTATTTTGTTTGAATATCCCACATTCAATGCTATGCGCATTGGGACCGGTTCCATTATTTATTATTCGTCGAATATCCCGCATCGTGCGTTTATGCTGGGACTGGTTCCATTATTTATTAAGAGTGTATTTGGGTGGGTGGCGGGGATAATGAGGAAATAATGTGATGGTCCGAGACTGTCGAAGTTTCTCAATACATTATAAAATGGCATGACTTGCAACAGATAATTGTATTGAGGACCTAAGATGTGTGTGTCGTATTTTATACTTCACTGAATAATTAATTTTGGCGAACAACAATAGGGTGATGAGAACCCGACTTTGAAAGCGTCAAAAGTACACCTCATTAGAATGAACAAGATAGTAATCTTCTTTGGGGTCTTGAAATATTTGCAACTGTATTTTATATGGCATTGTAATAATTTGAGTTTGGATACGCTCTACGAGACAACATTGTATTAAAACTCACAGTTAGCTGTTGTCGTACTCTGCACGACAGTTCAACAGTTGTTGTATAAATGAAGTTTGTATTTAATTTTTATAGTGTGATATCTGGCGACTCAGAATGGGTCGGGTATACCTAATTTTGGGGGCGTCACAGATACAGTGTATACATATGCATATTTATGACTTTATGGCTTATGCAGTTCACTTCAAGAGTTCAAGTGCAACAGAGTCATGCCACCCTTCAATTAATTCATTTGAATTTATTTTTCATGTAATTAACTAATTATCTCTGTTTAGAATTTTTATATATAAGCAGATAATAATTCATCAGGTTCTATTTAACTTTGTTTAGACAAAAAATTATAAGTAAGGTTATATGTGTTATTGAAGTGATATTTAATATTTTTGTGATGCTAAATTGTTAATTTAAATTGTATAAAATTTTATTGTTTCAATTAGTTTTGGAACCGAAATCGTACAAAATAAAATCGCACCACACGATTCAAAACCGCATCGTACCAATCATAAACGATTTCATGTGCGATTTTGGATTTGTCAAACCGTACCTAAACGGTTTCCTGTACGATTTGGACTTCAAATCGCACCAAACCATACCGTATTCACCCCTATCTTCTAATTTTATTGTTATTAATAAGCAGTTTTCTTGGGTGTTGTCGTCATTGGACTAATCGGGTCACAATTTTTTTTTTCCTCTGTTGTTTCTTACAAATTTAGTTATATTATTATTTTATCAGTTTTAATTTGAAACTTAAATAACTTATTATTTAGTCATCTAAATTTTATAAAATTTTAATTTTATCTTTATATAATTTACACACGCAATACGTGTGCATTCAGTATTAGTTAACAAAATGTAAATTCATCCCATCCCACACCATCCACCAAAAAAAGTATAGTAAAATTTATAGTTTAAAATATAATATTATTTTATGTTTTACTATTAAATTAATAAATTGTTAGTAAATATTTTGTCATCAATAAGTCTAGGGGGTCATTGTTCTAGTGACATTCTAGTGACCTTTTTTTTGTAATACCTCTCAAAAAATGTATAGTATTTATTTCAATTGAAATTTTTATAAAAAACAATATTTTGTGTGTAATTTGGATACATATAAGAAACATGGTCTGTACAGTCTGCACAACCCTGTTTCTTGTATGTATCCAAATTACACCTAAAATACTATTTTCTGTAAAAATTTCAGTTGAAATAAATACTATATATTTTTTGGAAGGTACTACAAAAAAAAATTAAAAAAAAGAACAAGAAAAAGCTCACAAGAATGTCACTAGAAAAATGTCCCCCTAGAAGGACTCTTTTGTCATACCACATTATGCGGTCAAAACAAAACCCGTTGAGCCACTGTAGGACCCGGGAAGAGGCCATAGCTAGGACTGTTCACCGATAATTAACCGGACCGAACCGGGCCGTACCGAATCGAGCCGAAAACCGAATCCCGCTTTAATTGGATACCGATATCTGAATTTAGGTTGGATTAGGTTTATCGAATCAAGTTAATGGTCCAAAAACCGCATTTGCTGGGTTCGAACTCTACTTAATGTCTGATCGCTTCTCATACCCTGTTTCCATGAACAGTTTTAAAATTCCTAAATTACAAACACATTCTCAACTGATCCAAGCACATTCAACTGAACATCCAAGCACATTCATGATTCAACTACAGAACTATTAAGTCAGTGGCACATTCAATTGAACATCCAAGCTGTAAGACACCGAATTTTATGAAATAAAAGTATTCAATTTTTCTATTTATTAAATGGTTAAATTGATAAAAGTTTAAAGTTATGGGTGAAATGTGCAAATTTTTCAAAATAAGCAAGTGGTTATAAAATATTCATTGTTGTCGGGGAATATTCGTTTGGTCGTAGAATATTCTTGTTGTCGGGGAATATTTATGCGACTACAGCATCCATTTATGGGCCCCATAATGAGAATAATTGTCGGATGAAGAAAGCGACAAGTATGAGTTTTTATAAATAACGACGTAGTTGTTACCGTTAACACTGTTGGAATATCCGGTGATTAAAGTAAAGTAATACGCGGTGTTGCACAGTATCACACAATATTGCACAATTATTGATTCTTACGT
This sequence comes from Panax quinquefolius, assembly GCA_020205615.1. NCBI lineage: Eukaryota > Viridiplantae > Streptophyta > Magnoliopsida > Apiales > Araliaceae > Panax > Panax quinquefolius. The sequence continues at coordinate 9,892,927 of CM035166.1, forward strand.
AAGAAGGCACTACTCAATAATTGTTACTACGATAATTCTTATTCAATATTTTATTTTATTGATTCAATAATTGCTACGTTGATATTTTATATTATTGTTGTTTCAATAATTGTCACTACATAGTATTTTTTATTATCAGATCAATAGTTCATATTATTTTAATAATATTACTAGATAACATTATTGGCAATGTCTAGAAAGTTCTGTCTAAGGAGAGGTTTGGTCACCTAATTACGCGCCAGTAAGGAGAAATCCTTATTGGAAAGCCCCCTCTTTCCTAGGAACGGCCTGGTTGTCAGTATTGTGATTTTGTAATATTATTTATGAATAATTAATTATTGATTATTATGATAAGAAAAATATTCATTTTATGTGGACATAAATGGAGGAATTTTTAGAAAAGTGACAATTGTTGAAAATTGATATTTTATCTTTTCTGATAAAATAATTCATTTAAATATATTATTATATTATAATAATATAATAATGGTGATATTTTTACAATGAATGTGTGATATATAAGTAAATGAGGAGGAAGAGTATTTTTGTTACTAAAAATATTTAAAACATGTTTTTCATGTTTGTGGACCCCATTTCTTGACTGAAATTTGATTATAGCCTTTAAAATCACCCGTGTGTGGATTTCGGTCAATTTCTGTTTGGAATTTGGAAAAACTTTCTTCTGTAAAGTTGTAGAGAATTGAATTTCCTATAGAAAGACATAAGACTTGAATTTTTCTGATAAAAGGGCTATTTTCTATGAATTATTGAAGTTCTGAAGTTCCAGAATAATTAATTTTTGAAGTTTAAAGTATTTTAATTAAGAAAAACATTTTTGTTACTTTTATTGAGTGGATGTCTGATGTTTGGATTCAATTAGTGTGCGTAGAAAGTTTTAGAAAAATAATAATATTATTTATTAAATTTTATGCTTTGGTGTTCTAAGCATTTTCTTATAAATAGGGTGCTTAGTTTAGAATTGAAAATCACACCAGAATCTAAAGTTTTCTCTCTCTATATTATCGAGTGTATTCTTGTGAGTATTTTTATACTTTGAGTGTTGCTATACAGTACAAGTTCCCTTTAGCACTATATCCAGTATTCCAGTAAGAAGTACTGTCTTTTTGAGGTAAGGAATTTTAAGGGATTGTAAGGGATGTTTTTCGTAATGATGTTATTCTTTCAATATCATTATACCGGAATATTGGTATTGATTTTATTGTGGAAGTTCTACCTTTTTGTGTCGGGGTTACTATTCACGTATATGACCTTTATTCACGTATATATGACACTATTCATTGTATATGACATTTTTTACGATACTGATTTTATATACGAATACTGAGTCTTATTCACTGATTCTTATTCACGAGTTCTTATTCATTTAATTACTATTCACGAGTACTATTCACGACAAAATTGGTTTCTTTTTTCGACCACATTATCGTTGATTTATGAATATTGCTCTTGAAATTAAATGTAGTTGTTGATCCTATTATTTTTATTATCATATATAACATTTTATAACCACAGTAATGGAATTTCTCTTTGACTTGAGTGTAAAGATGGGTAAAGTATTGGTATGATCGCGACTATGGGTTCTCTTTTGCCAAGAGTGCAAAGTTGAATTGTTGACTAGTATGATCATGACCATTGAATTTATAATGGAATATTTTTAGCTTAAGTGCAAGGTGAATTGATCAACATGGTTATAATTATGGTTTATATAAATTCTGAAATGATTATGTATTTCTTTGAGATATTAATATCTTTGGTCTGTAGTGCAAAGATGACCTGTTGTTGAATATCTTTGGCCCGTAGTGCAAAGATGACCTATTGTTGAATATCTTTGGCTCGTAGTGCAAAGATGACCTGTTGTTGAATATCTTTGGCCCGTAGTGCAAAGATAAATTTATTAGTATGATTATGAACATGAACTGTGATTTGGTATAACCATGATCTTTGATGTTTCAGGTAAAGACAAGTGATAAAAATTATCTTCGTCATGGATGATAAGAGAAATTTAGAACCACAGATATGATTATGAGTTATTCATATGGTTGTGGACCAGAACTGTTGATTGATGTTACAGAGATAAAACATTGTTGGTGGACTTTTAACATGGAGAAGATAATAGACTTTATGGTCTATTTGACTCTTCTAATGGATTGCTCGTTCCACTGCAACTATGGTTGAAAAGTTTTATCATCTACCATATATTCTAAATCTCTGATTTATTACTGATGAAGACTATTGATAATTTATTTATCTTTAGTCATAATATTCTTTACTGAGCTAGTTGTGCTCACCCTTTTGCTTCACAATTCCGTTTAGGTAATTAAAGTGTAGCTGGGTCGAGCGAGGGTAACAGGAGAATAGAACGGTGGTCTCTAGCTGTGGAGGTTATCCCTAAACAGTATAGAAAAGTGTGTTATATTCTATACATCATTTAGTAGTTATATTTGGTGAATCAAATAAGGTGAGGCGAACCTAACGTTGGAAGGGTGTTTTTGCCACTATCATACAAGATATCTAATGACATACAACCTCGTGTTATCATAAGACATGGTTGTGCACATCCACTTGCTGAGTATATCTACGAGCACTATTTATATGATCTTGGAGTATATTTGAAATATAATTTTCACTTAGAGACAACAAAAATAATTATATGTCAAGAGAAGACTCACCATTGGAAAGAATATGATAGTAATCTTCTCGTTTTTCTTTGGGGTCTATTAGATTGACCCAAGGATAATTTCGTGGACATATGATATCTATCATAACCTAGACGCGTGGCCTTCGTATGCACGAAGGTTTTCTTGAGCACTTTCCAAAGATTACGATTTCTAAAGCAGTTTTTGATTTGTACCTTTATGTAAAAGGTGTCATTGTGACGTACTTATCCAAGGTTGGGACATGAGTCGCGGTTGGTATATATTTGTATCAAAACTCACAAATATATGTGTTGTTGTGTTTTGCTGACAACGATGCTTGATAATAAAGTTGTAGTTATTTTCTATACCATGTTTTTGGTGACTCAGAATAGGTTGGTTGGATTGGACCTATTTTGGGGGCGTTACACAAGCACATTCAACTACAGAACTACTAAGTCTACTAGCAGATTACAATTTACAATTACAAACATATCCAACTGAACATCAACTGCCAAAATATCCACCAACTGAACATCAACTGTCCATGATTTCCTTACACAACTACAAGTCTACAATCTAAAATAATAACTTGACTTAAAAGAAAGTCACAATAGCAGACCAGCAAAGGCAACAAGTCAGCAACAGTCTCTGTGAAGAGATATCATGCAGCACAACAACAGTGTACTTTGAACCAAGCATGTAAATTAAGAACCTGAGTGGAACAATAATATATAAAAAGGCCTTATCATTAGTATCATGAATATCATTTGAATGAACTATCTGGTAAATGAATGTCAGAAAATTATGTTCATTATCCCAGCATAAAAATGAACATGTGCATAAGAGTTGGAGAACATGCATGCCCAAAACTTTTAAGTCATATCTCTATTAAATTCCACTAAAGCATACTACTAAAACTGAATTCATATTAAGCCAGTTTACTTAACAGTTATGTACCTAAGTACCTCTACATATTACTGCCAAGTGTCAAATCTGATATCTCCATTAAACTCCACCACCCATATCCAAAACTTCCGTAAATTCTAAGCATATCAAAAAAAAATAAAAATAGTTAAAGAAAGTCATTAACATATAAACAATTAAACATTATAAATGAAGGCTATATAATTTAAAATGAAGGATTACCTTTCTCAATTGTTCCAAGTGAATCTAAATTCTCCTCCACAGACATTGGTTGTTTGCTTGAACGAAGCCAATCTTGAGCACAAATAAGAGTTTGTACCATTCGAGGAGTTAAAGAACTCCTAAATGGATCAAGAACTCCTAAATAAGAGCTTGTACCATTCTTGAGCACAAATAAGAGCTTGTACAATTTACATCTTGCATTATGGTTTTTTAAACCACTTGTCCCATTCTTTCCTGAGTCGGCTTTTAAAACTTGACCACAATATTTACACTTTGCCTTTATTTTATCATTTTTCTTAAATATTATATAATGTTCCCATATAGGATCACGTGTGACGCCCCTAAAATAGGCATACATCACTCATCTTGAGTCGCCAGATATCACACTATAAAAATCAAATACAAACTTCATTTATACAACTGTTGAACTGTCGTGCAGGGTATGACAACAGATAAGCTATGAGTTTTAATACAAATGTATGTAACTCTCATGATGCCTCGACCACAACCTTACAATGGTACTTTACATAAAAGTACAATCAAAAACTATTTTAGAAATTAAAATCTTTGGGAGGTACTCAAGGAAACCTTCGTACATGGGAGGCCATGCGTCTAGGTTATGATAGATATCATATGTCCACAGAATTATCCTTGGTTGACCCAAAAGTCCCCAAAGAAAAACAAGAATATTACTATCAGCTTCTTTCCAATGGTGAGTCTTCTCTTGACATATAACTATCTCCGTTGTCTCAAAGTTAAAATTATATTTCAAATAAACTCCAAGATCATATAGGTAGTGCTCGTAGATATACTCAGCAAGTGGATGTGCACAACCATGTCTTATGATAACACGAGGTTGTATGTCATTAGACATCTTGTATAATAGTGGCAAAACACCCTTCCAAAGTTGGGTTCACCTCACCCTATTCGGTTCACCAAAATTAAATATCAAATAGCGTATACAATAATCGACAAACTTATCTAAAATTCTCAACAAAATTATTTTCATACTATTTAAAGAGAACTTAATGACTATAACCACGATTCTAATCCTTTTAATACCCTTCGACCCAAATTTACACTTTTATTACCTAAAAGGAATTGTGAAGCAAAAGGTGAGCACAACTAGCCCAGTAAAGAATATCATGACTAAAGATAATTAAATTATCAATAGCTTTCATCAGTAATAAATCAGAGATTTAGAACATATGATAGAGGATAAAACTTTTCAACCATAGTTGCAGCGGAACGAGCAATCTATTAGAAGAGTCAAATAGACCATCAGGTATATTATCTTCTCCATGTTAAAAGTCCACCAATAATATTTTATCTCTGTAATATCAATCAACAATTCCTGTCCACAATCATATGAATAACTCATAATCATAATTGTGATTCTAAATTCCTCTTCGCACCCAGGACAAAGATAATTTTCATCACCTATCTTCACCTGAAACATAAAAAATCATGGTGATGAGTGCATATTATTCATTTATTTTGATTCCATTATATTTAGTTTTATTGCATGTTTCATGTGTATATGAGCTTATTAAGGTGTTTAATGATTTCAGGAGGAATTGGAGCTGAAATGAGGAAAAAAAGGAAAATTACAGGGTTTTTAGCATTAAGTTGGATGCATGGTCTTGGCTTGGGACTTGGATTTTATTGTAGAGATCTTCTTTAGCTTTCCGGAACATCTTGAATCGTCCCAATCGGAGTTCATATGAAAAAAGTTATGATCTTTTTACTAAACAGACATTGAACCTCGAAGTTTGTAAGTTGCAATTTACACAGCAGTCATTTGGAGCCTGATTTAGACTTTGATGCAGCCAGAATTTGTCAATTCTCAAAGCATGAAAGTTGTAGATCTCGTCGATATCTTTGTTTTGATAGGTAGCAGGCCCTGTAACTCCTCCCGGATCAAAAGTTATGCTTGTTTTACCAAAGGACATCGTAGCAGGAAATGAAATTCGCCCCAGCGAATTTGAGCGCGAAAATTGGAAAATCTTGGATTTTTGGAAAGTTTCTAAATGCAGATTTCAACATGGAATGGGATTATTATTTCTATTAGCTTTAGGATTTACTTTATACTAAGATTTATTTTCAAATTAGATTCTATTTTTTTATGGAAACTAGTTATGATTTGTAATTCCTTTTCGAGATTTGGATTTTTCTACTTCTATAGGATTTAGGACTCTGCTCTAGCACTATAAATAGAGGATGCTAGTCAGGGTTTTATTGATTGAATCATCTACTACATTCAATCATCTACTACATTCTCTCATCTACAACATTGGAGGATTCAGTTCTAAGGGATGTTGAACCTTATTTATAATTAATGGTTAATTGAGTATTCATTATTTATTCCTTCTCACATGAAATTCATTCTTGATAATCTGATTTAATTTATGAATGCTATTTGGTTTAACTGATTTGATTTCTGCAGGATTGAGTTGGTTAACGAATATCATATGCTAGATCAAGGAATAATATTACGTGTAATTGATATTATTTCTAATCACAAGTAGTAATTAGTAATACCTGATTGTGGACAAGCTTTTGAGTATTGATATGATTATCGGAAGACAAGTTAAACAATCCAGAAGCTTATGTGTTTGTTGCTTGGAATAGTCTAATTCCCTAATTCTTAATGCTGCTATTATATTAAATCTAGAGAGCTTATTCTAGGTTATATAATTGTTAGAATCTTGTGAAGAGCTTATTTCATTGAGTGACAATCTAAGGGGAGTTTCGGGTAGCAGAGCTTGTTGTTATCTAGGGCTATTAGTTTCATTGAAGAGTAAATACTGTTACATTTGATTAATCTATTATTGTAAAAAGGTGATACTGAACTGAAGAACTAAAGCTTTTTATTTATTGTTTATTCTTATTAATTTATTCTTGTTAATTTAATTAATTAATTCAAAATCTCATTTTTCAATAGAAATCATAGGATAAATATAAAACAAATCATTCTCTGTGGGATCGATCCTTGCTTACTACTATGCTAATTGTTTAAATTTGTAAAGTAAAAGTGAGGTTAATTTAGGAGTGTAAACAATGACTCCCTAAATTTTGGCGTGAATTGCTTGGGAGTGTTATTTGTTTTGTTTATTCTTTATTTTCGTTTATTTTTATTATTTATTATTTTGTTTTTATTTTTATTTTATAACTTAATCCTCTCACTCTATTGACTTAAATTTTGTTCAAGAGATAGAGAAAAATGCAGATATAGAAGAAACTCTTTTTCCATCACTTGAAGAGAAAAAGATGGTGGTGCCAAACAAAAATAGGACTTTAAAAGAACTGCATACTCTCGATCTTGATCAATCATCATTTTGTATTGAGTATCCTACTTTAGATGTTGCTTTTGAACTTAACTCTAGACTAATTCATCTTTTGCCTACTTTTCGTGGTCTTACAGGTGAAAATCCATATAAGCATCTAAAGGAGTTCTATGTGGTGTGTTCCACGATGAAAGCAAAAGGAGTGGCAAAGGAGCAGATCAAGCTTAGACTTTTTCCATTCTTATTAGCAGATTTGGCTAAAGACTTGTTATATTATCTACCTTCTGGATCAATACGATCATGGACTGATATGCAAAGGTTATTCTTGGAGAGGTATTTTCCTGCATCAAGAGTTACCGATATAAGAAAGGAGATATGTGGAATCGGGTAGTTCAATGGAGAATCTCATGAGTATTGGGAAAGGTTCAAGAAGTTGTGTTCAAATTTGTCCACCTCATGGAATTGATGAACATTACTTGATCCAAAGATTACTTATGAGGGGTTGCTACCAATGGAAAGAAGCATGATTGATGCGATGAAGTGGAGGAGCACCATGGTAGACAAGACTCGTAAGTTTAAAGGAACTTAATTGCAAACATGGCAACTAACTCACAACAAAGATGGAACTAAGATGGATCACACACTACAAAGGGTAAATAAAAGCACGAGAGACTTAGAGCAACATATTTTCGATTTAAGCGCTTTGGTTCGACAAATGGGCGCAAGGAATACACAAGTTATTCAAAGAAGCTCAACCTCGATTACCACACAAAAACCAAGAAGTACATCATTACGGGACATTCATGGAGGATATCAGACGCCCCCAAAATAGGTATACATCACTCATTCTCGGTTGTCAATACATGGTATGTAAACAACTACAACTTTATTATTACAATAGTAAAAGCGTGAGTTTGAATACAAATATTATCTTCTAGACAATATCCATACCCAAATAAATCCTCATCACATTTATTGATACATTATTTTACAAAAATGGTGAGGACTACTAAACAACTCTCTAGAACCTTCATTCCATACCCGACTAGTACTCACTACATTCTCGCCTTTACGAGAAGAAAAATGAAACAAAAAGGAAAAGGGTGAGCTCAACTAGCCCAAGAAGAATATTATGACTAAGATAATATACAACAAATTATCGTTAGTCTTCAACAGGGAAAAAATCGAGAGAATACATTAAACAACAAGTTTTAGAGCAATATTCGCATGATTGGAAAATATTAATTCATAGAAGAGTTACGTAGAGGATGAAATCTACTAATATCTATGAATTTAATAAATCCATCATCATTATTTTATCCACTGTAACATCAATCAATATTCATCTTGAATCAAATATTCATCTTTTGCACTTCTGGCCAAAGATATTCATCATCGGTCATATGTTAATCTAAACACTGTTCATCTTTGCACTACTACCAAAGATATTCATCAAGAAATCATTCATCTTTGCACTACACAGCCAAAGATATTCGATAATATCATCATTTTAGGACCTGAGGATGATGAAAATATTTTAAAGAAAAGCGAATCCAATTGAAACAAAAGAACAAGTATTAAGGATTCAGTATTTCAAATTTATTTCATGTCCAAAAATACCTCATAAATAATCATAGTGGTGTAAAATTCAAGAATGATCAAAACATGGATATAATCAAATCTAGTATCCACAATAGATATTTTGGATGAAAAGGAAAAATTTATTTTTTACGTGAATAATGTCGTATTCATGAATAATGTCGATATCGTGAATAAGGTCAGTATACATGAATAAGTAATCTCCGGCACAAAAAGTTCCAAATTTGATTAAAAGTCCAGATCAATACTTGGCATAATGATATTGAAAGAAATAATATCATTTTAATAATAATATCCCTTACCTCACAAAGAGCAGTGCTTCGGTGAAAAAATTGGATGGTCAAGGAACTTTCACCGTATAACAACACTCAAAGTATACTCACAAGAATACGCTCAATATATCGAGAGAGAAATAGAGAAACTTGGGTTTACGGTGTGATTTTCAATTCTAACCTAAGCACTCTATTTATAGGAAAATGCTTAGAAACAAAGTAGAAAATTGAATATAATATTAATATATTTTCACATTTTCCTTAGCCTACCTTAGACAACTGATCTCAGCCCATTTGAATCACATGAGGCCAACTTAGTTGCAAAAAACGTTTTTCTCAAAATAATTAACTAAAACTCCCAAAAATTAATTATTTGAACTTGAACTTCAATAATTCATAATAAATAGCCTTTTTATAAAAAAAATTTGAATCTCATGACTTTTTATAGGAAATTCAATTCTCTACAACTTTGTAGAAGAAAGTTTTTCCAAATTCCAAAATGTAAATTGACCAGAAATCCACAAACCAAGGCGATTTTACAGTTATAATCAAATTTCTATCAATAATTGTGTCCACCAACACACAAAAACATGTGTTAAACATTTAATGCCACAAAAATACTCTTCCTCCTCATATACTTATATATCCCACATTCATTGTAAAAATATCATCGTTAATATATTATTAAAATAATATATTTAAATGAATTATTTTATCGAAAAGATAAAATATTAATTTTCAACAATTGTCACATTAAAAATTTTCTCCATCTATATCCTTATAAAATCAATATTTTCCTCATCATATAAATCAATAATTAATTATTCATAAATAATATTATGTAATCACATTATTGACAACCGTGCGGTTCCAGGGATAGAGGGCTTTCTAATAAGGATCTCTCCTTACTGGCGCGCAATTAGATGACCAAACCTCTCCTTAGACAGAACTTTCTAGACATTGTCAATAATGTTATCTAATAATATTATTCAGATAATATGAATTATTGCTCCGATAATGGAAAATATTGTGTAATGACAATTATTGAAACAACAGCAATATAAAATATCAACGCAGCAATTATTGAATCAATAAAATAAAATCTTTGAGCATTAATATCGTAACCATTATTGAGTAGTGCCTTCAATAATTGGTGCAATCTGAGCCATCATCTTGGCAACAACAACAGCGTATTCTTGTGTTTTAACCACCGGGTATTCCAACGAGTGTTAATTCAGAATAACTACGCCAATTATTTTTAAATAACTTATATTTGTCGTTTTCTTCATCCAATCGCTTTCTAGTTATGGGGCCCACACAAGATCGCTGGCTTGTCGTCATACGAATATTCCCTCAAGCAAGAAGAATATTCCACGACCAAACGAATATTCTCCGATAAAAAATAAATATTTTATAACCACCGCTTATTTAAAATATTTATGCATTTACCCATAACTAACCACATTAATCAAATCAACCCTTACTAATTAAAAAGAAATAATAGAGGAAAATAAATTTCATTTATTAATTATTTAGGGTCTTCTGAGATATGTTCAAGGCATTCATGAACCAAACACAACAGATTCGTATGTCGAATACAACAATTCCAAGGAGACAAGAAACATGCTCAAGATCCGAGGGACCAAGTTGGTCAACTTGCAACCCATGATAGGAAGGTCACTTTCTCACACTATTGAAAATGTAAGTTCCATAACATTGAGATGTGGTGCGGAGGATCAACAGCAAGAAAAGTCAATACAAAGAAAGTCCGACAATAGTGAAATAGGCAGCAGTAATGTACTCAAGCACAAATTTCCACCTCTTCCTGCTTATGAACCGAAACTACCTTTTCCCCAAGTTCTAACAAGGAATTAGAAAGTTGGAAAAAATTCAACGTGGTATACAGAGTCTAATGAAAAATTCCTTGATGAAATGGCGAATAGAGAACAAGAACTTAAAGATGAGAAGGAGTTCACTAGTGGAAACCATTTGGATGTGCTCGATACTACTGCTAAACTTGAAGAAATCAATTTTAATTCTCAGAATTTTTAAAATTCATTTACTATTTTTTTAAAAATCAATTTCTAATTAATTTCTTAAGAAATTAGCTACCTCAAGTTTAATTCTAGAAATTTCCAAATCTTGGTAGGATCTTACAAATGTTAACGTGAGCTTCCAGTTTAAATTTCAGGGTCATCGGAGTTATAAAACTCCGGTTATAGCATTTTTCGTCGGAAAAATCTAAATATTGAAATAGTCATAACTTACTCATTTTAAATCGGAATGAACTCATTTTTGGACAGGAGGTACTTTATACCATATATTTCCATGTCCCAAAAGGCCGGAATTTATTTAACAAGCTAAGTGGCCGAAAATGCCCTTTTAAACTTTTGGGCAGTAGTCTTTTTGGTAATTTGTAGTTTTTGACTCCTTTGCTAAAATAAGTACACACGAAAATCTACAACACCTTTTCCAGTAATTCCACTTGGATAAGTTAGAAAACTCATAGATCTAACTCTAAAACTTGACCACACTCAAAAATTCGAAATATAATAGGAGATATGGTCAATTGAATTTCATACTCCATTTTTACCAAAATCTAATTTTCAACCCTTTGTGATTTCTAAGAAACTTTCATGTTTTCACATAATAACCAACATAACTGATCATAACACTTACTAATACTATATATACCCATGATTTTCATCAGTTCAATATTTTTATTATGACTTTCATCATAATCCACGTAAACAGATCATTTCCACAATTTAATAAGGAATGAATACAAAGGATCATTCACCATGCATGTGATAATCCACATAGACAAGTTATTCCAACAGAATAATAAAGAATATAATAACAGAAGAATTCACCATGCATGCGATAGACCATTTGAGATAGGTTATTCTCAGCGTAATAATAAATAATGGAACCGGTCCGGTACGATAGCGCTTACAGACGTGATATTCCGATAGAATAACAAATAATGGAACTAGGTCACAGAACGCATGCAAGCGAGGTAATTCCAATGTAATAATAAAGAACGGAATATTAGAAGAATTTCACCATATATGCGGTGTGCCGCATAAACAAAGTTATTCAATGAATAATAAGAATAGAATAACTGAAGAATTTCACCATGTATGCGGTAATTTGCATAAACAGGTTATTCCAACATAATAATAAAGAATGGAATAACAAAATTTCTCTTCATGAATACGAAAGAAATAATACCCCTTATGAGTACCACAAATAATATCCCTTACCTTAGAAGAAACTGGGTATTGGAGTAGTGAAGTGACAGAATACTTTTCTTCTTTCTCTCTATAGTTTCTCTCTCTAGAGTTTCAGTGAATTCGTAAGAAATAATGAAGGAATGAGCTTCTATTTATAGGAGAATGGACTGAATAGTAACTAATTCATGAACGGTCCGATTGATTTACTTTTAAGCGGACGGTCCATATTGGTTTACTATTAAAACTTAAAGCAACTCATCCATACTTGATTTCTTATTAAAACTTTAAACCAAATGATCCATCTTGATTTACTATTATAACTTTCCACCAGCGATTCATATTGATTTACTATTATATCTTCAACCAACGGTTTGAAAAATTAGCACATCTCTTCATGGAATAATATTGTACCCAAAAATGATTTGGACCGAAAAGAAATAAATTTTTCAGGTGAATAGTACCCCGTGAATAGTACTTCGAGAATAGTACCCCGACACAAAAAGTGTCCCAAATACCCGAGTGAACAATACTAGAGTGAATAGTAAATGGGTGAATAGTAACCTGTGAATAGTACTCCGACACGAAAAGTGTCCCGAATATCCGTTTGGTCAATATAACCTCCAAACATCAATTATTATCGAAATAAATATTGATTTCCACTAACACTAATAATCCCAACACAATGGAACTATCAATTTCATCTTTAATCAACACGAACTTATTCATCATTAATATTATAACTCATAATATTTAACAACCGTGTCGTCCTGGGAAAGAGGGGCTTTCAGATAAGGATTTCTCCTTATTGGCGCAATGATTAGGTGACCAAAACTCTCCTTGACAGAATTTCTAGACATTGTCAATATTGCAAGTAATAATATGAATAACTTTGCCGTCTCAATTATTGATTTAATAATATATCATATTATGCAGATGATACTGTGACAATAATTGCATCAATAATATGAGAGATATGATGCAACAATTACTGTAGCAATAATTGAGTATAACTGAGTGACTTCTCACGTAAGCATCAATAATCAATACCGTATGCTACTATGCAACCACCACGTATTCATTGTCTTTTACTACTGGGTAGTTTAACGGTTTTAACGGTAACACCTCGCCATTATTTTTATAAAAGATAATTACATGCGTTTCTAACTACGACAATACTTACGTTAGGGGTCCACCAATGATGATTGTCTTTGTCGTCTACGGATATTCCCCGATAAAAAGAATATTTCCCGACCAAACGAATATTTTATAACCACTTACTTACTTTGCAAAATTTATAAATATCACCCTTAACTTTAATCTTTTTATCAATTTAACCATTTACTAAATAACATAATAATTATAAGAAAATTAAATACTTTCATTTCATAAAATTCGGGGTCTCACAATCTCTCCTCCTTATGAAATTTTGCCCTCGAAATTTACGTACCTGGTAGTTCAAAAAGATGAGAATACCTTGCTTTCTTTTCGGATTGTACCTTCCCGGTTATATCCTCTGTATCATGATTTTTCCATTGCTCATCTCTTATATTTCAGATATTATTCTAGAATATATCTTCAAAACAAAGTTCAATTGACATATCACAAATTATCAACTTATCAAGTAAAAAATTCGGCTTAGGTAAGTCATACACTAGCGAAGTATATTACTCGTCTCTCCCCTCCTATTTCTAGATTCATATCTCCGCCAGCGACCATATCCCTAAGCTCTGATACCATTTGTGACGGCCCCCAAAATAGGTATACATCACCCATCTTGAGTCGCCAGATATCACACTATAAAAATCAAATACAAACTTCATTTATCTGTTGTTGAGCTGTAGAAAGAGTACGACATGAGATATAAGTGTGAGTTTTAATACAAATGTATGTAACTCTCATGGTGCTTCGACCATAACCTTACAATGGTACTTTACATAAAAGTACTGATCAAAGCTATTTTAGAAATTAAAATCTTTGGGAAGTACTCAAGGAAACCTTCGTATACTGGGAGTCCGTAAATCTAAGTTATGATAGATATCATATGTCCACGTAATTATCCTTGGTTGACCCAAAAGTCCCCAAAGAAAAACAAGAAGATTACTATCATCTTCTTTCCAATGGTGAGTCTTCTCTTGACATATAACTATCATGAATTGTCTCAAGTGAAAATTATATTTCAAATAAACTCCAAGATCATATAGGTAGTGCTCGTAGATATACTCAGTAAGTGGATGTGCACAACCATATCTTATGATAACACGAGATTGTATGTCATTAGACATTTTGTATAATAGTGGCAAAATACCCTTCCAAAGTTGGGTTCACCTCACCCTATTCGGTTCACCAAAATTAAATATCAAATGACGTATACAATACGACAAACTTATCTAAAGTTCTCAACAAAATTATTTTCATACTATTTAGGAGAACCTTAATGTTTATAGACCACCGGTTCTAATCCTCTTAATACCTCGCTTCGACCCACTACACTTTTATTACTTGAAAGGAATTGTGAAGCAAAAGGGTGAAAACAACTAACCTAGTAAAGAATATCATGACTAAAGATAATTAAATTATCAATAGCTTTCATCAATAATAAATCGGAGATTTAGAACATATGGTAGATGATAAAACTTTTCAACCATAGTTGCGAATGGAAGCGAAGCAATCCATTAGAAGAGTCGAATAGACCATCGGGTCTATTATCTTCTCCATGTTAAAAAGTCCACCAATAATGTTTTATCCTCGTAACATCAATCAACAATTTACATCCCACAATCATATGAATAACTCATAATCATAATTGTGATTCTAAATTCCTCTTCGCACCCAGGACGAAGATAATTTTCATCACCTATCTTCACCTGAAATATCAAAAATCATGTGTTAGTTCCTGGTTGGCACAATAGTTATCTAGAAGGGGGGGGGGGGGTTGAATAGATATTTAAAAATCTTTTCGTTTTAAACTTGTTCTTTGATGATGATTAAAACTTAGCAGAATTTATGTTTGTTTTAATCTTCTTTACAAAGTGGTGGAGTTATAAGAGTGAGGCAGTTATAGCAGTTATGGCAGATATAGCAGTTGTAGTATGAATGTAAAAGACACAGTCGTTTTAAGTGGTTCAGAGCACTTCAAGCTCCTAGTCCACTCTTCTACTTAACGAGTAGGATATCCACTAAGGATGTCTTTTACAACTTCTGAATCACACAGATTCCTTTTAGACTAGCAGTCTAGGAACTTCTTAGTTCACTCTTGCACTCTTCAAGTCCAGCAGACTTGGCTCTCTTACAGTTCACTTAGAACTCTTCAAGTCCAGCAGACTTGGTACTCTTCTTCAGTTTATTGATAGATGTTGAGTTCTTGATGGTTGTTACTCAGTTGCTGTTTAAGCACTTGTATGTAAGAACTGAGTAGCTGAGCAAGCTTTGCTAATTCTCAGATCGTAGAGTTGAGCTTGAGAGTTGTTCACGTTGTTTGTTCAATGCTTGCTTACTTCTCTCTCATCTACTTGATTTGCATATATGTGATCTTGAAAACTATCCATTGGATCCATCCGTTGAGGCATTAAATGCGTTTGACCTTTCTGATCTTTGAT
This sequence comes from Panax quinquefolius, assembly GCA_020205615.1. Lineage (NCBI taxonomy): Eukaryota > Viridiplantae > Streptophyta > Magnoliopsida > Apiales > Araliaceae > Panax > Panax quinquefolius. The sequence continues at coordinate 9,908,720 of CM035166.1, forward strand.
GGAGACATTTCTGCACATCTTTTGAAACTACATTGTAGCCCACTGATACTGCAGATTGCTTTCTCACCTAACACCTGAAAAGGTGTTTCCCCCTTACCAATGGTACTTTCCTTAGCTTCTTCAATACACCTCTTTGTTGCATACTAAGTATATTTTCTTGTGTCTTTGGGACTGGTGAGTACTACAGCGTTTAGAATCCATTCCTCTTATATTGGAATCTGTCTTCCACATAAATCATGAGGCTCGAAGTTCTTTGACACAAGACAGATGCTCTACGATCCGGATCGTGAGTTACTTAAATCTTGGTGCACAGTGCGATGTTATCGGTAGAAGCACTACGATTCTCCTTAAACCTTTGCATACTATGATCTTCGCTTGCTTGCGTTGTAGCTCTCTACGATTTCGAGAGCACTCTACGATCGTTGATGTGACGCCCCCAAAATAGGTATACACAACACCCATTCTGAGTCGCCAAATACATGGTACAAGAAGCAAACTACAACTTCAATAATACAAATGTCGTGTGAAATACGACATATATACTGTGAGTTTAAATATAATATTGTCTTCTAGACAATATCCACACGCATAAATAAATCCCCATCATAATTATTGATACATTATTTTACAAAATGGTGAGGACTACTAAACAACTCTCTCTAGAACCTTCATTCCATACCCCCCAATTAGTACTCATTACATTCTCGCCTCCACGAGAAGAAAAATGGAACAACAAGGAAAAGGGTGAGCTCAACTAGCCCGATAAAGAATACTATGACTAAGATAATATACAACAAATTATCGTTAGTCTTCAACGAGGAAAAATCGATAGAATACAATAGACAACAAGTTTTGAGATCAATATTCGCAGTGAAATAATAATTCATAGAAAGAGTTACGTAGAGAATGAAATCTACTATAATCTATGAATTTAACGGTCCATCATCAATATTTTATCCTGTAACATCAATCAATATTCATCTCAAATCAAATATTCATCTTTGCACTACAGGCCAAAGATATTCATCAATCGATCATGTTCATCTCAACACCTGTTCATCTTTGCACTAAAGGCCAAAGATATTCATCGATCGGTCGTATTCATTTAAACACTGTTCATCTTTTGCACTCTGAGCCAAAGATATTCTTGAAATCATTCATCTTTTTACTTCTGAGCCAAATATATTCAATAATATCATCATTTAAGGCGAGGATGATGAAAATATTTTTAAAGAACGAATCCGATTGAAACAAAATGACAAGGATTAAGGATTAAGGATTCGTACTTTGTTTTATCCATGTCCAACAATACCTCAAAAATAATCATAGTGGTATAAAATTGAGAATGATCAAAACATGGATCTGATCAAAGCTAGTATCCGAATAGATATTTTGGACGAAAAGAAGAAATTTTATTTTTCAAGTGAATGAAGGTCTTGATATCGTGAATAGTGTCAGTATCGTGAATAGTTCAAATATCGTGAATAGTAACTCAGACACCAAAAGATAGAAATTCCACAAAAACATCTTCACGCTTCATGAATAGTACTCGTGAATAGTAACTCGTAAATAGTAACTCATGAATAGTAACTCGTGAATAGTAACTCATGAATAGTAACCCTGATACATGAAAAAGTTCCAAATTTGATAAAACTTGAGATCGACATTTCAAAGATAATGATATTGAAGAAATAATATCATTATGAAAAAAAATAATATCCCCTTACCTCAAAGAATCAAGATTGCCGGAAGGAAAGGTAGGAAGTGATCTTTGAATGAAACTTGTTACGAGCAAAGAACTCTCAAAGTATCTAAATACTCACAAAATACGCTCAATAATATAGAGAGAGAAAGAGAAAACTTTGTTTCGGTGTGATTTTCAATTTAACTTACAGCCTCTATTTATAGGAAAATGTTAGACGTCAAGGCAGACTTAACTTTCGCAACACGATGGCTTTACTGTTACTATTCCCACCCACCACATTTGAAAATTCAATTGAGCACATTTCTCACCAACCAAAAGTGGGGCCCACCAATTCTAGAATTTTCCACCAAAATCATTTATAACCTAATTTACGAATGGGTCACCTCTTAAAATTCATAATAAATTATACGCTCATTTTAACGGTTCAAAATTTGTGGACATATACTCAACTTATATATGTATAACATATCCAAAAATTACAACGATCCAGCGGTCGGATTAAATATTATAACTCACACAATAAAGGCGTAATAACACCAATTTGATCTTTTAATACCTCCAATCAGGCAAAATACAAATAAAACATCTCAAAGATTAATTCCTTCATTAATAACCACATAAATAAATCCATCATTTATATTCATATAAAATAAATATTTTCTTATCATATAAATCAATAATTAATTATTCACAAATAATATTACTGAGAATCACATTTATAATGACGTGGTAGTTCGAGGAAGAGGGGCTTTCAATAAGGATCTCTCCTTCTTGGCGCCTTGATTAGGTGACCAAACCTCTCCTTAGAGCGAGAACTTTCTAGACATTGCCAATAATGTTATCTAATAAAATTATTCAAATAATATGAATTATTGATCGATAATGGGAAAATCTTGTGCGTTGACAATTATTGAAACAATAATAATATAAAATATCAACGCATGACAATTATTGAATCAATAAAATAAACTATTGAGCGATAAGCTTCATTGTAACAATTATTGAGTAGTGCCTTCTTTACGTGCGAATCAATAATTGGTGCAATACCAAATGTCTTCTTGTTGACAACGCGTATTAGTGTGTTTTAACCAAGGGTATTCCAACGGTCTTAACGGTAAAAACTACAGCGTTATTTTTAAACAACTTATATTTGTCGTTTTCCTCATCCAATCGCTTTTCAGTTATGGGGCCCACACACACGGTTTTGTGGTAAATCGCGAATATTCACAACAAGATTTAATATTCCACGACCAAAACGAATATTCCCGACAAAATGAATATTTTATAACCACTTGCTTATTTTGAAATATTTGCGTATTTAACCCTTAACTATCCACATTAATCAAATCAACCCTTACTATTTCAAAATAATAAATAAAGGAAATTCCTTTTTATTTAAAAAAATTTTGGGGTCTTACAGTTGACTTGTAAACTCTATGTTCCCTTCAGCACATTACGATCGTTGAATTGGTTCGGCAGACATTGGGACCACTCTACGATTCCCAAAGAGGCCCTTCAAGGCAGGCACACTACGATCTTCTAAGCTCTATATTTCTGCCTTGACTTCTGCAATGTTGATCAGATTTATACACTCCAATTTCTTCAAAGCCTATCTATTATATCTCAAGATCAACCTAACAGCTTTGATCTTTTTATCTATACATTCCTTTACAGAATGATACACGTTAAGAGCTTAGATCAATCTAACAAATTTGATCTATCACTAAGTCCTTGTACATATTTTACTTGAAGGATTTTACAAATAATCATGAGCATATACATTAAAATATCAAATCATAATATGCATTCTCCCAACATCATGGTTATACTAAATCACAATTCTTGTTCATAATCATACTAATAAATTCATCTTTGCACTACGGCCAAAGATATTCATTAACAATTCATCTTTGCACTACAGGCCAAAGACATACAACTGTATTTTAGAAGAGTCAAGTAGAGCATGATATCTCCTATCTTTTACTGAATTAAAAGTGTATAATCAATATTTTATCGGCTGAGACTCGACAATAAATAATCCACATCATTGAATCATCCCTACACTACGACCGAGGATATTCATATAATCATCGATAGTGGTAAATGATTATCTTGAATAATCCACAGTTATAATCATACCAATAACTATCCATCAATGCATTACAGACGATGAGGACTTTTACCACATCATTCGTCACATTACGGTCATGATTATCTACAGAATAAATCACGGTCGTAATCATACCAAGTCCATCCATGCGTATGCGTGTAAGTACATATGACTTTCATCACGATATAATCATTATGATGATGATGATAATATAAGCATTACTCGAAGCGAAAATAAGGATAAATATTAAAGACTTTAATTTATCCAAATATTATCAATCACTTAATAAACTCATAATCTAATATTGTTAATATTATAACAATATTTTAATCACTTCTTAAACTTATAAACAATTTATTTTAATTGTTTACACTTTTACCAAATAATGCATTTAATCATTCAAAAATGCCATACTCATAAGATTTCATCATCAATGATCAAATCCCTTATCAAAAATCTGCATATACCATATATAGGATTCCCAAGCCATAAAATCCTATTTTCCAATTTTGTTACTTCACATAACATATTTAACTCATTTACTCATAACTAGATTATTTTCATGAAAAATACCAAATCAGTCCCAAAAATATTTTTTTTCTGGGATTTAGTAGAATATAGTCCCATATTGAACATATATTTTTCTCAGAATTTTTAAAATTCATTTACTATTTTTCAAAAATCAATTTCTAATTAATTCCTTAAGAAATTAGCTACCTCAAGTTTAACTCCAGAAATTCCCAAATCTTGGTAGGATCTTACACATGTTAACGTGAGCTTCCAGTTTAAATTTTATGGTCATCGGAGTTATATAACTCCGGTTATATCGTTTTTTGTCGAAAAAAATCTAAATATTGAAATAGTCATAACCTCCTCATTTTAAATTGGAATGAACTCATTTTTGGACAGGAGGTACTTTATACCATATATTTTCATGTCCCAAAAGGCCGGAATTTATTTCACAAGTTAAGTTACCGAAAATGCCCTTTTAAACTTCTAGGCAGTAGCCTTTTTGGTAATTTACAGTTTTTGACTCCTTTGCGAAAATAAGTCCACAAGAAAATTTGCAACACCTTTTCCAGTGATTCCACTTGGATAAGTTAGAAAACTCATAGATCTAACTCTAGAACTTGACCACACTCAAAAATTTGAAATATAATAGGAGATATGGTCAATTGAATTTCATACTCCATTTTTACCAAAATCTGATTTTCAACCCTTTGTGATTTCTAAGAAACTTTCATGTTTTCACATAATAACCAACATAACTCATTATAACACTTAATAATACTACATATATCCATTATTTTCATCAGTCCAATATTTTTATTATGACTTTCATCATAATCCACGTAAACAGATCATTTCCACAATTTAATAAGGAATGAATACAAAGGATCATTCACCATGCATGTGATAATCCACATAAACAGGTTATTCCAACAGAATAATAAAGAATGGAATAACAAAATAATTCACCATGCATGCGATAGACCCTTGCAGACGAGTTATTCTCAATGAGAATAATAAATAATGGAACCGGTTAAAATCGTAAATGCGTAGGCAGGATATTCTGACAGAATAACAAATAATGGAACCAGGTTTGGCGTAAACGCACAGACAGGATATTCCAACAGAATAATAAAGAACGAAATATTAGAAGAATTTTACCATGTATGCGGTACTTCGCATAAACAGGTTATTCCAACAGAATAATAAGAATGGAATAACAGAAGAATTTCACCATGTATACAGTACTTCGCATATACAGGTTATTCCAACATAATAATAAAGAATGGAATAACATAATTTGTCTACATGAATATGAAAGAAATAATACCCCTTATGAGTACCACAAATAATATCCCTTACCTTAGAAGAAACTGGGTATTGGAGTAGTGAAGTAGCAGAATACTTTTCTTCTTTCTCTCTATAGTTTCTCTCTCTAGAGTTTCAGTGAATTCGTAAGAAATAATGAAGGAATGAGCTTCTATTTATAGAAGAATGGGTGAATAATAACTAATTCATGAACGGTCCAGATTGATTTACTTTTAAGCGGACGGTCCGTATTGGTTTACTATTAAAACATAAAGCAACGGTCGTATTGATTTACTTATTAAAACTTTAAACCCAATGATCCATATTGATTTACTATTATAACTTTCCACAAGCGGTCCATATTGATTTAGTATTATATCTTCAACCAACGGTTTAAAAAATTAGCACATCTCCTCATGGAATAATATTATACCAAAAAATGATTTGGACCGAAAAAAAATATATATTTCGGGTGAATAATACCCAGTGAATAGTACTTCAGGAATAGTACCCCGTGAATAGTACCCCGACACGAAAAATATCCCAAATACCCGAGTGAACAATACTAGAGTGAATAGTAACCCGTGAATAGTACTCCGACACGAAAAGTTTCCTGAATACCCGTTTGGTCAATATAACCTCCAGACATCAATTATTATCGAAATAAATATCGATTTCCACTAACACTAATAATTCCAACACAATAGAACTATCAATTTCATCTTTAATCAACACGAACTTATACATCATTAATATTATAACTCACAATATTTAACAACCAGGTCGTTCGGGAAGAGGGGCTTTTGATAAGGATTTTCTTTATTGGCGCTTGATTAGGTGACCAAACCTCTACTTGTGAGAACTTCTAGACATTATCGATATTCAGTAAGTAATAATATGAATAACTTTGCCATCTTAATTATTGATTTAATAATATATCATATTATACGGATGATATCTTTGTGACAATAATTGCATCAATAATATGATAGATATGATGCAAACAATTCTTGTAGCAATAATTGAGTATAAGCGAGTGACTTCTCACGTAAGCATCGATAATCAATACAGGTGTGCTTCTTTATGCGACCGCGCGTATTCTTGTATTTTTACTCTGGGATAGTTCAACAGTTTTAACAGTAACACCTCCGTCATTATTTTTATAAAAAGACAATTCTGTCGTTTTCTAACTACGACAATACTTCCGTTGTGGGGTCCACCAATGATTGTGCCGTCGTACGGATATTCCCCGATAAAAAGAATATTCCCCGACCAAACGAATATTTTATAACCAATTACTTACTTTGCAAAATTTATTAATATCACCCTTAACTTTAATCCTTTTATCAATTTAACCATTTACTAAATAACATAATAATTATAAGAAAATTAAATACTTTCATTTCATAAAATTCAGGGTCTCACAGCACGAGTCTTACCGAGTATTTCCTCGACCTGTTCAACTTCATTTTGCTTTTGTGTTTCACCTCCTTCGTGTGTCTCGCCTCCTCCATTGTCTCCTTGGATTAGATTTGCAGTTTCTGATATTGGTATATTATTGTCCATAGTCTCTATCACCGCATATAAAAATACAAACAAAAATCACTATATATATATATATATATATATATATATATATTACCTGGAACAGTTTGATAACCATAAGAATAGTAATGGGCATTTCCAGGTACACTCTACTATGCCCACAAATTTCCCAATATTGATTGAATTTTAACATGAAAACAGAGTGACAAAAGTTGACTAACAAATTCAAAAAAATGTTAACATAAGTTCATATAAAATCTGAAACGGAACCAAATTGTGAAACCCTAAAATTGAAGTTAGAATTAGAAACTTAATTGGTCATTAAAACCCTAAACTTAAATTTCAAAAGAAAAAGTTCAAACCAGAAATTTTTAAGACATGATTTCAGAATAAAACCTTCAAACCTATTATTACCTAAGCAAAGCTTAATTTCAGATCTTAAATCAAATGAATAGAAAGTAAAATTACATAAACCTAGCTGAAGAATGCATATTAGAAGATAGCCGGAGCTGAAATTAGAAAAATTACCTAAGCAAAGCTAGTCGAAGCTCGGAGGGAGAGGCGGAGAGCCGGAGAGAAGATAGCCGAAGCTAGGAGGGAGAGGCGAAGAGCCGAGAGCCTAAGGCTGAGAGTGAGAGACTGAGAGGACCCTAGATCGGAGGCAGAGGCTGAGGTGACTAGCGAGTGGCGACTAAATGGCAATGAGCAAGAAAGCAGAGAGTGTTGAGTGAGAAGAGGCGTGAGAGGCGAAGTAGCGAACGAAGAAACCCTAGATCTATTTGAAAAGTGGAAAGCGATAAGTCTCTGAAGCAGTGAAGCGTGAGTGAAGAGAAGTGAGAACTGAAACTGATCTGTTAAAATTAAAATTAGTAAGTAAATAACTTTCATATAATGGAATTAGGGCCCAGGTTACTTCTAGAACCATGCAAATCATGAATCAAGCCGAACAGGTTTAAGCCGGTATATCTTAGAATAATTTTCTTAGGAGCCGAACCGTTTTAGATTTATCCCAAATCGGCCGGTTCAGATCGGTCCGGTTCGCCCAAAAACCGAAAAAACCGATTTTTTTCCCACCCCTAGCCCTAGCTAGCTACCGTGAATTTTTTGAAAATTTTATAAGCCTAAAAAATTCTTATATTTTTATTTAGGCCCTCCAAAATATAAGGAAAAAATAAAACATACATAATATTTTTTGAACAAAAATATAAGAAAGTACTCCTTCTATTTTCATGAATTATTTATATTTTAAATTATAATATGAATATCAAATTTTATAATTTTTTACTCTATTTTGTATGGATCCGATTACAATAAAATAAATTTTATAATAAATTGATCAATTAATCAATACAGTATTAACACATAAGAAGAGATCATTTCTCACATATATATCGACATTATATTAATCAATTATATAGTATAAAAGGTAAACTATTGAGAAGTCATGGTCATTGGACTCGTCACATAAGAATAATCCTAGTGGAGCCTCACCTCACCTCACCTCACCTCACCTCACCTCACGGCCAATATTTTTTAATTCAGTCTAATAAGGCGGCTCTAGCTGGCTATATGTTCTTGTTTTATCATCACAAATTTTATTTTTCAATTATGGATTGTCTGCTCTTAATAATATCTCACCCATATATAATAATGCCTTCCCATTTCTTATATTTCTATTTTCTTTAACCCAATCTGTTTGAATAAATTAATTATTGTTAAATATTCGTCCACGCTCAATCACCAAAACACGTCAAATTTTTTACAGAAACGAACTCACACCATGCGCTCAATCACCAAAGCACGTCAAATTCTTTACAAAAACGAACTCACTAAATATAGTCTGGATAAAATTTAACAATGGAGATTTGATGTTCTAGTGCTGTAAAATAAAATAATATGAATGCGAATCTGATGATTAGGGTAGAACTTTGTATTTATAGTGATTACACAGATTATATATTGACACTTTTCATAGAAGTTGAAAATTAAATACAATTAAGAATCTTAGATTCCTCAAACTACTCAACTGCCTAAATAGGTTTCTACGTAAGGTTAAAGACTTCAACGTTAATTTTGGCTCACCATATAATGCGGACCCAAATAAGTACGCCCCAACAGTAATGATTATCATAATTCAAATATTAGCCTTTTGTCGCAAAAATTTACTATTCCTGCATTTTGGCATTTTTCTCATGATTCTTTTTTCAAATGTTTAATATTATTTTTCTTTGTTTTCGTTACCTTTTTGTGATTATTAGAAAATTTTGCATCTTGATTTGTTTGGTTATGCAAAGAACAAAAGAAGGCAAAGACTCTCTTTTTAATATAATTTTTAAAAATAATGGTAGAATGGAAATATATAGGAGGCAAGAAATTGTCCGTTGGAGCGGCTAAATTGAATTTTAAATAAAATAAAATATAACTAGTCCCTCCTTCCCCCACTTAAAACTTTTTTGGCTGTTTTTCAATGATCAAAATCTGAATTTAATTGATAACTATTCATGAGTTCTTATATTCAACAAGATTCATTATTCACTCAAATATTATTCACTTTTATTATTGAACACTTTTCATAACGGAGATATTATTCACGAATGATTCTTATTCACGGGTTCTTATTCACTTTAATTACTATCCACCGAATATTATTCATTCGAATTATTTGGGGTACTTTTTATGTTAGGTATTTATTCACGAGATACTATTTAGAAATCTTATTCACGAGGATATTATTCACGGGATACTAATTACCCGAAAAATACATTTCTTTTCTGTCCAAATTATTTTTTGTACATGAATATTATTCTTGAATTTTACTCCACAAAGTAGTATCATGTTGACAATTTGAACGTTATTGAATTCTGGATAAATTAAATTATAAATCTTTAAAATTTATCCTTGAACTTGTTTTATTGAATTGTTATGTCATGGTCAACATCCTCATGCTTATATTGTGATTAAAGTTATCTTTGGCTTACGTGCATAGATGGACTTGGTATGATTATGATCAGGAATTATTCGGTATAATCATGATCGTAAATTCGTAATGTAACGAATGATGTGGTAAAAGTCCTCATTGGCCTGTAGTTCATTGATGGACAATTGTTGGTATGATTATTACTAGGAATTATTCGGTATAATCATGACCATTGATGATTACATGAATATCCTTGGCTGTGATGCAGGGATGATTCGATTTTATTTATTAAGCTGAGTCTCAGCGATAAAGTTGATGAAAAACTTTTTAAATCATAGAAGATAGTAGTTTTATGTTCTACTTGACTTTTCTAATGGATTGCTTATTCCGCTGCAGTTGTTGATCTAAAACTTGTTGTGTATTGTATTCTATCAGTTGTTATACTGTTGAAGACTAAGGATAATTTATTCTGTATTATCTTAGTCATAATATTTCTTACTGGGCTAGTTGAGCTCACCCTTTGCTTTCATTGTTCTCTTCAGGAAATGAGAATATAATTTGGGACTAGTCGGAAGCGCGGTGTACTGGTCAGGATGATAGCATTAGTAGTCTTCACTATTACATTAAATAGCGTGACAATAAATATAATGAGGACTCCATTGAGTGTGGATATTGTCTAGAAGGCAATATTCTTATATTTAAACTCACTCATTATGTTTTTTTCAGTATATTACCTTAAGCAGCTTTATAATTAAGTTTGTATTTGATTTATGTACCATGTATTTGGCGACTCAAGATGAGTGATGTATACTTATTTTTTAGGCGTCATAATACGAGTTGAGGCAAAGGCGGGAGGCGAGAAGGAGGCAGGATAGTCTGAGGTCAAGGCGGGAGGCTGATCAAGGAGGCAAGAGGGTGAGGAAGGAGGCGAAAGGCGGCGGAGGCGACATAAGGAAGAGGTGGTTGCCGACAAAGTTGCCGACAAAGGTGAGAGAGAGAGAGAGAGAGAGAGAGAGAGAGAGAGAGGCATAGACTGATACGGCAGGGGGAAGGGTCGGAAGGAACTGGTGGAGAGACGAGATATATATGAGAGAGAGTGAGAGATCAACTAATGAGGCGACTGAAGAAATTAAATGAGATAATTTGGGTTTTAAAACTTATTCTCGACGAAGTTTTCGTCGACCTTGTTGGCGGAAACCTTGGTGCCAAGGTCGATATTAGAGTATTTATAACAGAACTATAGTCGACGGAATATTTCGTCGATATTACCTTATGACCGACGGATTTTATTCAGTCGACTATAGTTTCGTCGGATTTAACCAGTTTTTTTGTAGTGCCTGTAACTCGTGCTCAAGAACGACTATGTCTCTGTTTCAAATTATATGATCATTATTGATTTTTGAAACTCAATTTGAGACATTTTTAAATTCAAAATTGCGATGACTAATTAAAAATTATCAAATAATAAAATTTACAATGAGTAATACCTTTTAAATAATTTACAATATTATCATTCATGTATTGATTAAAATTAGAAAAAAATTATGTCAATTTTAAATTTTAAAATCACTTAATTAATTAAATTGACTTTAAAAAATCAACAATGACCAGACCAAATAATATAAAACAAATGGAGTATCACTTCCCCTTGAAGTTAGTTATAAGTGGCCTTAGAAATAAAAACATAGTTCACAATATTGTTATCTTAGAACTAATGGTAGAATAAAATAATTTGTAGTCCAATTCATCCGTCGTTGTTGCAAATAACATAGCTTTAGTGAATCATCTTGTTCTTACTCATATTAATCCAAAGATGAATTAATATTGCGAGTGCACGATTTTTGTGAGGTTTTGCAGTGACTAAAATTTTGCTACCTCCTCGACTCTTTTTCTTGAGCTAGGTTGATTGTTAATTTTAGTGCGATAAATTTGTACAAAATTATTCTATATATTTGCACATCTTCTTATTTACGTAGTTTTAATTTATTTTGTTGTGATGTTCATGAATGTTTTGTATATTATAAAGATATATTTTCATCTTTGGATCTTTGGGATGGGATTATTTCGATGATTTGTACAAGTATTTTTGTTTTACTAATTACTAATATTACAGATAAGTCATGGTACAGAATTACAAAATAAAACCAAATTTACTAAATGTATATATCAATACATAAGATTAGATATAATTACAAGAGACCCCTACTTATTACACATCTTTTTAAAATTATTACTACTAATATTTATTCACGTAAGTCGTAAAATATTTGTAATATATTTCATTTTCCTTAATTTTATGATCGATAAACCTCAATTCGAGGTCTCACTTTCCTCCCAACAATTTCTCTCTCTCTAGCTCTTGAGGAAATCTCCCTTCTAACTTTACTTCTCTCCTTTTTGTTTTAGTTATTGTGTAATTTATTCTCACATGCAGAGCAGCAAAAGTTCGGTCAAAAACAGATGGATCTTTTCATGCAAGTATACATGCATTAGGGACACAGGAATTATCATCTTTAAACCATCACGGTTTTGTAGAATATGTAGTGGTTATCGATCATGACCATGTGAGTTGAAATTAAGATGATATGGGAATTTGGTGAGTATTCATATTATTCTTAAATTGTTGATCAGATCTTAGCCAAGTGATTAAAACTGATTTTTAGGTTTTAGATTCGATTTTTACTTGTGTTAGTTTATTTCTTCCATTATGAGAAATTTGTTTTCTCATTATGTCAGATTTGATTGATTTTTGATATTTTAATAGTGATGATGCAAATAATTATGGAATTATATTGCTCAAAAAATGGGGCTTTCAAAAACAAAAAAAAATATTATCATTAAATTAGCAAATTATTGCCCACTAAGCAAATCAAAACCTAATCCTCTAGTATATTTGTTCTAAAAAACCAATTGCATTTTCAACTACTTCAAATGTATCAAACTAATGGAGAAATGCAATTTATTTTAAGCACATGATTTGCTTATTTTTAGGAACAGTAATACTGGCTCAAATTTAATAGTAGTTTGTTAGAAACAAAAAATGTGTCATTTTTCCCACATTGCATAAATATTACTCTCCTGTCCCAAATTAAATACTCAATTTTGATCTTTTTTTAAAAAAAATTAATTGGATTTTTTTACGCATATAGAAATACATTTTTTAAAGTACAAAAATTGAGGTTAGTAGTAAATTGTATATACTTTCTTTTTGATTATAATCTCTTTATCTATATTTTAATAAAAATGATATAAAATTAATTTTAAAAATAATTAAATTGACTTTAAAAATTAAAATTGACCAAGGAAATATGAAGTAAATAACATTCACTTTAAGAGGTGGTAGGATCTCTCTCTAACAAGTGGAATATATATATATATATATATATATATATATATATATATATATATATATATATATATATATCCATCCACAAGAATCCCTAGGTTGTTGGGAAGAAGAACTTTTTGGCTCAAATTGCCACAACTCATAGCTTGTTACTTTAGTTTTTTTTTTTTTTATAATAGCTTCACAGGTTGTAGTTATTTGAAGTAAAAAAAATTATTCTCCTAACAATGGTTCTTTGTGGATGGAGACCCTATATATATATATATATATATATATATATTGGTTCAACTCCATCGTGACACTGTGGGTTGAGACATGTTTTATACATTGATTTGACATGAATCAATATTAATTTGTGTTGATATATTCGTGGACACTATAACGTTAATAAAAAAAAAGAAGTCGATATTTTTACATGATATTTTAATATTTTTATATGAAAATTGTCGCTATAAATACTATAACCGTCGCTATAAATATATTACGACACTTTTTATGTAAAAATATAATTTTCGAAAAAAATCACTATTTTTATGGTAACATTGTAAAACATAAATTTTTATAAGGAGAGAGAAAGAGAAAGAGTGTTCTCATAAAATAAATTCAATAAGGGATAGTTTAGTTTCAACTCTCTTCCAACCCAAAAGAATCTCAACCCTCAAAATATTAAAAAAGTCGTGAATTTTTTAATAACCCTTAAACCATACTCAATTAATTAATGTCACCATTCTCATATATCAATTCATCATCTTCATTCTCTTCTTCATATCATTATTTACTTGTGACTTAATTATCAAATGATTCCCTTCATTTTGATTTTATCTCAAGAGAAGAAAAAAAATATACACACTAGCTAAAATCTTTTCAAAAAATTCATTTGAAAACTAATAATATATACTAGCTAGAAAACTCACATAGACTTGTATCCAATCATTACTTACCCATGCGTCTTTATTCTGCAATTTCCGTTTCATATTTATTTTGTATTCTTGTGCATATAAGATTGTAGGACCTAACCTCAAGGACTGATCAATAATTCACTTCACATGCATGCATCCACAGAGAACAAAATTATATTGAGTTATGTACATGTGTATGATTGTGAGGGGAGGAAGAAACTTCAAAAAATTATTCAATTTGTGATAATATTCATTTTTTCCCCCATGAGTGTGCACGTGGCCGCACATACTTCAAATAAGTACCCTACCATTAAAATATTAAAATCTAGTTCATGGGGTGGATTCATGATACCCTAACAAGCTTCTTCATATAACAGGCATCCCCTTCATTACACTTACTAATTTTCCATAAGATATATTCATTGACTTAAATATTAGGTTTAGTAACAAGATAAAATTTGTCATTTTAGTAACACAATAAAATTCATCGTTAATAATTGTGTGCCGTTAAAAGTGTTACTAAAAATAATATTTGTGTCGTTAAATTAATGTGTATTAGAGAATATGAAAGATTTCTTGCTCCATATATATATATATATATATATATATATATATATATATACACACACACACACACACACAGAGAAAGTTTCAGGTGTTAGTGGAATTCAAGATATCTGAGCCTTCTATAGCATGCCAGTTCGGTTAATCTCTTTAGTTCAACAATCAAAGTCGTCAAAATTATAACGACCAGACCATAGGCAAATCATAGACATATATATGGTTTCTTATTTTATAGCGACGGATTGAAGCCTCCCGAACAATCGCTATATGGGTGGTCGCATGCATGATGCGGACAAGTGAAAGCTCTTTTGTGTGTGTGTGTGTGTGTATATATATATATATATATGATCCGGATCGATCAGTCATACTTCTTCTTTACTCACCGCCTTTACCTTTAGGCGACGGTTTTTGGTCATACAACCGTCGTTTATACTTTTAGCGATGCTATATGTTGTTAAAATCATGGCTAAAAAAAGTAGAGCGATGGTTGTATGGCCAAACCGCTCGCCAAAAAAAAAATGAAGAAGATAAAATGATGACTGATCCGGATCAGATATATATATTGAAAGGATCAATAGTATACCCTTTATCCAACATAACTTGCATATCCCCTTTTAGCGACGGTTCGATCGACTGTGTATATACATTTTTTTCATATATATATATAGGGGTTTCATCCACAACAATGATTCTTTGGGAAGAACCCTTTTTTGGCCCAACCACTACAATATAGGGTAAAAAAGGGTTGTTAATGAATCAACCCATATATATATATAGAAAAAATATATGTCTGTATTGTGTATTCTGTGATACAGTATGATGGTAGTTTTTGCTATTATAGCGGTTTAGTTTCACCAATCGTCATAGTTATAAAATTTATGGCGACAGGTTCTGAGGTCGTCATTGCCATACCAAAAAAAATCGTCATAAGCCTCTTATGTAATATACAAATGTGATATATATATAAATTTATATATATATATATATATATATATATATAACTCACTTGGTATCCAGAATTTTCAATGATTGAGATTTTCTTTTCATATTTTCCTCTTTCATGTATAAATTTGTCGGATATCAAAATGACTAATAGTATTCATGCTAAGAGTAGTCAAAAGGCACTTGGGGTTGGGGGGTCCTCTATCAAAATAGTGCTATGACACCTTTAATAGTGAAGAGGATCATGAATGTGAAAGGACGATATCGCTCTGTCACATGCCTATTGAATTATATTGGTTCATCGATCACGAACCCAAAAAATAGTAGGATCCTACGTATCGATACAATGGACCATGATTGAACTCGTCCGTTAGAAGAAATTGTAGAGAATATAAATTTAGGCCGGGCGCTAATATTGTCAAAATAAAAATGAAAATGATAGTATCAGAATAAATATATATATACATTTAGCGACGTATTTATATATTATCGTTGAAATTTTAGGCCTTTTAAGGTTAAACGAGTTGAGTTTCATTGTAAAACAAATTTTAAAAATTAATTAATTCAGATGAATTTTTATAGGAAAAAGAAAGTCCACAAGGGATTGAAAATTTGATAGGAAGTTGCTAGCTTCTTGATGATGAACTACTCACCTAAACAAGGGAATTTTTCCAGCTTTTTCCAATCAGACACATCTCTTATGTTTCAAGAAAACATCAAAAAAAAATTCTTTCCCTTTATTATGAAATATCACAATCAAGAAATCTCCATCAAAGGGACCCCATTCCTCTCTTCCTCACAGAAGTAGTAGTAGTTTTTTTGGCCCATAAAGGACTACTCATGCAGTGTCCTGATAATGAAAACTGCAAAAGTTTTGCCTTCCCTTTCACTTATAAGTACTTTATTTATTTATTTATTATCCACAGTTCTCTAATTTACCAATGTTTGGATCTAGATAAATGTTAGTATTTCAAGAAAACTATAGGACGAAGGAATTTGTGGCTTTCCATTTAGATCAAAAGTAATTTCCCTTTCATGTTGACTAACAGTTTGATTTCTCTCTCTCTTTTTTTCTTGCGGGGACCTTCAGTGGCGGATGCAGATTTTCGTCAAACGGGGAACTTTTATAATTAAATTTAAAATAATAATAATATTAAATTTATCAAATACAAATTATAATTAAAAACACATAAAAATCGCTACAAATCATTATTTGAGACTTTATTTCTTGAAACTGTTTCGTAATCTTCTCATTTTCAGTGGTATCAAAAATATCTTTTTGTGAGGTGGTTGTTGATTTGAGACATAACTAATTAATTCTTGAATAGGTTCGACAAAAAGAGATTCAGATCGAAAACGTTTAGTAATGCTTGATCTTTAAAAGTTTCTTCCACACACACACATATATATATATATATTCATCCTATTTCTGAATATCAAATACAAATTTACAAAATATATAATAAAAAAACAAAACCAAAAATAATTTGATATTATGAACAAATTAAACGCCCACTACTATAGTCTTTAATCAAAATGAAATATTCACAACTTATTTCTTTATTGATTTAAATTCAACATCAAATGACACACATGTCAAAATTTTTTAATATATATTGTAAAGATGTTTTGCATGTATAGATGTACTAATTAGCATGAAAAATAAAAATAAATAAGAATCAAAACTAAGTAATTAACCACTAATGAACAATTAGATAAAATTTAATGATATTTAACTTTAATTTAAATTTTTTGACAAAATCAAATAGACTCGTGCAAATAAAAATTGAAATTTGAAGTTAAAAGAAGATATTAGAAATTTCTAATTATCCCCTTGACCCAAACTTTTATTTATTTATTTTTTTATTTTAGGGTGGGCTCCAATTTACCATCTTTAACACTATACTAACAAAAAAATAATCAAGGGTGGGCACTTGCCTCCTGCCTCAAATGCTTGTTCGGGAATGACTTATAAGTTAAAATCTAAATTGATTTATAAGTTTCTTTAAATTTTGACTTATAAGTAAAAATGTTCGGCATCAATTTGATTTATAAATCAAAAATTAAGTTATAACACGTTATGAAGGTGTTCGGCTCATAATGACTTATAAGTTAAAATAAATGTAAAGATTACTAAAAATAACAGTACTAAAAAGAGGGGTAAAATAGATATTACATTTGATCAAACTAACTTATTTTAAAATGACTTATAAGTAATTTTAAAATAAGTTACAAATACTTAATAATTTTTTTACTTCAAAATTAACTTATAAGTAGAAAAATAAATCATTCCCAAACAAGTAAATAATAACAAATGACTTATAAATTGGTTTGACCAACTTATAAATCATTTCGAACAGGCTCTTAGTGCGTCAGCCCCTGCCTACCCCCCTCTCTCTTTCTCTCTCTCCAGTTAAAAGCACTATTTTTAACTTGGGGAGTGGTTAACATTAAGTTAACTTTGATCGATTGGCCGTCTGATGTAAATAGCGCGAGAGAATGTGATTTGTCCATGCGCCATTGTATTTGTATTAGTCAATTGACCAATTTATCATAAAATTGAATTCATGGTAACCAAATCCTTTAACTTGAATCAGAATTCAATACCTACCAAACCTTACATGCATCCATGGCTCTTATACATTAAGTACTCTGTGTCGGTTCCAAAATAAGAGTCTCATTCGAAATTTGACTTTTTTGTATGTAATTAAGATGTAGTAATAAAAAGTTTTAAATCAAATTAGACTCATTTTGGGATGGGAGCCGAGGTAAGGGGGAGGAAATGATTTAAAGATTTGTCAAGAGTAAAAACTATCTCCATCCTTAGCAGACACCGATAGACACCCATTTAAGAAAAAAATGGTTTATTGAATGTTATATTTGAATTTTTGTGCTTTTCATCTGATTCAAAGTTGGAGAGGTCCATTATTGAAAGAGATAGGTAAGGCTAAAGTAATAAAAAAATTCCAAGGGAACCCAAAAAGACTTAGAAATGTTGCAGAATGCCAGAATGTCACCATCTCAACTTAAAAAGAATAAAAACTATTGGGGTTAAAAAAGCTCAAATCCATGGTAAACAAATTAAAAAAAGAAAAAGAAACCCAAAAAGTAAAACATCTTTTTGAATAGTTAACAGACATAAATTACTACCAGTGGCTCCAAAGCATATCAAGAATAGAAGATAAATGAATGGAAACATGAAATAGTACTTGTTATGAAACTCTACCACAATTACATACAAAAGATGATCAGCAACAAATATGAAGATTCTCTTTAGCAACTGCTAGGTATTGAAAAGCTGAGAAATTCTGTATCAGAACCTATTTACAGAACGGAAATAAAGGGAACATTCAAAAAAAAAAAAAACTCTATAGCACACACCTGTTGAATTTGAAGCTTTCCCATATTGAAAGCAATTAAGCGCAGGCTAAGAAAAATGTCCGAATGTGGCAGATAGTCTCTGAAAATTCTTAGAATATATGTCGGCAGCAGCTTGTAGAGGCTGCTGTTGTTGCTGGTTTTGATGCCATGGAGAATTTGGAGAGAATTGCGTTTCGGGTTTAGTCTCATGAGAATTGTACATATGATCTTGAGCAGAATGATTTTGCGTTGAATTTAGCAAGAATGGAGCTTGGAGATATTCACTCCATTTGATTTCATCTTGTTCTCCTTCCACAGAATGAATTTGAGCTTCTTTTTCCAATTTTCCGCCATCTGTTCCTCCCCAACAAAAAGCAACATTACTATTGTTAGTATTATTGGTCTCAAAATTATACGTCATAGTATTTGTACTGCTGCTACTGCCACTGTTGGTAATTGCATTGGCATCCCAATTCTGCATCCTGTTGAGATGAAATGACCCCATCGAATTGGATACCGGTGGAATGATAGTGGAATTGAATTCCGACATCATTTCTGATGATTTTGAGGCCGGATTCATGAAGAACAGATTAGTGGAGTTTAAATTCACCGACAGGTCTATTTCAGGTCGTCCATAGTTAAACTGGTGGAAAGAGAGATACCCCGCCAAGTCCGAATTAGGCTTGGTTGTGGAGGTTTCATGGGAGGTAATAAACCTATTTAGGAAGAATTCTTGTGTTGGTGGCGGCGTTGCGATATTGCAATTGTTTTCTATAAGTGGATATCGGTTTATTGATGCAATGGGAGGTTGTGGTGGTGGTTTTGGCTTGTCCTTTGTTATTTCTTGGTTGGAGTTTTCGTGATCAACAAAGTTTAGCTCATATGATTCTTCTTCCGATGCTTTGTCATTGTTTCTGTTATTGCTTGTGGATGGTTTTTCTTCATGCTCAAGCTCGGAGAGGGGTTTGTGAGTATTGGGATCAATGCCTTTTTGCCTTAGTTTTTTCTTGATGGAAGAGTTCCACAAGTTCTTGATTTCGTTATCGGTTCTTCCTGGTAATTGAGCTGCAATTTGAGACCATCTGATGAATTGTATTAGTATTAGTATTACATACATGATAGGAAGTACTGCAAAAAAAGAATCATAGAGTTCAATGGTGATTAATTAATAATTACTTGTTGCCAAGAACTGCATGCAGTTCAATAATCAAATTCTCTTCTTGTTGTGAGAATGTCCCTCTTTTTAGATCAGGCCTTAAGTAGTTGATCCACCTTAGCCTGCAGCTTTTTCCACACCTTTGAAGTCCTGCAATAGTTCAAATTTTGAAAGAAAAAAAATCAAGAAAAGGGCATGTGTATATTAGTTTTGAATGCATTTTTGTTTGGCATTTGAAAATTTGAACAGTAGAAATTAAAAATGGAGAAAAATGAACAATATTTGGGCATACATGTATGTATGTATGTACCTGCTAATTTTGGGACAGAACTCCAACAGCCATGTCCATACTTTGTTATATGTTTGACAAGTTTTTCATCTTCCTCTGGTGACCAAAGGCCTTTCCTTAGCTTTTGCTTGTAACAACAAGAATGCCTCCCCATATGAAAGAAAAAGACGAAGAAAAAGAAAAAGAAAGCTATAAAAAAGTTGTATCTATAGAAAACTAGCTAGTTACTAAATTGTCAGCAAAAGGAGAGGGGGAGGCTCCTATGTAGCTAAGGATGGAGAAAGGAGGAGAGAGATGATAGGGAGAGTTTAGAAAATGATAGGGCAGGCTGGTAGGGAATCAAATTAATAGGAGGGCTGAAAGAGAGAGAGGTTTCTTTTCAAGAAGAGGGGTGAGTCCAGATTGTGGTTCTAAATTTAATATGATTTGTTTTTTTTTTTTTGAGAATTTATATTATTATAATTTTATATATTTCGTTGTGGGTATCGGTTAGATAGATATTCCGACTTATTTACACAAAGAAAATAAGAATTTTTCAATACGATTATCACCATTTATGTTATTGTTTGTTTTTTAAATGTGAAGATGGAGCTCCAATTATCTGACTTGCATCTGTCTCATCAAAAAGTTTGAGAATTAATTAATGAGTTTGACAGCACTGGTGTGGGGTATATGGACAGATATTTATGGTAGAAAACAGGAATATTTTTTCAAGTTCAATCCCCTTTCCAATTTCCATATCAGTAAAAATTTCATAAAGATTGTGGCACAGTGTATTAAAGGACTGTTTAATGTAGTTGAAGATTATGACAATCAGATTATAAAATTTAAATTCAATTATTTTGTACTAGTAAGAGTTTTGATTTAATTTGTTTAAGGGTATCCTTAAAAGATTAATAAATACATATAAAACAAACACTATTTATACCAATTTACTTGCAATATGATTCAAATAAACTGCATATATATATACAACATGCACCAAAGTTATCACAACATTCTAAAAGAGGCGGCAAGGCAAATAATCCTATTTTATGGCCAACCCAAAATTATTTATTTATTTTATTTTGTTTAAATCATTAATTTTAGTATATACATCTTCATATATATATATATATATATATATATATATATATATATATATATATATATATAAACAATTGTACTTAACAAAGAAGACTTTTATTGTATTGGTTAAGAAATGAACCAAAGTCTTTGTTGAGATTCCAATTAAACACAAAATCATCCAAATGATTAGAAAAGGTAAGATGTTCTTGAAGATAAGTAAATAAGTAATGGCCATGATTAGTTAATACCTGCAATTATATATAGTTAACTGCATTAAATAAATGAAAGCAAGAACTATATATATATATATATATATATATATATATATATATATATATACGGTTAGACATTCTCTTGTCTTTTCTGACAACTCTGAATTAAATACTCCTTGGTAACTTCTTTGCCAGCATTTTTTTTAAATATTTTATTTGGTTCTTTAAATAATTATTTATGAGACCATTTATATTTAATATTTGGAAACCAAGGGCATCTTTGCTTTCTCTCACAAGAACTCCCAATTCTACCAACTCCAAGAACCATTTATCTCCCAAGAAAGAATCAATTTACATAAATAATAATAATAATAACCCACAAAAATTTCAACTGTTTTGGAATTTTTAATTTATTTATAGTTTTTTTTGGGGAGAAAAAAGATGTCGGTTTCTTGTCTACATTCGGATATTGTAAGGCTAAAAATTAACTAAAGAAAATTGAATAAGTAAACACAACCGACAATCACAATAATGTGGTTGTCATATACTGAATTGAATTATGAATTACTGGAAACTTGAATGAGGACAAGTGCTTTGATTAATTATTTCAAGTTTTACAGGTAATGATCTTAAAATAAGACAATTTTATCACAGTATCATTCAATTAATCTAGGCATATCTTTATGATTAATTGGATAAGTTTTTTTAATTTAATTTCATGGTATGCTTAATTTTTATACTAAAAATCACATTTCGAGGTGTAGGAGTGTTGTTAATTTGAAGAACTTTTTTAGTTGTGATGATATTATTCAAGAAATGTACTAATTGATATACATAATAGCATGAGTTTTGCATGCATGTTATGGTTTAGGTATTTCTACATATACATACAACATTAATTTCAATATTTATACAACTGAATAGATTAGAATTATCGATACCGAAGTTATACTGTGAGTACAATGTGCATGGCGTTGTCAGCATAGAACATGAAATGAAAAAAGAATAAATATTGCATACATCAAATTGCAGCTGATAATCCCGCCACTTGTCTCAGTGGTTTAAAGAAGAAGTTCGGAGGTCTTGAGTTCGACTCCTATTCGAATCTGCATATATAGGGATCAAGATCACGGACCGCAAATGTAAGCCTATTTCGAAAGTCTTGTTCGAAATTGAGAGGTTAGTCCGACGTAAGTCCGATACTCCACATATCAAAAAAATAATAATTTGCAGCCAGCCTGGTCGAATAAATACTTGCATGGACTGATACTTGTATTATATGCAACAAATAAGTTCCAACATGTTTGTCTAGGTGCTAACCTTTTCATTTTCTTCTTCTTCTTTTTTTTAATTACCAATGAACAATAAGTTAATCACATTATAAAGATGCGAGGTGGGCGCTTAGTCGCTTAACACAAAATCAACGAAAAGATTTGTTCAACTTTATAAATATTTAAGATGCATGGTTTTCCGACAAGAGATCTGCCATGTATTGTAATAAATTTACGCTGAATTATATTTATGAAATTTATCAAAAATAAGATTGATATGAATTATAAAAGGACCATCTTATTACATATTTTTTCAAAAAAATTACCATGAAAACTTATTCATTAACTTAAACATTTGCAACATATAACATATATAATTTTCCTTCCCACAATATATATTAACAATTTACTTTATTTTCCGAAGATAAAGAAAAACCTAGGTGAAGTCTGTGAATGAAAGCAATAGCTTATCTGCAAATAGTACTTTTGTGGAAATACTAGCATACACTCATATATCCCAAAACAACAAATATATGGGTACCAAACAAAAACTTGAAAAATAATTACGGATGTAACTTTGTCTATAGAATTAGTCAAAAACTAACATGTCAACTGATACAACTATTTGTTATACCAATTATATATAACGAAATGATTGCATCCACAATTTTTTCCACAATATTTGTCCGATATATATATATAATTTTATTTATTCTAAGATGCTCTCGTTTGACTTTTTTTCTCTCTCCCAAACAATACGTTAGTACTTCTGCCGCTGCTATGGACATGGATGACATTTTTGCCGGTAGATTAAGGATACACTTAACATAACAACACATTTGAATAACTTCCTTATGCCTTGGATAAATTTTCAGACGGGTAAAAAGGAGTATTCTCGAAAAGAAAAGAGAGGTCACGTGCAAAGCAAAACAAATCTCAAAATTAGTAAACAGAGGACTAATAACTTCAAAATATTAATAGTGGTGATCCATTAATAGCGTACTAAATACAATTCTCCAAATATAGTCAAAATAATCAAAACTTAAAATTCAAACAACCCAGATAATTAAAAGCAACTCTCTCATCACATCAAATTTCAATCATCCCCTCTTAAACCTCGCTTAAGAATAAATATGACGTGCCTAATCGCTTCAAAGACGGACATGAGATATACAAATTAAAGACATACAACTAACATACGGAAACAACTGAGACAAAAAACTGAACAAAGCCTCAAGTGTAAATACTGACAAAAATATAATCTCCAAAGATCTGAATGAAATATATCTGAATCAACAGAATTGATGAAACTAATAGACGAATAAAGAAATAACGAACTGAAGTAACTAACTCAATGAATTGAACTGAACAGAAATAAACAAAACTAATACAATAAAATAATAGGCTAAAACAAATGGCTGGGTTTATATCATACCGAATGAGCTCAAAAATATATCTTGCCACACAGGCAAGTCAAACTAATGCCACACAGACAAATCAAATGATGCCACACAGGCAACCAAAATAATGCCACACAGGCAAATCCCACATTGGATCGCGAATCCAAATGTATGCAAATCGGATAGTGTCTTTGGCACAACATCACCAATCCATGAGCGTAAAAACAGGTTAACCCATACGCCTCCACAACAAAAAACACAAATGGCCCACTTCCTCCTGAGCCCAACGAGACGCCGTGGACTAATCACACCGCCAGCGGAAGTGTCATGCCTCTCGCATTCAAGACGACGTCACGTGGTACCCCCACGGTGGTTATAGTCCGTATACCCTACGGTATATTCTAACAAAAATACCATGTCACAACACACGCAACATAATACCAACAAAAGGGTTTATATGTATATGTTGAACCAAATCAAATTATAGTCACAAAGGTCTCAAAAGAAGGTAGCAACATGCATCGCTTCTACAATTATCAAAATAAATACTAAACATGATATCCTAATTCAAAGAGTACAAATACAAGTCATGTGTATCAACTCCAAAATGAAACTAATATATCAATTTCACAAGAAACAACTATGTGAAATAATAACAGAAATTCGAAACGAGGAACAAAATGAACAATTCAAATTTAACAAAAGTATCGCTAAAAGAGTATTGAATCCGTACCTGATACTTCCAAACCATTTATAGCACACTCCACAAAATCTTACCCTCAAATGCCAAAGATATCAAGTACAAAATGTTATTCGCAACCTAAACATATTCACCTCAAATTAAAAACAATCCAAACTAATAATTTCAAAATAATTCATAATTTATTTAATATGCCTTTAATCATCGCCTTAACTCAATTATTAATACTCCAAAATTTATATATTAAGTATAACTCTTTAAATTCCCTCCGATCGAACTAATTACACAAATTATTAAAATAAATTAATAAACTATGCGTTAAATTATTAATTACTAATTATTTTATTTTTATTTTTTTAAACTCATATTATTATTATTATTAATCATATTAATATAGTCAAAATCTGTAAATTTATAAATTCTATAACTATATACACCTATTGATAATTCTCTTCCGTCTGAACTGATATAAAAGTGCTTCTTCAAATAAAAGAAAAAAAAACCCAGCTAAACCTGAAGATAAAAAGTTGGTAGCAAATTAAAGTTTGTCACTGTGGCATGTAGAGATGATAGAGCTTTCAGACTATTTACGTAGCATCCCCACATTAATACATTGAAAAATATGACTAAGCCAAACTTAATGAGCAAGTCACTATTAGGATTCACAATTCTTCATGTTGACTGCACATGTTATTACGATATATATTTCAGATTGTATTGCATAGCAAAAACATAAATGAAATCGCATATCAATAATTAAATACTTCCTCCGATCGAACTTTATTTGTCCTCCAAATTACCAATCTTAATTACTCTATTATCATCTTTTTTTATAAAAAACTTGCATAAACTTAATTCCTGAAGCAAATCTCAACTTACACAATTTAATTAGAACTTCACATCCTCTGTTGCAAAAATCAAACTTTACTAAAAATATAGATCTAATTAAATTGATAACTACACCTAAACCAATCTAATAAAATATATAAGGATTATATTAAATTAACTATTAATCCATTAAGCTGCTCTCACCGATTGATTAATTGGTCACTGATGTAATACTATATATATATATTAATTCACAAAATAAAGTATACTGATTCACAAAGTAATAATATTATCTTACTGAAAGAATCTTCTTCCGTTTTGTTTTGTTCTTCCACAACCGCTTTTCCCCTTCTTTTTCCTTCATTAAGGTAAAGCGTATGAGAGTCTAATTAGGTTTTACTTGTTTATTTATATATCTTATTGTGTCTCCTAATTTTAATAGGATTTTAATATTACCCAAATACAAAATAGACCCAATTAGTATAAAAGCCCAAATTAATGTAATCACATACTTATTATAGTTCACACAAATTAAATACAATTTGACCCAACATAAGAAAAGCCCAATTAAAATATGGATTTAAATATTATTTATTTATTTTATTTCTTTATTATTATTATTTTTTACTAGGGTATTACATCACTACCCTTAAAAAAGATTCCGCCCCTAATCAAAAGAATGAACGATACCTAATTATCAAAAGATGAGGATGCTCCGCTCGAATAGACTTCTCTATCTCTCAAGTGGCTTCCTGCTCAGAATAATTTTACCACAAGACTTTAACAAAAGAAATTATCTTTCTCAATTTTAATTTAATCAGTTATTTAATTATCTACTAAAAGAATTTAATTTTCCAAACAAAACAAGGAAGAAAACAAGAAAACAAGATCATTTACCTTTTCCCATTTAAACACAATTGTATAAGATAAAATTAATTAATATTTAATTATATAAAAAAAATAGGTTATTACATTTTTCACCCCTTAAAATAATTTCGTCCTCGGAATTCAAATAAACTACAGAAATAAATAAATAAATTTAGTTACGACGTAGCGTCGCCATTTGTAACGATCAACGTGGATAAGTTATCGGTCCACGTAATTATCAATGTACTTGTAAAAGATTCGCCAGCTACCGTGTCAAGTCTTGGTAAGGTTCTTCGCGTTAAATCACATGATCCACTGTTAGTGCGGGCCCCCCGTTAATATCTTTGAGTTTCATTCTTGCAAGCGTACGTACTCTTCGGAACATAATTCGAAATCACAAATATTTTTCTTCATCTAAATACGATTCAAATAACCAAAATATTTAAAATTATTTTTAACTCGTTAAAATGTTTATATTCCACACATGACAAAGATCTAACAAATTATTTTTATTTAATTTCACATAAATTCATGCAAAACTCTAAAGACATCAGATAACCAAAACAACTATGCAAACCATATTACCAACTCTCCCCAAGTCCTCAAGAGCTTCAAAATATCTCATCCTTAATTTGAACTATTCACCAAATAATATTACACCAAAGAATATACTACTAATATCTCTTTATCACCAACTCTCCTAAGTCCTTAAGAGTTTCAAAATATCATAACCTCCAATCAAATTAGTTCTCAAATATTATTACACCAAAAATATACTACTACTAAGATCTCTTCATCACCATACCAAACTCCAAATCATATATCCTACTATCTGAATAAACAAACGATAGCTTTCAAAATCTCTTAAAGATTCATCACTTAATATCTAATCATTTAATAAATCAATCATTCTCTTAGTGCAAACCTTAACCCAACAAATTCCAAAATCTCCTCATACTATCACTCAAAATTTCATATAAGATAACTCCAATATTCTACTAGGAAATAATAGCAAAATTCATTTACTCCCAAAAATTAATCTAATTACCTCGAATCTTTACAACAACTCAAAATTACAAGAGATCCTTTGTACTTAATAGTTTTCACTTTATCATATTATCCCACCGATTCACATACCTCAAATTATTCACAACTTAACAAAAATCGAATCTAACCCAAACAAAATCCTCTCAATTCCAAAATCATAATAATTTGTAATTACCTGAAATAGCTCTTAACAAATAATTCTCCCATATCAAAACTTGCTGATACAAATGCTCATATCATAATCGTATAATCATTTCTTAACTGAACAAAATATGATATTATTCTCCTTAATAATCCAATCACAATCCTTAACTAGTATTATTGTTCCAACGCATAACAATAATAATCTTAACAAATTATCTCGCCTTTCTCAAATCAACTACAACTCAAAGAACTAAAAAAACACTTGGTCAGAATAAGACCAACCAAACAGAGAACAAAATCAATTTAAACTCCTACGTCTACCCAGTGATTTACCCATAACTCACAGGTTAAACCTAAATAGGTTTTCTACAAGAAAGAACCTAAGCTCTGATACCATCTCTGTAACGACCCCAAAATAGGTCCATTCCATCCAACCCATTCTGAGTCGCCAAATATATGGTACGGAAAACAACTACAACTTTATTACAACAATTGTCGTGCAAAATACAACAACACATATGCTGTGAGTTTGGATACAAATATATACCAATCAGAAGATGTCACAATGACACCTTACATAAAGGTATAGTCAAAAACCTGCTTTTAGAAATTAGAATCTTTGGGAAGTGCTCAAGGAAACCTTCATGCATGGGAGGCCATGCTTTTAGGTTATGGTAGATATCATATGGCCACGTAATTATCCTTGGTCAATCTAATAGACCCTAAAGAAAAATGAGAAGATTACTATCATATTCTTCCCAATGGTGAGTCTTCTCTTGACATATCATTATCTCTATTGCCTCTAAATGGGTATTATACTCCAAACAAACACCAAGATTATATAGGTAGTGCTTGTAAATATACTCGGCAAGTGGATGAACACAACCATGTCTTATGATAACACGAAGTTTGTATGTCATTAGACATCTTGTATGATAGTGACAAAACACCCTTTCAAAGTTGGGTTCGCTTCACCCTATTTAATTCACCAAAATAACTATTAAATGATGTATAAAATACAAACACACTAAAGTGCTCAATAAAATTATTTTCATACTCTTTAGGAGAACCTCAACAACTATAGACCACCGATTCTATTCCCTTGTTATCCCCCCGCCAACCCAAATTTACACTTTTATTACCCGAAAGGAATTGTGAAACAAAGGGTGAAACAACTAGCTCAATAAAGAATATTATAACTAAAGATACATAAATTATCAATAGTCTTCATCAATAATAAATCGTAGATTTAGAACATATGGTAGATGATAAAAATTTCAACCATAGTTGTAAATGAACGAGCAATCCATTAAAAAAGTCAAATAGACTATAAAGTCTATTGTCTTCTCCACGTTAAAAGTCCACCAACAATATTTTATCCTCGTAACATCAATCAACGGTTCCTTTCCACAATCATATGAATAACTCATAATCATAATTGTGATTCTAAATTCTCTTCTCATCCAGATCGAAGATAATTTTCATCACCGTCTTTACCGAAATATCAAATATCATGGTTATACCAAATCACAGCCTCGCTCATAATCATACTAATAAATTCATCTTTTTGCACCACGGGCCAAAGATATTCATCAACAGATTCATCTTTACACTACAAAGCTAAAGATATTCAACAACAAAAGTCATCTTTGCATTCTGAGCCAAAGATATTCATCAATAATTCATCTTTGCACTACTGTGCCAAAGATATTCAACAACAGTCATCTTTGCATTACGAGCAAAAGATATTCATCAATAATTCATCTTTGCACTACAAAGCTAAGATATTCATCAACAAGTCATCTTTGCACTACGAGCCAAAGATATTCATATATCAAAGAAATACATAATCATTTCGTGAAGTTATATAATAATAATTATAACCATGTTGATCAATTCACCTTTGCACTTAAGCTAAAAATATTCAATTGTAAATTCAATGGTCATGATCATACCTACCAACAATTCAACTTTTGCACCATCGCCAAAGAGAACCTATAGTCACGATCATACCAATAATCTACCCATCTTTACACTCAAGTCAAAAGAAATATCATCATTGGGTTATAAGAATGTTATATAAAATAATATAATCAAAACATGGTTTTAATTTCAAGAGTAAGATTCATAAATCAACGATAATTTTCGTAGAAGAAACCAATTTTTTCAGTGAATAAGACTTCGTATTCGTGACATAGTACCGTATACGTATCGCGCGCATAAGAACTCTCTATAACTAAAAGATAAAGTTTCATAATAAAATTCATATCCATATTTATAACACCTTAATCCAAATATTATAAATCACTTAGAAATCTCATAATCTAATATTATTAATATTATAATAATATTTTAATCATTTCTTAAACTTATAAATAATTTAATCCAATTATTTACACTTTAATAATTAATGCATTTAATCATCTAAAATGCCAAACTCATAAGATTTCACCATCATTAACCAAAACCCTCATAAAAATCAGATATACCTCATATATGATTCTCAAGCCAATAAATCATATTTTTCAATTTTCTTACTTCACATAACATATTTAATTCATTTACTCATAACTAGAACATTTTCATGAAAATACCAAATTAGTTCCAAAATATTTCTTTTCTGGGATTTAGCATAACATAGTCCCATATTGAATATATATTTTTCTCGAAATTTTAAAAATTCATTTACTATTTTCATATGGCCAAAACCATCGAATATTTAAACATTTATCATAAATTATACTTTTATCCAAAAATTCTGAAATTTACACGGTATACTGATATTATATAGATGTACTCCCAATAAAAATTTCATCAATTTTGGAGTTAATCACAAGGAGTTATAAGCTGTTACTTTTAAAATAGTCTTTTCTCATAAAATCCATAACTCCTAATCTATACATCCAAAATCGCCATTTTGGACACAATCTATAAAACTCATCAAAATATCATTTCAAATTTTTCTAGAATTTTGAAGGTTCAGAAAAATTTCGAAACTAAAAATATAATAACCCTTAAAATCCCTTTACTATCTCTTACCTCAAAAAAAAGAAGATACTTAATTAGAATAACTTATTTGAGCGAACTTGCAACCAGTATAGAAACAATCAAAGTATACTCAAAATACTCACAAGAATACGATTTCGATATATATAGAGAAAACTTGAGCTCGTGTGATTTTCAATTCTAACCTAAGACCCTATTTATAGGAAAACGCTTTAACACCAAAGCGTAAAATTTATTAAATATTATTATATTTTTCCAAAACTTCATACGCATGTTTTACCATCTGAACTCAGCCCTATCACATGTTAAATGAGGAAAACAAAATGAAAAACACGTTTTGTAAATAAAAATAATTAAAACTTTCAAAAATCAATTATTTGAACTCGTAACTTCAATAATTCATAATAAATAGCCCTTTTATCAAAAATTGAATCTCGCTAGTTTTTATTGAAAATTCAATTCTCTACAACTTTGCGTAAGAAAGTTTTTCAAATTCCAAACAAAATTGACCGTAATCCACAAGACGGGTGATTTTACTAAAGCTATAATCAAATTTCTTCAATAATTGTGTCCACCAACACACAAAATATGTGTTAAACATTTATTACCACAAAATACTCTTCCTCCTCATATACTCATATATCCCATATTCATTGTAAAAATATCACTAGTTAATATATTATTAAAATAATATATTTAAATAAATTATTTTACCGTAAAAAGACAAAATATTAATTTTCAACAATTGTCACATTAAAAATTTTCTCCATCTATGTCCACATAAAATAAATATTTTCCTCATCATAAAAATCAATAATTAATTATTCACAAATAATATTACATAATCACAATATTGACAACCAGTGCGCCTCAGGAAAGAGGGCTTTCCAATAAGGATCTCTCTCACTGGAGCGCAATAATAGGTGACCAAACCTCTCCTTATGTAACTTTCTAGACATTGCCAATAATGTTATCCAATAATGTTATTCGGATAATATGAATTATTGTTCGATAATAGAAAATAACGTGTAATGACAATTCTTGAAACAACAAGAATATAAAATATCAACGCAAAGAATTATTGAATCAATAAAATATAATATTGAGCAAGAATTATCGTAACAATTATTGAGTAGTGCTTTTTACGTAAGAATCAATAATTCAAAAATACCTGCAATAATACCGTGTTCTCATGTGGCAACAACGTATTTTTACTTTACCCACCGGGTATTCCAACAAATGTTAATTCAGTAATAATTACGTTATTATTTATAAAACTCCCTTTTGTCGTTTTCTTCATCCGACGGTTATTCATTATGGGGCCCACAAATGGGCTACTGGCCTCTACTTAATATTCCCAAACGTAAAGAATATTCCACGACCAAAACGAATATTCCCGACAATAATGAGTATTTTATAACCACTTGCTTATTTTGAAAAAACTATATATATCACCCTTAACTTTAACTTTTATCAATTTAACCATTTACTGAATAGTAATTATAAAAAAAATTGAATACTTTTATTTCATAAAATTCGGGTCCTTACAATCTCCGTAACACCCCCTTCCCGAAAAGGAAAGGGAGGTCACGTGCAAAGCACAACAAACCTCAAAATTAGTAAACAGAGGACTAATAACTTCAAAATATTAATAGTGGTGATCCATTAATAGCGTACTAAATACAATTCTCCAAATATTGTTAAAATAATCAAAACTTAAAATTCGAAACAACCTAGATGGTCAAAGGCAACTCTCTCATCACACTAGTACGAATCACCCCTCAAAACTGGGAAGAAAAAACACAAAGATGAGCCAATTGCTCAAGACGGACATATGAGATATACAAATTAAAGACATACAACTGACATACGAAAACAACCGAGACAAAATACTGAACAAAGCCTCAAGTGTAAATACTGACAAAAATATAATCTCCAAAGATCTGAATTAAATATATCTGAATCAATAGAATTGATGAAACTAATAGACGAATAAAGAAATAATGAACTGAAGTAACTAACTCAATGAATTGAACTGAACAGAAACAAACAAAACTAATACAATAAAATAATAGGCTGAAACAAATGGCTGGGGTTATTTCATACCGAATGAGCTCAAAAATATATCTTGCCACACAGGCAAGTCAAACTAATGCCACACAGGCAAATCAAATGATGCCACACAGGCAACCAAAATAATGCCACACAGACAAATCACACATTGGATCGCGAATCCAAATGTATGCAAATCGGATAGTGTCTTTGGCACAACATCACCAATCAGCAGAACAGAAAACTAGGGTTAACCCATACGCCTCTCACAACAAAACACCAAATGGCCCACTTCCTCCGAAGCCCAAACGGAGACGCCGTGGACTAATCACACCGCCACGGAAAGTGTCATTGCCTCTCGTGTTAAGACGACATGCACATGGTACCCCCACGGTGGTTATAGCCTGTATACCCTACGGTATATTCTAACAAAAATACCATGTCACAACACATGCGATATAATACCCAACAAAAGGGTTCTATATGTACATGTTGAACCAAATCAAATTATAGTCACAAGGTCTCAAAAGAAGGTAAAGAATAATGTATCGCTTCTACAATTATCAAAAATAAATACTAAACATGATATCCTAATTCAAAGAGTACAAATACAAGTCATGTGTATCAACTCCAAAATGAAACTAATATATCAATTTCACAAGAAACAACTATGTGAAATAATAACAGAAATTCGAAACGAGGAACAAAATGAACAATTCAAATTTAACAAAAGTATCGCTGAAAGAGTATTGAATCCGTACCTGATACTTCCAAACCATTTATAGCACACTCCACAAAATCTTACCCTCAAATGCCAACGATATCAAGTACAAAATGTTATTCGCAACCTAAACATATTCACCTCAAATTAAAAACAATCCAAACTAATAATTTCAAAATAATTCATAATCTATTTAATATGCCTTTAATCATCGCCTTAACTCAATTATTAATACTCCAAAATTTATATACTAAGTATAACTCTTTAAATTCCCTCCGATCAAACTAATTACACAAATTATTAAAATAAATTAATAAACTATGCGTTAAATTATTAATTATTAATTACTAATTATTTTATTTTTATTTTTTTAAACTCATATTATTATTATTATTATTAATCATATTAATATAGTCAAAATCTATAAATTTATAAATTCTATAACTATATACATCTATTGATAATTCTCTTAAAATTCGAATCGATATGATAGTGCTTCTTCAAATAAAAAGAAAAAACCCAATTTAAACCCAAGATAAAAAGTTGGTAGCAAATTAAAGTTTGTCATTTTGTGGGCTTGTAGAGATGATAGAGCTTTCGGACTATTTACGTAGCATTCCCACATTAATACATTGAAAAATATGACTAAGCCAAACTTAATGAGCAAGTCACTATTAGGATTCACAATTCTTCATGTTGATTTGACACGTTATTACGATATATATTTCAGATTGTATTGCATGTAGCAAAAACATAAATGAAATCGCATATCAATAATTAAATACTCCTCCGATCGAACTTTATTTGTCCTCCAAATTACCAATCTTAATTACTCTATTATCATCTTTTTTAAAAAAAACTTCAGATAAACTTGATTCTCAAGTAAATCTCAACTTACAAAATTTAATTAGAACTTCACATCCTCTGTTGCAAAAATCAAACTTTACTAAAAATATAGATCTAATTAAATTGATAACTACACCTAAACCAATCTAATAAAATATATAAGGATTATATTAAATTAACTATTAATCCATTAACTGGCTCCTCGCCTGATTCGCCAATTGGTCACTTGATGTAATACTATATATATATTAATTCACAAAATAAAGTATACTGATTCACAAAGTAATAATATTATCTTACTGAAAGAATCTTCTTCCGTTTTATTTTGTTCTTCCACAACCGCTTTTCCCCCTTCTTTTCCTTCAGTTGCGTGTAAAGCGTATGAGAGTCTAATTAGGTTTTACTTGTTTATTTATATATCTTATTGTGTCTCCTAATTTTAATAGGATTTTAATATTATCCAAATACAAAATAGACCCAATTAGTATAAAAGCCCAAATTAATGTAATCACATACTTATTATAGTTCACACAAATTAAATTCAATTTGACCCAACATAAGAAAAGCCCAATTAAAAATATGGATTTAAATATTATTTATTTATTTTATTTCTTTATTATTATTATTATTATTTTACAGGGTATTACATCACCTACCCCTTAAAAAAGATTCCGTCCCCAGAATCAAAAGAATGAACGTACCTAATTATCAAAAGATGAGGATGCTCCGCTCAAATAGACTTCTCTATCTCTCAAGTGGCTTCCTGCTCCGAATAATTTTACCACAAGACTTTAACAAAAGAAATTATCTTTCTCAATTTTAATTTAATCAGTTATTTAATTATCTACTAAAAGAATTTAATTTTCCAAATAAAACAAGGAAGAAAAGAAGAAAACAAAATCATTTACCTTTTCCCATTTAAACACAATTGTATAAGATAAAATCAATTAATATTTAATTATATAAAAAAATAGGTTATTACATTTTTCACCCCTTAAAAATAATTTCGTCCTCGAAATTCAAATAAACTACAGAAAAAAATAAATAAATTTAGTTACGACGTAGCGTCGCCATTTATAACGATCAACTTGGATAAGTTATCGGTCCACGTAATTATCAATGTACTTGTAAAAGATTCGTCAGCTACCGTGTCAAGTCTTGGTAAGGTTCTTCGCGTTAAATCACATGATCCACTGTTAGTGCGGGCCCCCCGTTAATATCTTTGAGTTTCATTCTTGCAAGCGTACGTACTCTTCGGAACATAATTCGAAATCACAAATATTTTTCTTCATCTAAATACGATTCAAATAACCAAAATATTTAAAATTATTTTTAACTCATTAAAATGTTTATATTCCACACATGACAAAGATCTAACAAATTATTTTTATTTAATTTTACATAAATTCACGCAAAACTCTAAAGACATCAGATAACCAAAACAACTATGTAAACCATATTACCAACTCTCCCCAAGTCCTCAAGAGCTTCAAAATATCTCATCCTTAATTTGAACTATTCACCAAATAATATTACACCAAAGAATATACTACTAATATCTCTTTATCACCAACTCTCCTAAGTCCTTAAGAGTTTCAAAATATCATAACCTCCAATCAAATTAGTTCTCAAATATTATTACACCAAAAATATACTACTACTAAGATCTCTTCATCACCATACCAAACTCCAAATCATATATCCTACTATCTCTAATAAACAAACGATAGCTTTCAAAATCTCTTAAAGATTCATCACTTAATATCTAATCATTTAATAAATCAATCATTCTCTTAGTGCAAACCTTAACCCAACAAATTCCAAAATCTCCTCATACTATCACTCAAAATTTCATATAAGATAACTCCAATATTCTACTAGGAAATAATAGCAAAATTCATTTACTCCAAAAAATTAATCTAATTACCTCGAATCTTTACAACAACTCAAAATTACAAGAGATCCTTTGTACTTAATAGTTTTCACTTTATCATATTATCCCACCGATTCACATACCTCAAATTATTCACAACTTAACAAAAATCAGAATCTAACCCAAACAAAATCCTCAATTCCAAAATCATAATAATTTGTAATTACCTGAAATAACTCTTAACAAATAATTCTCCCATATCAAAACTTGCTGATACAAATGCTCATATCATAATCGTATAATCATTTCTTAACCGAACAAAATATGATATTTTTCTCCTTAATAATCCAATCACAATCCTTAACTAATATTATTGTTCCAACGCATAACAATAATAATCTTAACAAATTATCTCGTCTTTCTCAAATCAACTACAACTCAAAGAACTAAAAAAACACTTGGTCAGAATAAGACCAACCAAACAGAGAACAAAATCAATTCAAACTCCTACGTCTACCTAGTGATTTACCCATAACTCACAGGTCAAACCTAAATAGGTTTTCTACAAGAAAGAACCTAAGCTCTGATACCATCTCTGTAATACCCCCTTCCCGAAAAGGAAAGGGAGGTCACGTACAAAGCACAACAAACCTCAAAATTAGTAAAAAGAGGACTAATAACTTCAAAATATTAATATTGGTGATCCATTAATAGCGTACTAAATACAATTCTCCAAATATAGTCATAATAATCAAAACTTAAAATTCGAAACAACCTAGAAGGTCAAAGGAAACTCTCTCATCACACTAGCCCTGAATCACCCCTACAAACCTGCCAGAAGAAAAACACAGCATGAGCTAATTGCCCAGTACGGATACAGATATACAAATTAAAGACATACAACTGACATACGAAAACAACTGAGACAAAATACTGAACAAAGCCTCAAGTGTAAATACTGACAAAAATATAATCTCCAAAGATCTCGAATGAAATATATCTCAATCAGCAGAATTGATGAAACTAATGTATTTAATAAAGAAATAACGAATCAAGTAACTAACTCAATGAATTGAATCGAACAGAAACAAACAAAACTAATACAATAAAATAATAGTCAAACAAAATGGTCAAGTTATTTCATACCGAATGAGAGCTCAAATATATCTTGCCACACACAGCAAGACAAACTAATGCCACATGTGCAAATCAAATGATGCCATATGTGGAACCAAAATAATGCCACACAGGAAAATCACACATTGGATCGCGAATCCAAATGTATGCAAATCGGATAGTGTCTTTGGCACAACATCACCAATACGTAGAACAGAAAACTAGGGTTAACCCATACGCCTCGCACAACAAAACACCAAATGGCCCACTTCCTCCGGAGCCCAAACGGAGATGTCGTGGACTAATCACACCGCCAGGGAAAGTGTTATGCCTCTCGTGCCAAGACGACATGCCTGTGGTACCCCCACAGGTGGTTATAGCTCCGGTATACCCTACGGTATATTCTAACAAAAATACCATGTCACAACACATGCGACATAATACCAACAAAAGGGTCCTATATGTACATGTTGAACCAAATCAAATTATAGTCACAAGGTCTCAAAAGAAGGTAGGTAGCAAGAATATGTATCGCTTCTACAATTATCAAAAATAAATACTAAACATGATATCCTAATTCAAAGAGTACAAATACAAGTCATGTGTATCAACTCCAAAATGAAACTAATATATCAATTTCACAAGAAACAACTATGTGAAATAATAACAGAAATTCGAAACGAGGAACAAAATGAACAATTCAAATTTAACAAAAGTATCGCTGAAAGAGTATGGAATCCATACCTGATACTTCCAAACCATTTATAGCACACTCCACAAAATCTTACCCTCAAATGCCAACGATATCAAGTACAAAAAGTTATTCGCAACCTAAACATATTCACCTCAAATTAAAAACAATCCAAACTAATAATTTCAAAATAATTCATAATCTATTTAATATGCCTTTAATCATCGCCTTAACTCAATTATTAATACTCCAAAATTTATATACTAAGTATAACTCTTTAAATTCCTCCGATCGAACTAATTACACAAATTATTAAAATAAATTAATAAACTATGCGTTAAATTATTAATTATTAATTACTAATTATTTTATTTTTATTTTTTAAACTCATATTATTATTATTATTATTAATCATATTAATATAGTCAAAATCTATAAATTTATAAATTTTATAACTATATACATCTATTGTGACGCCCCCAAAATTAGGTATACATCACTCATCTTGGGTAGTCAGATACATGGTACAGAATTTAAATATAACTTACTAATATAATCGTTGCAGTGTACATAAAGCGTGAGTTTGAATACAAATATTGTCTACTAGATATTATACAAACTCAAAAGGAGTCCTCATTACAATTATTATCACACTATTTCACGAGATAAGTGAGGACTACTAATGCTATCCTCTCAGGCCATTACTCCGTTCCTGCGTCTCGTCCCAAATTTATATTCTCATTTCACAAGAGAACGGTGAAAGAAAGGGTGAGCTCAACTAGCTCAAGAAGAAATATTATGACTAAGATAATGCGAATAAATTATCATTAGCTTCACAAAAAATGTTAAACCCGATAAAATATAATGAACATCAAGTTTAACTACACAATGAACCAAAGAATCCATTAAAAGAGTCAAGTAGAAAATAAAATCTACTATCTTTTATGATTTAAAAGGTTTTCATCATCGTTATAATTTGAGACTCAAACTTTAATAAATATTCCACATCATCGAATCACCCCCGCACTACGGCCAAGGATATTCTTTAGTATCACGACCACAATTATTCACGCACTACGGCCAAGAATAGTTGTGTATTCATTAATGGTCATGATCATGCCAACAATCGTCCATCAATGCACTACTACCATCGAGGATTTTTATCACATCATTTGTAACATTACGGGCCATGATTATAACCAATAATAGTCTCGGTCATAATCATACCAAGTCCATCTATGCACTCTGTGCCACGTATGATGACTTTCAACATAATATAAACATGAGGATGATGACAATGATATAAGAATTCAATAAAACAAGTTTAAGAATTATTTTATCCAGAATTATTAACGCCCAAATTGTCAACATGATATCTTGTTTTGTAGAGTAAAATTCAAGAATGATCGGAAGAATATTTCCATGAAAGATATTGGATGAAACGCAAATATCGAGGATATTCTACTAATTTCATGGAGTATAGAAGTCAAAGTTTTAACCATTTGGGTATAATAAAGAATGAAATAACAAAAGAAATCACCATGCATGCGATAGATTATACATGCGAGTTATTCCAACAGAATAATAAATAACGGAACCTGTGTCGGCATAAAACGCATGCATGTGATGTTCAACAGTAATAATAATAAAGAGCGGAACCAGTCCGGTGTAAAACACATGCATGTGATGTTCCAACAGTAATAATAATAAAGAGCGGAACCAGTCCTGTAAAAAACACATGTATATGATGTTCCAATAGAATAATAATAAAGACGAACCAGTCCGGTGTAAAACACATGATAGGATGTTCCAATGAGAATAATAGAAGAATGTCACCAAGTATAGGGTAAACCATGATACAAAGTTATTCCAATAGAATAATTAGCAATGGAATAACAACAGTTCTCTTCATGAATAAGAAAGAATAACACCCTTTACGAGTACAACAAATAATATTCCCTACCTTAGAAGAACTCAATATTGGAAAAGTGAAGTAGCAGAATACTTTTCTTCTTTCTCTCTATAGTTTCTCTCTGTAGTTTCAATGAATTTGTAAGAAATAATGAAGGAATGAGTTTTTATTTATAGAAAAAGCGAAGGTGGCTCTTTGGTCTTAATGAAGGGTCAAAATGACTCTTGGTAATATATCAAGAGACAACTACTATTTCAAGAGGGTAATTAACCTTGGAACAATTAGAAGAAAAGTTAACTCTTGGTAATATTGAAGGGACAACTACTATTTGCGAAGAGGTAATTACTATCGACGAAGGTAATTACTATTGACGAAGGTAATTACTATTGAAGAAGGTAATTACTATCGACGAAGGTAAATACTATTGATGAAGGTAATTACTATTCACAAAGGTAATTACTATTGACGAAGGTAAATCTTATTATCGACGAAGGTAATTACTATTCACAAAGGTAATTACTATTGATGAAGGACTCTTAGATGATGACATATGGGCCCCCCCCATAAAATAATCAAACTTACCACAAACGTCTCATAATGACTCTTTATATACATCGAGGATTGAATAAATATTACCACAAATCATTTTATTTTTAATCAACACATATTTAATCTTTCAACAATTATTAATCATTTATAACTTGTCGTCTCAATTAATAATTTAATACTATAACATATTATATGAGATGATATTGTGACAATAATTGAATCAATAATATAAGAGATATGATGCAAAGAATTATCAGAGTAATAATTGAGCATAACCGGTGACTTCTCACTTAAGCATCAATAATCAATATCGTGTGCTACTATATAACTACGCCAGACATCGCATTTTTTTACTAAGGGTAGTTCAACGGCTTTAATTTGGTAATACTTCGCCAAGTATTTTTATAGAAAAATAATTTTGTCGCTTTTCTAACTACTTATAATACTTCCGTTAATGGGGTCCATTAACGATCGAGCCGTCGTCATTTAATATTCCCAAACAAAAAGAATATTCCCCAGACCAAACGAATATTTTATAACAACTTGCTTACTTTGCAAAATTTATAAATATTACCCACAACTATAACATTATATCAAATTTATTCCATAACATTCAAAAATAATATTTATTAAAATTCATCTTTATTTATAAAAATTTGGGTCTTACAACCTCCCTTCTTATGAAATTTCGCCTCGAAATTAGGGTACATACCGATATGATAAAGAGGTGAAGATACCTTGAATACCTTTATCGTTAAAATATTAAATTCATCTTCTAATCCTACCAAAGATATTCATTAACAATTCATCTTTTGCTTTATAGGCCAAAGATATACAATCGTAAAACCAATAATGTTTGACGCATTTTTTAATAGTATCACAACCACGATTTATCCATGCACTATCGCCAAGGATATTCGTGTTTTCAATTCTGATCATGATTATACCAAATAATCCTCGGTCATAATCATACCAAGTCTATCAATGCACTACTACCAAAGATAACTTTTACCACATCCATGAATTAATATTTCATTCTTTGAGACTCATTTCAATAATTAATCCATATCATCAAATCATCCCCGCACTACAAAAGCCAAGGATATTCATTAAGTATCACGACCATTTAATTATCCATGCACTACTACCAAAGATAATCGTGTATTCATTAGTATCACGACCACAAATTATCCATGCACTACCGCTTAAAGATAATCGTGTATTCATTAAGATCACGACCACAAATTATCCATGCACTACTACCAAAGATAATCGTGTATTCATTAAGTATCACGACCACAAATTATCCATGCACTACTACCAAAAGATAATCGTGTTTTCAATTACGGTTATGATTATACCAACAATCCTCGGTCATAATCATACCAAGTCCATCTATTCACGTAAGCCACAAATGACTTTCAACACAATATAAGCATGAGGATAATGATATAAAGAATCAATCAAATGAGATAAAGGATAAATATTAAACATTTATAATATAATTTATCCAGATTCAAGAATATCCCCATGTTATCAATCACTTAATAATCTCATAATCTAATATCATTAATATTATAACAATATTTTAATCACACTTAAATTTATAAACAATTTATCTCAATTGTTTACGCTTTTACCATATAATGCATTTAATCATTCAAAATGCCATACTCATAAGATATCATCACCAATTATCAAATCCTCATCAAAAAAAAAAATATGCATATACTCTATATAGGATTCTCTAGCCATAAAATCCTATTTTCAACTTTGTTACTTCACATAACATATTTAACTCATATGTTCAGAATCAAACTATTTTCATAAAAAATACCAAATCAGTCCCAAAAATATTTCTTTTCTGGGATTTAGCATAATATAGTCCCATAATGAAAATATATTTTTCTTGGAATTTTAAAATTCATTTACTATTTTTCAAAAATCAATTTCTAATTAATTCCTTAAGAAATTAGCTACCTCAAGTTTAACTCCAAAATTCCCAAATCTTGGAAGGACCTTACACATGTTAATGTGAGCCTCAGATTTAAATTTCATGGTCATCTGAGTTATAGAACTCCAGTTATAGCATTTTAAATCGAAAAAAACCTAAATATTGAAATGGTCATAACTTGTTCATTTGAAGTCAGAATGAGCTCATTTTTGGACAGAAGGTACGTTATAACATATATTTTCATGTCCCAAAAGGCCAGAATTTTTCACATAAATTTAGTGGCTGAAACAGCCCCTTAAAGTTTCTGGGCAGTAGCATTTTTGTAATTTGCAGCTTTGGACTCTTTTGCTAAATTCAGTCCACACGAAAATCTATAACATCTTTTCCAGTGATTCCACTTGGATAAGCTACAAAACTCATAGATCTAACTCCAGGACTTGACCACACTCAAAAATTCTAAATATAACAGGAGATATGGTCAATTGAATTTCATGTTACGTTTTTACCAAAATCTGATTTTTCAACCCTTTGTGATTTCTAAGAAACCTTCATGTTTTCACATAATAACCACATAACTCATCATAACACTTACTAATACTTCATATACCCATGATTTTCATTAGTCCAATAATTTTATTATGACTTTCATCATAATCCTCGTAAACAGATCCTTTTAGTTGAAGAAATATTTGAGGGTTTAAGAAATGGGTTTTGTACTGGGGTCAATACAAAATTCGATTTCACGCTCTAGGGTAGGCTAAGAAATCTTCAAGAATACGTCAAGAAATTTATTAATGATAGAAATATCATTCAAAACTGCTACTCTTATCTAAGACTTGGATAGTACGTTACATTGATACCAACTGTGACTTCTATCCTTTAACCTAGATAAGACCTCACAATGATACCTATCAACTTGTCATCGTCATTCACGATGTCGCCTACTGTAAAGTCCGCTTGGTGCATTCCACACAAGGAAGTCAACAACGAAAGGATCGGGGCTCTTTACTTATGGCTGCGATATAATGTTGATTAACTTTAGGGTTTGGTTACTTTGAATTCAGTTATAACAGTTGGTTAGGAATATGAAAGCTAACAACCTTACAAAAGAATAATGAGTAGTTAATCAATCGTTTTCAAAAAATTACCTCAAAGGCAAGTATTTTCAAAGAGAGAAGA
Source organism: Panax quinquefolius (assembly GCA_020205615.1). Lineage (NCBI taxonomy): Eukaryota > Viridiplantae > Streptophyta > Magnoliopsida > Apiales > Araliaceae > Panax > Panax quinquefolius. The sequence goes on from CM035166.1 coordinate 9,952,807, forward strand.
TCGTGAAAGTGTTTATTTGAAACAACAAGATTAATAAACAATGGAGGTAATGAAGGTTTCTCCCAATGAAGTTTCAATAGATAAATCAAAGTCTAATTTTTTTGAGTCAAATTTAAACATTGAACACAACTAGGTAGAATAAAGAGTGGGTAGAACTTGTATTGAATAAAATATAGACTTCGCAATAATTTATAATTAATTTACCCGTAATAACTTAACTTTACGGTTTCTCTAATAAACGCCTCGCTTAAATTACCGAGTTTGACTTTTACTATAGGGTACATTTCACCCTTAAGTGCTTCTTCACATTCCCGATCCATGATTTGAATCATTATTCTTCGATCCATATCGAATTCGGGTTGACCGCTATGCATGTGGTAATTCGAATTCGATGTTGGGTTCTCCCAATCATTGTCAAAAGCAAAGTCCATTTCATCTATTTTGGCTTTATTGGATCTGGACGTTTTTTCTACACTATCAACGCGTTATGCAAATTTTTTACCCATGCATCGCCTATATTCATTCATTCAGTTGTTTCTTCTTTCAGCTGATCTTTGATTTTTAAATTCTCAGATTCCAACTTTAATATCTTACACCCTGCCAAAGCGTGATTTTGTTCGAGCATCACATATCTGGTAACCCAATTTTGAATTGTTGTATCCCTTTGGTCCACGTCCGTTTGCCGTTCTTCAACCTGTTCTTCTAGCTCACGAACACGATTTTGTAATTCTAAGTTTTGATCATAAACTTCTTCTAACCAATTCTCCTTAGGTTCCTCTTCTTCCTCTTCCTCCTCATTCTCAGCTGCTACCTCTGCAACTAGCTCGGGTGCAACAATTAGTTTTTCATTCACTACGTGGATATCTCTAATTTATTCCTCGTCTGACACTGCATTAACCTGATTAGTGATTAAAGGTGTCACAACGGTCACATTCACTCCATTGTGAATATTTTCAGCTGCCATTTCCAAACACTGCCACAACACAAGGGTTAATTAATATATCAAATATTATCCCTATACTCGAATGACCAATTAAATAACAAATAAACTTAGGTAGGTCATACTAGCGGAAGGAATTCCCCTGCCTCTCCCTCCTAGTTCTTATCTCGCATCTTAGCCAGGATCATATCCCAAAGCTCGATACTAATCATGACGCCCCCAAAATTAGGTATACATCACTCATCTTGGGTAGTCGATACATGGTGTCTGTAATTTAAATATAACTTACTAATATAAGCTGTCGTTGTACATAAACCGTGAGTTTGAATACAAATATTGTCTACTAGATATTATACAAACTCAAAAGGAGTCCTCATTACAATTATTATCACACTATTTCACGTAATAGTGAGGACTACTAATGCTATCCTCGGGCCATTACTCCGGGTTCCCAGACTCGTCCCGGCTATATTCTCATTTCAAGAGAAAAACGGTGAAAGAAAGGGTGAGCTCAACTAGCTCAAGAAGAAATATTATGACTAAGATAATGCGTAATAAATTATCATTAGCTTACAACAAATAAATGTTAAACCGATAAAATATAATGAACATCAAGTTTAACTACAATGAACCAAAGAATCCATTAAAAGAGTCAAGTAGAAAATAAAATCTACTATCTTTTATGATTTAAAAGGTTTTTCATCATCTTTGTTATATTTGAGACTCACTTTAATAAATATTCCACATCATCGAATCACCCCGCACACTACGGCCGAGGATATTCTTTAAGTATCACGACCACAATTATTCACATGCACTACGCCAAGAATAGTTGTGTATTCATTAATGGTCATGATCATGCCAACAATCGTCCATCAATGCACTACTACTAATCGAGGATTTTTATCACATCATTTGTAACATTACGGCCATGATTACAAAGAATAGTCTCTCGGTCATAATCATACCAAGTCCATCTATGCACTACGTGCCACGAGATGACTTTCAACATAATATAAACATGAGGATGATGACAATGATATAAGAATTCAATAAAACAAGTTCAAGAATTATTTTATCCGGGGAATTATTAACGCCCAAATTGTCAACATGATATCGCTTTTTGTAGAGTAAAATTCAAGAATGATTAGAAGAATATTTCCATGAAAAGATATGGATGAAACGCAAATATCAAGGATATTCTACTAATTTCATGGAGTATAGAAGTCAAAGTTTTAACCAACCGGGTATAATATAGAATGGAATAACAAAAGAAATCACGTATGCATGCGATAGATCGCAGACAGCAAAAGTTATTCCCAAGAATATTAAATAACGGAACCAGTCCTAACGTAAAAACGCATGCATGAGGATGTTCCAATGTAATAATAATAAATCTGAAACCAGTCGGTGTAAAACACATGCATGAGGATGTTCCAACAGAATAATAATAAAGACGGAACCAGTCCGGTGTAAAACACATGATGGGATGTTCCAATGTAATAATAGAAGAATGTCACCAAGTATAGGCAAACCGCGTGATACAAAGTTATTCCAATAGAATAATAAGCAATAGAATACCAACAGCTTCTTCTTTCATGAATAAGAAAGAATAACACCCTTTCTACAGTACAACAAATAATATTCCTACCTTAGAAGAACTCGAATATTGGAAAAGTGAAGTAGCAGAATACTTTTTTCTTTCTCTCTCATAGTTTTCTCTCTAGAGTTCAATGAATTCGTAAGAAATAATGAAGGAATGAGCTTTCTATTTATAGAAAAACCGAGGGTGGCTCTTGGTCTTAACGAAGGGTTAAAATGACTCTTGGTAATATTGAAGACAACTACTATTTGCGAAGGGGTAATTAACCCTGGAACATCAAGAAGCGCTTAACTCTTGGTAATATGAAGGGACAACTACTATTTCATGAAGGGTATTTACTATCGACGAAGGTAATTACTTATTGATGAAGGTAATTACCATTGAAGAAGGTAATTACTATCGACGAAGGTAAATACTATATTGACGAAGGTAATTACTATTCACAAAGGTAATTACTATTCACAAAGGTAATTACTATTATTGACGAAGGTAAATACTATTGACGAAGGTAATTACTATTCACAAAGATAATTACTATTCACAAAGGTAATTACTATTGACGAAGGGACTCTTAGATGATGACATATGGGCCCCCCATAAAATAATCAAACTTACCACAAACGCCCCATATGCAGACTCTTTATATACATCAAGGATTGAATAAATATTACTACAAATCATTTTATTTTTAATCAACACATATTTAATCTTTCAACAATTATTAATCATTTATAACTTGTCGTCTCAATTAATAATTTAATACTATAACATATTATACAGATGATACTGTGACAATAATTGAATCAATAATATAAGAGATATGATCGCAAAGAATTATCTTCGTAGCAATAATTGAGCATAATCGAGTGACTTCTCACGTAAGCATCAATAATCAATATCGTGTGCTACTATACAACTATGCGTAGACATCGTAATTTTACTCTAGGGTAGTTCAGCAGTTTTAGCAGAATAACACTTCGCCGTTATTTTATAGAAAAATAATTTTATCGTTTTAACTACGACAATACTTGGTTGTAGGGGTCCACTAATGATCGAGCCGTCGTACCAATATTCCCAAACAAAAAGAATATTCCCAGACCAAACGAATATTTTATAACAACTTGCTTACTTTTGCAAAATTTATAAATATTACCCACAACTATAACATTATATCAAATTTATTCCATAACATTCAAAAATAATATTTATAAAGAATTCATCTTTATTTATAAAAGCTGGGGTCTTACATCTATTGATAATTCTCTTCCGTCTGAACTGATATGATAGTGCTTCTTCAAATAAAAGAAAAAAAAAACCCAGCTAAACCCGAAGATTAAAAGTTGGTAACAAATTAAAGTTTGTCACTGTGGCTTGTAGAGATGATAGAGCTTTCAGACTATTTACGTAGCATCCCCACATTAATACATTGAAAAATATGACTAAGCCAAACTTAATGAGCAAGTCACTATTAGGATTCACAATTCTTCATGTTGACTGCACATGTTATTACGATATATATTTCAGATTGTATTGCATAGCAAAAACATAAATGAAATCGCATATCAATAATTAAATACTCCATCCGATCGAACTTTATTTGTCCTCCAAATTACCAATCTTAATTACTCTATTATCATCTTTTTTTTTAAAACTTGCATAAACTTGATTCCTGAAGCAAATCTCAACTTACAAAATTTAATTAGAACTTCACATCCTCTGTTGCAAAAATCAAACTTTACTAAAAATATAGATCTAATTAAATTGATAACTACACCTAAACCAATCTAATAAAATATATAAGGATTATATTAAATTAACTATTAATCCATTAACTGGCTCCTCGCCTGATTCGCCAATTGGTCACTTGATGTAATACTATATATTAATTCACAAAATAAAGTATACTGATTCACAAAGTAATAATATTATCTTACTGAAAGAATCTTCTTCCGTTTTGTTTTGTTCTTCCCCAGCCGCTTTTCCCCCTTCTTCTCCTTCAGTTGCGTATAAAGCGTATGAGAGTCTAATTAGGTTTTACTTGTTTATTTATATATCTTATTGTGTCTCCTAATTTTAATAGGATTTTAATATTACCCAAATACAAAATAGACCCAATTAGTATAAAAGCCCAAATTAATGTAATCACATACTTATTATAGTTCACACAAATTAAATACAATTTGATCCAACATAAGAAAAGCCCAATTAAAAATATGGATTTAAATATTATTTATTTATTTTATTTCTTTATTATTATTAATTTTTTATCGGGTATTACATCACCTACCCCTTAAAAAAGATTCCATCCCCGGAATCAAAAGAATGAACGTACCTAATTATCAAAAGATGAGGATGCTCCGCTCGAATAGACTTCTCTATCTCTCAAGTGGCTTCCTGCTCCGAATAATTTTACCACAAGACTTTAACAAAAGAAATTATCTTTCTCAATTTTAATTTAATCAGTTATTTAATTATCTACTAAAAGAATTTAATTTTCCAAACAAAACAAGGAAGAAAAGAAGAAAACAAAATCATTTACCTTTTCCAATTTAAACACAATTGTATAAGATAAAATCAATTAATATTTAATTATATAAAAAAATAGGTTATTACATTTTTCACCCCTTAAAAATAATTTCGTTCTCGGAATTCAAATAAACTACAGAAAAAAAAAAAATAAATTTAGTTACGACTTAGCGTCGCCATTTGTAACGATCAACGTGGATAAGTTATTGGTCCACGTAATTATCAATGTATTTGTAAAAGATTCGTCAGCTACCGTGTCAAGTCTTGGTAAGGTTCTTCGCGTTAAATCACATGATCCACTGTTAGTGCAGGCTCCCCGTTAATATCTTTGAGTTTCATTCTTGAAAGCGTACGTACTCTTCGGAACATAATTCGAAATCACAAACATTTTTCTTCATCTAAATACGATTCAAATAACCAAAATATTTAAAATTATTTTTAACTCGTTAAAATGTTTATATTCCACACATGACAAAGATCTAACAAATTATTTTTATTTAATTTTACATAAATTCACGCAAAACTCTAAAGACATCAGATAACCAAAACAACTATGCAAACCATATTACCAACTCTCCCCAAGTCCTCAAGAGCTTCAAAATAAAAGAAAAAAAAAACCAGCTAAACCCGAAGATAAAAAGTTGGTAGCAAATTAAAGTTTGTCACTATGGCTTGTAGAGATGATAGAGCTTTCAGACTATTTACGTAGCATGCCCACATTAATACATTGAAAAATATGACTAAGCCAAACTTAATGAGCAAGTCACTATTAGGATTCACAATTCTTCATGTTGACTGCACATGTTATTACGATATATATTTCAGATTGTATTGCATAGCAAAAACATAAATGAAATCGCATATCAATAATTAAATACTCCCTCCGATCGAACTTTATTTGTCCTCCAAATTACCAATCTTAATTACTCTATTATCATCTTCTTCTTTTTTTAAAACTTGCATAAACTTGATTCCTGAAGCAAATCTCAACTTACAAAATTTAATTAGAACTTCACATCCTCTGTTGCAAAAATCAAACTTTACTAAAAATATAGATCTAATTAAATTGATAACTACACCTAAACCAATCTAATAAAATATATAAGGATTATATTAAATTAACTATTAATCCCTGATTCGCTAATTGGTCACTTGATGTAATACTATATATATATTAATTCACAAAATAAAGTATATTGATTCACAAAGTAATAATATTATCTTACTGAAAGAATCTTCTTCCGTTTTGTTTTGTTCTTCCACAGCCGCTTTTCCCCCTTCTTCTCCTTCAGTTGCGTATAAAGCGTATGAGAGTCTAATTAGGTTTTACTTGTTTATTTATATATCTTATTGTGTCTCCTAATTTTAATAGGATTTTAATATTACCCAAATACAAAATAGACCCAATTAGTATAAAAGCCCAAATTAATGTAATCACATACTTATTATAGTTCACACAAATTAAATATAATTTGACCCAACATAAGAAAAGCCCAATTAAAAATATGGATTTAAATATTATTTATTTATTTTATTTCTTTATTATTATTATTTTTTTACCGGGTATTACAATAAAAGTCAAGAATAGTGTCATCATTATGGAGTGAAAATAATATTCTCTCCCTTCTAAAATGTAAGATTAAGTTTTAAAGTCAAACTGAGACCTAAGATTTCAAACTTAAAATTGATGTAATTTTTCTAATTTAAAAAATTATTAATCTTATAATTAGCCGTATATACTATTTTAGATAGTTTATTAATGTAATTTTTTCGAATTTTAAAATTAAAAATTACTACTTTTAGATTGTGTATAAAATTTATTAACTATTAGAACCGTAACTTCATAAAATTAAATTCATAGTAGAAGACATGACACGTGTGATCATTATCTTTAAGATCTTTATTCGCTCCCACCACGATCAATTTGTTATGAGTTATAGATGGTATACTTTTAGGATATATATCAAGCCTCAAAACTGAACAAACTTGTGATAGCAATTCAGATTTGTTCCAAACGAACATTTCTTTGTGATATTTTGATGTTTGTAGAAGATAAAAATGTGAAAAAGAGAAATTATTCCAAGTGCTTAATATTTTCTTATGTGTCCTTATGTATATCATCAGAGGCGGATCCAACCCATTAGTTCAGTGGGGTCAATTTCTTAAAAACAAAAATTTATAAAAATAAATAAAATACAATAAAATAAAGGCGCCAGAATGCGAGAGATATTGCAAATAATTGTGTGAGCTATCATATAAAATTGATATTATTTTATGTAATTGAATACACTTCGAATCCTCGATCTTCTGTTATATAAAAAATAATATTTTATAATTTTTTAAAACATTGTTATTATAAGAGACACTTCTTTGTGTCCTTTAAAATAAATTATAAAACTAAATAATATTTTAAAATATTATTTATAATAACATTTTTCGAGATTTTATTGTTTGAAACTATCGTAAAGATAGTCTCATTTCAATAGCTGTAAAAATATAATGTTCAATGTAAGTTACTAAACAATATAAAAGAATGGAGTGTTTGTGTTAGTAGAAATTTGAGACATTTAATAGTCTTTTAGTCTAAATTTTTTTATTTTCACTAAACACTTTATAAAATTAAAATCAAATTAAAAATTGACTCCCAAAAATTCAGTGGGGTCAATTGATCCCACTGCCCTAAGGTAGATCCGTCCATGTAAGACCCCAACTTTTATAAATAAATATGAATTTTCTATAAATATCATTTTTGAATATTATGGAGTAAATTTGATATAATGTTATAGTTGTGGGTAATATTTATAAATTTTGCAAAGCACGCAAGTTGTTATATAATATTCGATTGGTCGGGAAATATTCGTTTTAACAGGAATATTAAATACAACGACACAATCATTGGTGGACCCATAACGGAATTATTATCGGATTGAGAAAGCGACAAAAATACTTTATGAAAATAACGGCGAAAGTTTTACTGTTAAATGTTGAAACACCCGGTGTTAAAAGTACAAGAATGCGATGTCTGGCGTAGTCGCACAAGATGCTTTACACTGTATTGATTATTAATGCTTACGTGAGAAGTCACTCGGTTTTGTTCAATTATTGCTACGATGAATTATTGCATAGTATCTCACGTTATTTGATTCAATTATTGTCAATATTTTATATATTATTAAATCAATAATTGAGGGGCAATAAATTATTAATATTATTATTTGCAATATTAACGATGTCAGAAGTTCTATCAGGAGAGGTAAAATATATTTATATATATAAGTATGTGATATGTGTATATATATATATAATATAATGTGAGTGGAAAGTGGTGGAAAAGGTGGAGTGTATTATATATATATATATATATATATATATATATATATATGTGAGTGGGTGGAATAATGTGGGTGTGTGAGTGGAATAATGTGGGTGTGGTGTCCCGTGAAGTGTGAAATGTCTACATAATTATTTGAATAATTTGTTTACTTTTTGCTTATATCATACAAAGTTACAAAAAGGTGCAAAGTTTTTCAATTATGATTGCTGTACTGATTGCTTTAAACAGAAGCTCATGGCCATATTTTGAAAAGATCAGAAGGTTGCGTGTTTAGTATTATATATATCACGGGTACTGATATAATATATATATATTATATAAGTTTTGTTTTATTAGACTATAAATAAAATATATTATATTTTATTTAAAAGATTTTGCTTTAAATATGGACCGTCCGATTAAAGGTAAATCAATCTGGACCGTTTATGAATTAGTTACTATGCAGTCCATTTTTCTATAAATAGAAGCTCATTCCTTCATTATTTTTCTTACGAATTCACTGAAACTCTAGAGAGAGAAATTATAAAGAAACTATAGAAAAGTATTCTGTTACTTCCCTACTCTTATATTCAGTTTCTTTTACGGTAAGAGATATTATTTGTTGTACTCGTATGGGGTATTATTTCTTTTGTATTCATGAAGAGAACTTACATTATTCCATTCTTTATTATTACTGGAATAACCAAAGATATCTGTGGACTACCCTATACTTGGTGACATTCTTCATGGTTCCGTCTTTATTATTATTACGTTGGAATATCTGTATGCATGCGTTTTCTGTTGGACTGGTTAAAATCTTTATTATTATTCTCATTGGAATATCCTTGCTCAGACGCTTTTACGTCGGACTGGTTTAAAATCTTTATTATTCTGTTGGAACATCCCGCTTGCATTTAATTTCGCCTCGACCTAGTTTCATCACTAATTATTCTGTTGGAATAACTCCGCTTCATCTAATACCGCATGCATGGTGATTTCTTTTGTTATTCCATTCGTTATTATACTCAGTTGGTTAAAGCACTTTTGATTTTTATATTCCATGAAATTAGTGAAATATCCTTGATATTTGCGCTTCATCCAAAGATCTTTTTCATGGAAATATTAAATGCGAACATTCTTGAATTTTACTTTGCATAAAGCGTTATCATGTTGATAATTTGGACGTTATTGGTTCATGGATAAATTAATTCTTGAACTTGTTTTATTGAATTCTTATATCATTGTTATCATCCTCATGTTTATATTATGTTGAAAGTCATCTGTGGCCTGTGGTGCATAGATGGACTTGGTATGATTATGACCAGGGATTATTCGGTGTAATCATGACCGTAATATTATAAATGATGTGGAAAAAGTCCTCATTGGCCCGTAGTGCATTGATGGATAGTTGTTGGCATGATCATGACCATTAATGAATACACAAATATTCTTGGCCCGTAGTGCATGGATAATTGTGGTCGTGATACTAAAGAATATCCTTGACCGTGGTGCAGGGGTGATTCGATGATGTGGATTATATATTAAGCTGAGTCCCAGCGATAAAAGTCATGAAAAACCTTTTAAATCATAGAAGATAGTAGATTTTATTCTCTACTTGACTCTTCTAATGGATTGCTTGTTTCATTCATGATTAAACTTGATGTTTGTTATATTATATCGGTTTAACTATGTTTAAGGCTAATGATAATTTATTCTCATTATCTTCATCATAATATTTCTTCTTGGGCTAGTTGAGCTCATCCTTTCTTTCCTTTGTTCTCTTAAGGAAATGAGAATATAATTGGGACTTAGTCGGGAAGCGGAGTGATGGACGGATGATAGTATTAGTAGTCCTCACTATTACATTAAATAGTGTGACAATAAATGTAATGAGGACCCCATTGAGTTTGTATATTGTCTAGATGACAATATTTGTATTAAAACTCACAAAGATATGTTTTGTCGTATTTTACACGACTGTTGTATAACTAAGTTGTATTTGAATTTTGTACCATATATTTAGCGACTCAAGATGGGTGATGTATACTTATTGGGGGGCGTCACGAGTTGGTATCAAAGCTTAGGATATGATCCTTTGCTAAGATGTGAGAATAGAACTAGGAGGGAGAGACGGGAATTCCTTCGCTAGTATGACCTACTTAATTTTTTTTTGGTATTTAATTGGTCGGTCAGAATAAAGGGATAATATGTTACATATTAATTAACCTTTTGTTTTGTGGCAGTATCCGAAAATGACATCCGAGAATGTTGAGAATAGCAATGGAGCACAAAGCATCGTTGATTCACCACATATCAATAATCGGGATAATGTGCATCGAAGGCGACAATCCTCATACAAACAACAACAACGATCAAATGATGAATGATGGAATGTTAGGAGGCTTTATGCAATTCATGCAACAACAAAGTGAGAGCGGCTCTGTCCAAAATATAGGTGGAAACACACTGGAAACTCTCGGACGGTCACCCCTAAGCAGATTCAAGGAGCTGGGACCATTGGAGTTTATTGGAGAGCCAAAACCACTTAAGGCGGAAGCATGGATAAAGCTGATCACCAAGATATTTGATGTCTTGGGATGCTCCGAGGAGCAAAAGGTTCCCTTTGCCGCTTTTATGTTGCGAGGAGAGGCAGATTACTGGTGGAAATCGGTAAAGCGTACTCAACCTACCGCATTGAAGATGTCTTGGGAGAAGTTCCAAGAACTATTCAACGACAAGTACTTTCCTGAAAGTATTCGTCACATAAAAGAGGTAGAGTTCATCAAGTTGGAGCAGAATAATATGACCGTATCGCAGTATGAAGCGAAGTTTGCCGAGTTGTCTCGGTTTGCATCCCATTTGGTGGATAATGAAGAGAGAATGACGCGAATGTTTTTAAGAGGTTTAAAGCTGGAGATACGTCAATATCTTATTTCTCATAAACTGTGTTTGTATTCAGATGTTGTAAATAGGGCTCAGTTAGTAGAGCGCGATAACGAGTTAACGCAACCAAAAGAGAGCAGCCGACAAAATGATAATACCAATGAGAGCAGTCATCGATGCGGTGACAACAAGCGTGGAGGGAATCAACATAACAGAAGTGGTAACCACTTCGGTGGTAATCAAGGCCAAAATAATAAGAATGGACATTTCAAGAAGAGGAGATTCAACAATGATGGAAAGGCGTCAAACACCAAAGACCACCGTTGTTAAGGAAGGAGAGCGACCACCTATCATATGCTTCAAATGCGGAGGGAGGGACACATCGGTTCAAACTACGCGATGCAGTCAAAGCATGTTATAATTGTGGAAGAGAAAGTCACTTAGCTCGATTTTTGTCGTTCACCAGAAGACAAGTTCAATTCGGGATGGAGGCACCAAAGGCGCCGTCGAGAGAAAAGTCAAAGCCGGTAGTGCAAGGAGAGCGTTTGTTGTGACCTCCCGAAAGTAAGGAACCCGAATGAGGTCATCACGGGTAAGCTTATCATAAACTCTAAATAAGTCTATACTTTATTTGATACCGGTTCTCCCCATTCTTTTATTTCTCCTACTTGCGCTCAACGATTAAATTTGACTCCAGAGAAATTAGACTTTGACTTATCTGTGGAAACTCCATTCGGAGAAACCTTTGTTACACCCACTGTTTATAAGTCTTGTTTGGTTCAAATCGGTACCCTCATATTACCTGTCGATCTTATTTCATTGAAAATACTTGCATTTGACGTGATTCTAGGGATTGATTGGTTAACTACTTATCATGCAAAAATTGATTGTTTTCATAAGGTTGTTACCTTTCATATTCCTAATCAACCTATTATGCGAATTCAAGCGACCAAACCATTAAAATCAATCACGGTCATCTCAAGCCATAAAGCTATTCGTTTATTAAAAAATGGATGTCAAGCTTTCTTAGCTCATGTCACGGATCTAAACAAAAATACGTCAGTTTTGAATGATATTTCTATTGTTAATAAATTCCTTGACGTATTCCCTGAAGAACTTCCTTGCCTACCCCCAGAGCGTGAAATTGAATTTTGTATCGACCTTGAAGCAAGTACAAAACCCATTTCAAAGCCCCATATAGAATGGCTCTATTGAACTTGAGGAGTTAAAGACCCATTCACGAGGAATTGTTAGACATTGGCTTTATTCGTCCTAGTACTTCTATTTGGGGTGCTCCTGTTCTATTCGTGAAGAAGAAAGATGAGAGTATGCGACTTTGTATTGATTATCGGGAGTTAAATCTAGTCACCATCAAAAATAGGTACCCATTGCCACGTATTGATGACCTGTTTGATCAGTTGCAAGGAGCCAAATTATTTTCAAAGATTGATCTTCGTTCCGGATATCACCAATTGAAGATTAGAAAAGATGACATTCAAAGGCGGCTTTTCGGAACTCGATGCGGGCATTATGAATTCCTAGTCATGTCATTTGGATTGACTAATGCTCCTGCTGCCTTCATGGATATGATGAACCGAGTATTCAAGGAATATTTGGTTATGTGGTCGTCTTTATTGATGACATCCTTATTTATTCCAAAAGCCGTGAAGATCATGAGCAACGCTTGAGGCTGACACTCCAAAAGCTTCGTGAATATAAGCTTTATGCCAAGTTGAAGAAATGTGAGTTACGGTCAAGAAGTAGCATTCCTTGGGCACGTGGTATAAAGTCATGGAATATCTGTTGACCCAACAAAGATTGAAGTTATTCAAAGCCGGGAGCAACCTAAATCGATGGCCAAAATCACGTTGCTTTCTCGGTTTAATTTATTTATTATCGGAGATTCGTGGAAGGATTTTCTCGAATCGCTACTCCATTAACTTTCGGTGACTCGGAAGATACAAAGTTCGGTTGGAGCGAAGAATGTGAGAAGAGTTTTCAAGAACTCAAGAGGAGACTCATTTAGCACTGTTACGGCAATACCATCCGGCTCGGAGGATTTGTCATCTCTGATGATGCTTGAGCAAAGGGTTGGGTTGTGTTCTCATGCAACATGGAAAAGTCATAGCCTATGCCTCAAGACAACTCAAAGAATATGAGAGGAATTATCCTACTCATGATCTAGAGTTGGCAGCTGTTGTCTTCGCACTAAAGATTTGGAGGCATTACTTGTATGGGGAGAAGGTGGAGATCTTTACGGATCATAAAAGCCTCAAATATTTCTTCACTCAAAAGGAACTCAACATGCGACAACGACGCTAGCTTGAACTGTTGAAAGATTATGATTATACTATCCAATACCATCTTGGAAAAGTGAGCGTGGTAGGCGACGCATTGAGTAGAAGATAATATGCAAGTCTGAATGCAGATTATTGTCAATAAAGGCCCATTTGTGTGACTTGCAAAGGATGGAGATAGAGTTAAAGACTCGAGGACCCATTTGGTGATGGCGAATATCTGAGTAGAACAGAATTTAATTGATAAATTTAAAGTCGCTTTCAAGCTCTGGACACGGAGTCGATGCGTATGAGGAAGAAAGAAAAGAAGGTGCTATCTTTGGAAGCAAGAATCGATGAAGAAGGAATACTTGAGTCAACTCCGGACTTTGTGTTCTAACGACCACGATTTAAAGTATAAAATCATGATGGAGGGCACATAACACACCGTTTGTAATCCATCTTGGGAGTACCAAAATGTATCATGATATTAAACATACATTTTGGTGGAAGCAATATGAAGAGAGAGAGATATATTTGTTTATCTCAAGGTGTCTAACTTGTCAACGAGTTAAAGCGAAACATCAAGTACCAAAAGGTCCATTGCAACCACTTAAAATTCCAGAATGGAAGTGGGAGCACATTACTATGGATTTCGTTACCGGTCTCCCTAAGGTTTCTCAAGGTATAGATGCGATTTGGGTCATTGTTGATAGATTGACCAAGTCGCTCATTTCTTACCAAATCGAGAAACTTATACACTTGAACGTCTTGCTCGTATGTACATAAATGAGATTTTAAGCGCATGGTATGCCGGTATCCATAGCTTCCGATCGAGACCCAAGATTCACTTCACGATTTTGGGTTAGTTTGAGAAAAGCTATGAGCGCAGATTTCTGATTTAGCTTGGCATATCATCCTCAGACAGATGAGACAATCGGAGAGGACTATTCAAACTCTTGAAGATCTATTAAGACTCTGTGTCCTTGATTTCAAGGAAGTTGGGACAAGTTCTTACCATTGGTGGAGTTTTCTACAACAACAAGTTATCAAGCAAGTATTGGCATGGCTCCATTCGAAGCGTTGTATAGAAGGAAATGTCGTTCTCCAATATGCTGGGATGAGGTGGGTTGAGCAACGTTGTTGGGACTGGAGTTGGTACGTATGACTACGGAAAAGATTCAAACGATTCGACAACGTATAAAAACCTCACAAGGTCGACAAAAGAGTTATGCTGATCTTCATCGAAAGGACGTGAAATTTGATATAGGGGATCATGTGTTATTACGAGTTGCTCCGTGGAAAGGATTTACGAGATTTAGAAAGAGAAGAAAGCTCAATCCTCGATTCATCGGCCAATTTTTAATCCTCGATCGAGTAGGAACTGTGGCCTATAGACTCACTTTACCGCCAAGTATGTCTCGTGTTCATAACATTTTTCACATATCCATGTTACGTAAATATGTGAAAGACCCGAACCACATTATTGAGTTAGAACCGGACGAAATAGCGGAAGATTTGACGTATGAAGAGGTTCTTGTTCAAATCTTGGATAAGAAGGAACATATTCTACACTCCAAGGTTATATCTCAAGTAAAAGTTTTATGGAGAAACCACGATGTTGAGGAAATGACTTGGGAGTTAGAATCTGAAATGAAATCAAGGTATCCTTACCTCTTCGACATACCAGGTACGTACCCTAATTTTGAGGACGAAATTTCATAAGAAGGGGAGGTTGTAAGACCCCAACTTTTATAAATAAAGATTAATTTTCTATAAATATCATTTTTGAATATTATGGAGTAAATTTGATATAATGTTATAGTTGTGGGTAATATTTATAAATTTTGCAAAAGTACATGAAGTTGTTATATAATATTCGATTGGTGGGGAATATTCGTTTTAACGAGAAAATATTAAATACAACCAAGCACAATCATTGGTGGACCCCTAACGGAATTATTGTCGGATTGAGAAAATGACAAAAATACCTTTATGAAAATAACGGCGGAAGTTTTACCGTTAAGCTGTTGAAACACCGGTGTTAAAAGAAATGCAAGAATCTGGCGTAGTTGCACAAAGAGTATTACCGGTATTGACATTGATGCTTACGTGAGAAGTCACTCGGTTTTGTTCAATTATTGCTATAGTAATTGTTGCATAGTATCTCACGTTATTTGATTCAATTATTGTCAATATTTTATATATTATTAAATCAATAATTGAGACGCATTTAAATTATTAATATTATTATTTGCAATATTAACGATGTCTAGAAGTTCTATCAAGGAGAGGTAAAATATATTTATATATATAAGTATGTGATATGTGTATATATATATATAATATAATGTGAGTGGAAAGTGATGGAAAAGGTGGAGTGTATTATATACATATATAATATTGTGTGTGAGTGGGTGGAATAATGTGGGTGTGTGAGTGGAATAATGTGGGTGTGGTGTCCCGTGAAGTGTGAAATGTCTACATAATTATTTGAATAATTTGTTTACTTTTTTCTTATATCATACAAAGTTACAAAAAGGTGCAAAGTTTTTCAATTATGATAGCTGTACTGATTGCTTTAAATAGAAGCTCATGGCCATATTTGAAAGTAGTATGCACACAAGCCAATCATGTTTGATGATAAAGCATATACTTTTTAACAATCTTATTCATTTATTAATAAAAAGTATAAATTTATTAAAGGCTTTTAATTATCTACATGATCTTTGTTTTATAATATGTGATAAACCCATAGTTTTAGCAATGCTTTTAGAATAATGATGATGATCATTCTAATGAGATCTAAATTCTTAGAAAGCTTAAAACTAAAATAGTTCCCAATCATTGGATTACTAAATTGGGGATTAGTGAATCCAGGATAGATTGGTACATACGTTGCTTGCTTTCATTTGATGAGGATGATTGATCTCATGATCATTTGTGTGGAACACTAAAAGCAAGTATGTAGGTGCTTATTAGAGAATAAGTTCTTTGAGCGTGGCTCGCTAAGGAATACCTAATGGAGTTTTATTTGCTGTCGATAGGAATTCTGTAGTGATAGTAAGTACAAGTAATCCTTGGACTTGAGATCATCATAGTATCTTGTGTATGATGAGTTATACTTTGACTTATTCCTTAAGACCCTTAGGGTATATCAAAGGGTATGCTTGGGTATAATAAGTTGTAAATGGAGATAATGTATGATCGATAAAGAATCTACCACTTTTAATAAAAGAAGAGAAATGTCCTATGTGATTCGATAAATGACAACCCAGTAGTCCTTGGTTAAGCGAGAATGAAATTAGAAAGGAGTTTCTAATTTGCATTATTTGAGTTGTGCATTTAAGGATCGAAATACATATAATTAAATAAAATAAGACTTGATGAGTAATTCCGTATCTTATATTTAATTGGGACATTGTATGGGGAAGGATTGAATTGTCTGGTAACTATTTACTCAAAGGTTCTTTTATGATTAATGTTGAAATCTATATTATCCGGAAAGTCGTTGATCGTTGGGAGGCTTATCCTATTGTAGAATAAATATTATTTATTTAAATAAATTAATTATTTAATTTATTTATTTAAATAAGATTAGAATTATTCTAATTGATTTATTCACAATGGGTTTAATATGGAGAAACCTAAAGGGTCACACCATAAAAGGAAGAATAATTATTTAAGAAGTTAATGGCATAATCGTAATATATATGTTATGTATATTTAATTTAATCTATGGTGATAGAATAAATTAAATAGCTTAATATTATTATTTAATATTTTAAAAATATTAAATATAAATTAATAAGAGGAGTCTTATTAATATTATTACAATTATTATTATTTTAATTTCTAAAAGAGTTTAGGAATTAATTTAATATAAGTACTCTCATTTATTCTAATAGGATTAGGAGGAAAAATTAGTTAAAGGAGTTTAATTAATTATCCCTAATAAGATTAGGGAGCTTAATTAATTAAAAGAATTTAATTAATTAAATAAAACCCAATTCCTTAATTGTTAAGGTGGGTTGCCTTACATCTATAAATAAGAGAGTCTTATTATGGGTGAAGTGGGTTGTTGACTTTTTTAACATACGACATAATTCCAATTGTTGGGAGAAGTACACCCTTTCTATAGAGATAGAAAAACTAGGGGTTTAACCAACCACCCATCTTCTTGAATCTTTTTTCTTCCTTGGTGGATCACCTCACAGAGGCCAAACATTTGGGTGGCTAACGTTGGTCGAAGGAAGGAACCAAACCCGGTGGATTCAAGATTGAAGCGAAAGGATTTGGAGGTGAACTTGTACACGAGGAAGCTCGATCTTGAGGTATGATTTATTCTTTATCTTTTCGTTTAATTAATAATTGTGCATAAAGGGTGATCCGGGTATATGGTTTGTAAAATTTTAAACTCGATTTTACATGCTAGCACTTTTATGCAATTTGATTGCGTTCTTGAATATTACAAACCTAACGAGTGGTATCGAGCCAAACCTTTATGCTAATTATTAATTGTTTTAATTTGATATTATATTGATATGTGTTTAGAACAATTTAATTGGGCATAATTTTAATGTATAAAATTAATAAAAAAAAAAAAAAAATGGGAATAATTTTTTTTTAGAACAAAGACACGCAAAGACGAAATCAAAGCCATGATCCCATCATTTTTTTTTTTTTTGACGCAAGGGAAACGCAGTTTCATGAAAATCGGAAATGGGAATTACTTACGGTTTTTGATTTTATATATATTAATAGAGAGCTCATGATAATTAAAAAAAAAAAAAAAAGGTGGCAAGTTTCTTTTTTTTTTAAACAGAATTTATGTACTGAATAAAAAAAAAATAAAAAAAAAATTGGCCACGTGCTTCCTTTTATTTTTAAGATTACGGAAGGTATGGTTTTGTATATATATATATATATATATATATATATATATATATATATATATATAATATATATATATATATATATATATATATATATATATTTTTAATAATTTTATTATTAAAATAAAAAGTTATTTTAATTTTAAAATAAAAGTTTATTTTAATCTTAAAATAAAAAGATTTATTTTAATTTTAAAATTAAATTTCATGCTAACTAATTAGAGTTGGAATTGGATTCCATGATAACTAATTGGAGTTGAAATTGGATTTTATTTTTCCTAAAATAAAGGAGTTTATTTGTGAATAGGGAAGTAAATCCATCTTTCCTTAAATAAAGGAGTTTATTTAGATATGAAATAAGATTTCATATTATTTAAAATAAAAGAGTTTATTTGTGAATAGGAAAGAGAATCCTAATTTCCTTAAATAAAGGAGTTTATTTAGATATGAAATAAGATTTCATATTATTCAAAATAAAGGAGTTTATTTGTGAATAGGAAAGAATATTCGTGTTTCCTTTAATAAAGATTTTTTTTTACATGGAATTGGATTCCATAATTAATTAAAATAAAAGAGTTTATTTTAATTAAAGATTTTTTATATATATATATGGAATTGGATTCCATAATTAATTAAAATAAAGGAGTTTATTTTGATTAAAATTTTGATTAAAATAAAATAGTTTATTTTATTCAAAATAGGATAAATTAAAATAAAATAGTTTTATTTTGATTTAAATTTGGATTTAAATAAAGGAGTTTATTTTTATTCAAAATTAGATTTTATACTAACTAAATTTGCCCATTAAATGATATCAATATATATATATTAAATGTTTATTATTCATGAGATGAATGTTATTTATTGATGCGTATGGTGATGTGTATGATAATAAATGGGATTGATTATGGACTATTATGACCAATGCGATTGGATTTTATTTTAGTTGGATGCGTGAATGTATGAATTTTATTAAATGGGGTCTGCGTACCTCGTCTTCTCTAATTTTTCTTAATGTAAATTCTATCTCCCTCCTATGTACTTCCCATTATTTCACGATCAAGGTTTCTATTTATTTTAAATAGTTTTGTAATAGGAATAGTTAGAATTAATTTTGAAGATTTAGAGATCGAAAAGGAGGAAGGAGGCTTGAAGACCAGTTTGTAATAGAGCAGGGTTTAAATGTAATAGTTATATTTAAATATTATTTCTTGCACCCCTAGGGTTTGACCTTTTGGTTCACTTGGTGGCTCTAGTGAACCAAACTAGAATAAAAGTCCATAATCAATCCGGGTAGAATATAGTATTCTATATGTGCATGCTTATACTATATATATTATATATTATGCAAACATGCTTCGTATGTTTATTAATATGACGCGTATTTTATATATATATATATAAATGCGCTAAACAAGATGAGACAAATTAATAAACAAACCCTCAATTTTTATATTAAGTCCTAGCGTTCAAAGATATTTGGAATATCGAGCGTTAAGCTTCTAGCATGATAAAATTAATAGAGTATTAAATATTTAATATGAGTTTGTTGTGTCACCACAAGGCAAGTATTAAGTATTTAAGATGTTAATTTATCACATTTGATGCTTATAAAGAAAATTGAACAATATTGTTTTGTTGTGTCACCACAAGGATGATATTTTTTTTTTAAATATATGGAGTGCTAGGTGGGACTTAACTTGGATAATTTTGATTCGGATGTGCCACCACTTGATCAAAATAATCTAAGAGGCAAAAAGAAAAGGAGTTGCATAGTTGATGTAATTGACAAAAGTTGTCTACCTATTTATTTATATATAGTTTGTTGTGTCACCACAAGGCTATATACATTTGAAATGGGATCCTTATTCTCACTAGCAAATCTTTAATTAGATTTTCTTAGAACTATATATGTGAGGTAATATAGTTTGAAGAAAATAGTGGGAGATACCAATTTAAAACAAGACCTAAATTATTTTGGTAATTATTAAAAGAATGTATGTTAAAATGTTGTTAATTACAAATTCATTTATAGAATTTTACAATGTCTAAATTACTAACACTGCAAAGCATATTAGATGCTAAATTATCCGGACCGAATTAAATGGATTGGTTAAGGAATTTGAGAATAGTTCTCATAGCTGAAAAGTTATCTTATGTCCTTAATTAATACGTTTATCCACTGATGGTTGCAGACAATGCCTCTGAGAAAGACATTGCTACTTTTAGAAAGTGGCGAGATGATGCACGATTGGCTCGATGCATCATGCTCGCATCCATGATACTTGAGCTTGACGTCGGATGAAACTATGGATGCTCTACTATATTCCTTCACATCAAGTAGTTGATGGTGAGGAAAGTGGGGCCGATAGATATCGAGATATCTAAGGAGCTCTTCCGATCTAGAATGACCAGATGACACTACTAGATGAGATAAAAGTTCTTAACATGATCAATTTGATTGATCAATTAGGACAATTGGTTTTGTCATGGATGGAGAGTTGAGCCAAGATTTGATCTTGCACTCACTCCGGACTCCTTTCATAATTGTTGTGAATTTTTCATATAAACAAGCTAGATATCGACCTCATTGATTTGCTTAACATATTGAAAAATGTTGAGAGTCACTTTTCAACCAAGAAAGATCAAGTCTTCTTGGTAGGGGCCAAAGGATCTTACGAAAGAAGAAGCGATTCAAAGAAAGGTATATAGAAAGGCGTAAACAAAGGATAATAAGAACAAAAGCCGATATGGATAGCAAAGGAGTTTGCTTCCACCGCAATAAGCACAGAAGCGGAAAGAAAAGCTGCAGAAGAACTATCTTGCAGAGGCTAACAAAAAGAAGCTTAGTGAAGTTTGGTTACATAATCTGATTTTTGTTCATGATTGAAATAAATTTTTCTTTAAGTCGAGGTTCTACTTGGGTATTGGATACCGACTTTGGTTATCATAAATATAGATTTATGAAGGGACCAAGCAAAAGTAGAAAGCTAAACAAATATAAGTAATCTATGTGCGAAAAATGAAGCAAAGGTTTTGCGCATTAGCTATAGAAACTTATAGTTTAGCATCGCTTTACTGAGCAAATCTATTAAGTCGATAAGTTGTTATTGTATTCCAATTCTTGTTAGAAACATTATTTCCATTTTATTGTTGGACAATAAATTTTTGGTATTATAATTAAGAACAATTGTTGTTTATTTATAATAATAATGTTTTGTATAAATGGAATATTACTTAATAAATTTTGTATACTTGACTTACATGAAAAATAATTTTGCATATTGAACAAATTAGTATAAGAAAAGGAGATGATCATTCAAAGAGTTGAATGTGTGTATTTGCTTAAAATACAAGTGTGAATTATTTGAAAGGTTCAAAGAATTGAAGTGAAACAAATTGGCAAAGTATTAAGATTCTTTGATTAGATCGAGGAATAAATACTTGTGCAATAAGTTTCTAGATCATCTCAAATGGTTTTCTCATAATGGACACATCACGACACGTGATAATTGATTGATGTATACGAAAGGAAAAATCGTACCTATTTGAACATGATGCGATCCATAATGATTTTACCGACATTCTAGTATCCTTACGGGATAATGTCCTAGAAATGGGCTGCATATCTACTGAAAATGGTAACCTCAAAATCCGGCCCCAAGACTCCATAAAAGTTATGGATGGGGAGGATTCTAATATTAAGTATGTTAAGATAAAGGGTTGTCAACTTATGTGAAAAGGTTTCAAAGGATAAGCTTGGGATAAGATTTGACGTGTCTGATTTGTGGGACATCCTAAAGTAAGTTTAGGGTATATGTTCTATAATTCTACTTAGCAAAAGGTGTTTGTTTACGAAACACGGCGCCTTCTAAGATAAAGGTGTTTATCATTGAAGGGGCTAGTGGGAGGATAATAGATCTTGAAGAGTTCAAGAACCACAAAACACTATAAGTTAAATAAGAGGAACTATAGATAGACCTATTGTACCACTGGCCAAGATAATCGTAAATGCGGAATAGTCAAGAAGATACCTAGGAGGTATGGATTCATCATGGATGATGATGATGAGGTACACATCATAGAAGATGATGATCCGAGTAACATTCGATGAGGTAAGACTTTCTAGTGTGTACAAAAGGGTCGATTGGAGCGTCGTGACATTCCTAATATTATATGTTGATATACTACGGATAAGGAATGACATACCAATGCTACAATCGGTAAATGATAAAGTTGTCTAAACATTCCTCCATGAATGGTTTGGGAAGAGTATCTTAATTGGGAATAAAATCTATATAGATAGATTCAAGAGGATGCTCGACTTAACCCGAAGCGATATATTCATTTGATGCTAAAGTTGTTTAGCATGGCAAACTCAAGAGATGTCTCATGTCGATGAGTATGGAGTGTATCTCTTAATAATCCCCACGAGACTCTAAAAGAGAGATCGCATGAGTGACTATCATGTATCTGATGAAATATACGAGACACGATGTTGATCGGTCATATTATGGAGAAGTTCACTATGAGTTAGTGAAAAACATCTTAAAGTGCTTAACTTAGGCACTAAGGATGTGATCATATTCATGGTGGGTCTAAATTAAAACTAGAGGGCTTAACGAGACTCAAGTTTTTTTCGAGAAAAGACAAGACGACGAGAAAAATCCACTTTAAGGTAAAGGTTAACTTGAGCAGTGGTGCGTGAATTGGAAAGGTTCCAAGCAATGAAAGAGTTCTTTGGTTTAGTGATAAAGACAAAGTATATAGCTATAAATGAAGTCGTAAGTTGATTGTTTGGATTAAAAGTTCATTCTGAGAACTAGGAATAGTTCTAAGTCTTATCTTGGATCTAAACATGTGTTGTGGCACTTTCATTTGATTATTAGAATCATTGAAGATGGGAAATCACTATAGAGATAGTGGACTCTTATGAACAACATTACATATCCATTAACTAAAGCTTATCCAATGACAGGATAATCGTCACTTAGAGAAGAAGAGTATGAGTTACCATGACGATTGGCTTTAGTGCAAGTGGGAGATTGAAAGTAGTATGCACACAAGCCAATCATGTTTGATGATAAAGCATATACTTTGTAACAATCTTATTCATTTATTAATAAAAATCATTAATTTATTAAAGGTTTTAATTATCTACATGATCTTTGTTTTATAATATGTGATAAACCCATAGTTTTAAGCAATGCTTTTAGAATAATGATGATGATCATTCTAATGAGATCTAAATTCTTAGAAAGCTTAAAACTTAAATAGTTCCCAATCATTGGATTACTAAATTGGGGATTAGTGAATCCGGATAGATTGGTACATACGTTCTTAACTTGCTCATTGGATGAGGATGATTGATCTCATGATCATTTGTGTGGAGACACTGAAAGCAGAGTATGTAGGTGCTTATTAGAGAATAAGTTTCTTTGAGCATTGGCTCGCTAAGGAATACCTAATGGAGTTTTATTTGCTGTCGATAGGAATTTCTGTAGTGATAGTAGTACAAGTAATCCTTGGACTTGAGATCATCATAGTATCTTGTGTATGATGAGTTATACTTTGACTTATTCCTTAAGACCCTTAGGGTATATCAAAGGGTATGCTTGGGTATAATAAGTTGTACGTGGAGATAATGTATGATCGATAAAGAATCTACCACTTCTAATAAAGAAGAGAAATGTCTATGTGATTCGATAAATGACAACCCGGTGAGTCATTGGCGGCGAGAATGAAATTAGAAAGGAGTTTCTAATTTGCATTATTTGGAGTTGTGCATTTAAGGATCGAAATACATATAATTAAATAAAATAAGACTTGTGGTAATTCCATGTCTTATATTTAATTGGGACATTGTATGGTGGAAGGATTGAATTGTACGGTAACTATTTACTCAAAGGTTCTTTTATGATTAATGTTGAAATCTATATTATACGGAAAGTCGTTGATCATTAGGGAGGCTTATCCTATTGTAGAATAAATATTATTTATTTAAATAAATTAATTATTTAATTTATTTATTTAAATAAGATTAGAATTGTTCTAATTGATTTATTCACAACCTAGGTTTAATATGGAGAACCTAAAGGGTCACACCATAAAAGGAAGAATAATTATTTAAGAAGTTAATGACATAATCGTAATAATATGTTATGTATATTTAATTTAATCTATGGTGATAGAATAAATTAAATAGCTTAATATTATTATTTAATATTTTAGAAATATTAAATATAAATTAATAAGAGAGTCTTATTAATATTATTACAATTATTATTATTTTAATTTCTAAAAGAGTTTAGGAATTAATTTAATATAAGTACTCTCATTTATTCCTAATAGGATTAGGAGGAAAAATTAGTTAAAGGAGTTTAATTAATTATCCCTAATAAGATTAGGAGCTTAATTAATTAAAAGAATTTAATTAATTAAATAAAACCCAATTCCTTAATTGTTAAGGTGGGTTGCCCACATCTATAAATAAGAGAGTCTTATTATGGGTTAAGTGGGTTGTTGATTTTTTAACATCTGACATAATTCCAATTGTTGGAGAGTACACCCTTTTCTATAGAGATAGAAAAACTAGGGTTTAGCCAACCACCCATCTTCTTGAATCTTTTTCTTCCTTGGTGGATCACCTCAGAGGCCAAACATTTGGGTGGCTAACGTTGGTCGAAAGGAAGGAACCAAACCCGGTGGATTCAAGATTGAGCGAAAGGATTTGGAGGTGAACTTGTGCACGAGGAAGCTTCGATCTTCAAGGATATGATTTATTCTTTATCTTTTCGTTTAATTAATAATTGTGCATAAAGGGTGATCCGGGTATATGGTTTGTAAATTTTAAACTACGATTTTACACGCTTTAGCACTTTTTATGCAATTTGATTGCGTTCTTGAATATTACAAACCTAACAATATTTTGAAAAGATTAGAAGGTTGCGTGTTCAGTATTATATATATCACGGGTACTGATATAATATATATATATATATTATATAAGTTTTGTTTTATTAGACTATAAATAAAATATATTATATTTTATTTAAAAGATTTTACTTTAAATATGGATAGATTCGATTAAAGGTAAATCAATACGGACCGTTTATGAATTAGTTACTATCGCGGTCCATTTTTCTATAAATAGAAGCTCATTTCTTCATTATTTCTTACGAATTCATTTGAAACTCTAGAGAGAAATTATAAAGAAACTATAGAAAAGTATTCTGTTATTTCCCTACTCTTATATTCAGATTTCTTTTTACGATAGGATATTATTTGTTGTACTCGTAAGGGTATTATTTCTTTTTTGTATTCATGAAGAGAACTTCATTATTCCATTCTTTATTATTCATTTGGAATAACCAAAAGATCTGTGGACTACCCTATACTTGGTGACATTCTTCTATGGTTCCGTCTTTATTATTATTACATTAGAATATCCTGTTTGTGCGCTTTTTCTGGGACCTTGTTAAAATCTTTATTATTATTCATTGGAATATCACATGCATGCGTTTCTTGGGACTGGTTCCGTATTTATTATTACATTGGAACATCCCGCGGTGCATGTAATTTTGCCTCGACATGGTTCCGTTATTTATTATTCTATTGGAATAACTTTGTCATGCTGAAGAACCGCATGCATGGTGATTTCTTTTGTTATTCCATTCGTTATTATACTCAGTTGGTTAAAGTTTTAACTTCTATATTCCATGAAATTAGTGGAATATCCTTGATATTTGCGCTTCATCCAGTATCTTTTTCATGAAAATATTCGTCTGAACATTCTTGAATTTTACTCTACAAAGCAGTATCATGTTGACAATTTGGACGTTATTGGTTCATGGATAGATTAATTCTTGAACTTGTTTTATTGAATTCTTATATCATTGTTATCATCCTCATGTTTATATTATGTTGAAAGTCATCTGTGGCCTGTGGTGCATAGATGGACTTGGTATGATTATGACCAGGGATTATTCGATGTAATCATGACCGTAATATTACAAATGATGTGGAAAAAGTCCTCATTGGCCCGTAGTGCATTGATGGATAGTTGTTGGCATGATCATAACCATTAATGAATACACAAATATTCTTGGCCCGTAGTGCATGGATAATTGTGGTCGTGATACTAAAGAATATCCTTGGCCGTAGTGCAGGGGTGATTCGATGATGTGGATTATTTATTAAATTTGAGTCCCAAATGATAAAAGTCATGAAAAACCTTTTAAATCATAGAAGATAGTAGATTTTATTCTCTACTTGACTCTTCTAATGAATTGCTTGTTTATTGCTTGATTAAACTTGATGTTTGTTATATTGTATCGGTTTAACCTTTGTTTAAGGCTAATGATAATTTATTACTCATTATCTTAGTCATAATATTTCTTCTTGGGCTAGTTGAGCTCACCCTTTCTTTCACCGTTCTCTTCAGAAATGAGAATATAGTTGGGACGAGTCTGGGGAGCGGAGTGATGGATCGGGATGATAGTATTAGTAGTCCTCACTATTACATTAAATAGTGTGACAATAAATGTAATGAGGACCCCATTGAGTTTGTATATTGTCTAGATGACAATATTTGTATTAAAACTCACAGCATATGTTTAGTCGTATTTTACACGACTGTTGTATAATTAAGTTGTATTTGAATTTTGTACCATGTATTTGGCGACTCAAGATGGGTGATGTATACTTATTTTGGGGGCATCATAGTCCATGTATATCATATGCATATATCTTATATATATATATATATATATATGTGCATATATATTGTAAGTTGCACTTTACAACTATTGACACTACAAAAAAAAGGCTTTTCTCATGATCAAGATATCGTTGATAGCCCGACGCTGAATGGCCATGATCGATCGCGACGCGGTGTCTAATATAGGTTACACATAATCTGGTTGATGTGTGAACATCAACGACCATCTTTAGCGACCGCAGTATTAACAATCATAAAATAGCGACCGATTTCGTCGCTGAGCTGAGTCACCGTGAGTTAGGTATTAGAGGTGACCTAACCCACGTGTGCTACCACCAATAGTGATTGACGCGGTCGTTAATACCCTCGAGCCATATGCGGTTGCTGAAAAGGATTAGCAACCGCTGATGATTAATTTTTTCAAAAAGTTTTTGTTGTAATTTTGTGGATTTCCCAAAATTTTTTTACCTGTTTTGTACCTACTTTATATCCCAACACACAACAATATATATAAATAAACCAACATCCATACAAATCCATTGATATCCATATATATATACAATTTAATAAAATCAACACAGTAATTAATATAAACTTTCACGCATACTGTGCTCATATATATAAACAAGTACCGTCAAAGTAAAATTTATATACAAATGTCATAACGTACAATATAAACATGTACTCAATTATTCAATGGGTAAAAATAATAATCAAATGTCGATTAACAAGACAAAAAAGGAATACAATATTAGTTTTTATACTTTGTAATTTTAATGATGACAATATGCTAAAGATTATAAGTTATTAAATGACCTGAATTGACTTTGTAATGGTTTGTTGAAAATAATATATAGTTAGTTTAATGGGCTATATGTATATACACAGCTGCGTAGTACATATTTGCTATGACGACAGTTTTTTTGGGCTATGGCGACGATATAGACTAGAATAGCTACAGGGACGGGTAAACCATTGTTATAGCCCAAAAACCCTATCGCCATAGATGACTGTATACTACACAGCTGTGTATAAATATTTTTCCTAGTTTAATATATGATGATCCAATATGTTTATACATGAAGGTATATTATGGACTGTATGGTTTATGTTTTGGGCTGAATTGTTATTAATCTATTGAATATGATTAAGTATGATCATGTATTAATGGTCAGGATTGATTATATCTTGGGTTGTTTTGATAAAAGGATATTGGCAGGTATAAATCTTGTTGAGAAATTATTACTACAATATATGTATGCGTTAATGACTAATTAGGTTGATCTATATAATGGGTTGCTAATTACTGTAGGTTGGATTATGTTTATAATTGGAAAATATTTTTCTAATATATATATATATATATATATATATTGCCAAGTTTGTTTTTGAAATAGAGTTTGTTAAGGAATCTATTCAAATTATGCAATCTATTTTAATTTAAATTGGAGTCTATCATGGAAACTTTCCTGACTGATCAAACTTGTTTTGTTCTTGGACTCTAACAACTTTTTTTTAAATATCTCGTTCACTCCTTTATTTTAGCAGATTTTATATTCTGAGTCTACTATATTCCTTTGAGCTATTAATGCTAACAAATTGGAACTAGACGTTGCCATCCTATTCTATATATATGCAGTCTGCACGGCAAAAGAAGACACAAGACATGAAGTTGAAAATCATCATTGTGTTCATCCTAAAAGCTAACTGAGTCTTATTAATTCCAGTTATTGTATCTCTATTGAATTCTCATTTAACTCAAAAGTCAATGTACTTCAAAATCATATATTTTGTAAACTAATAAGTCTGGGTTAGCTTGAGTAATCATGTAATATTCAGTCTGTACAACGGAAGCTTCAATGTCTCAGTAGTAATAGGAGTTGCAGAGGTGCAAGGGGGTAGAGCTTTCTAAGTCAGAATCGATCTTCGTTGTACATGGAGTTTTCTTTAATCTTTTGAATATTAAGTTTTAATAAAAATGTGTCTCCAATACTAGTTGGTATTGGACGTGGATTAGGACACTAGATTAGAGGATAGGGGCTTAACCACATAAAAATCTTTGTGTGATTTACTTTCCGCACTTTTCTTTTATTCATATTTGCATTCTGCATATTTAGTTTCAGTTCGTGTTTAAAGATATACTAAAACAAACAGGGATTACCTGTTCGATTATAACTGACGAAGAACATATACTAAAATAGATAGGGATTACCTGTCTGAAAATAACTGACGAAGAACATATACTAAAACAGACAGGGTTTACCTGTCCGATTATAATCTATAGCAGTAAACTTTAAAAATTGTCCATTGTTAACCTGTGCCACTGCTAGTTGGTCGTCGCCGTTGTCATTGTCCTTTGACATAGTTCTTCTTCACAACTAACGCATTCTCCTATAATTCTTGATCAATTGGTGTTAAACACATTGTCAAACACATTCTTCTCAATATACATCACATCTAGATTATGACGAATCAAATTTCTAGACCAATATGACAGTTCTCAGAAGATGCTTCTCCAAACCCAACTATGAGATTCGCCAAACCCATTGATTATGTTTGCGGCACCAATCTTACCGAATAGGATGACAGGAAATCTCATAACACGGTCTCGCATCTCCTTCCCCGAAAATCACGTTACAGGTATATCATTGTCTACTTTCTCTTTCCTGAAGTGTTCTCTATTTCTTCGAAACGAGTGATCTATCGTCAAAAAATAACGATGACGGTCAAACTAGCAAGGCTTTCGACCTTTTGATAGATTGAAAGACTTTGTATGCTTTATACAATATGGAAAAGACAAATTCTCGTGTGTACTCCATTAAGCTAACATACCATAAGCCGAGAAGTCACTTATAATCCACATAACAGCTGACATAAGGTTAAAATATGTTTTATTGAAAACATCCCAAGTCTTTACTCCATCTTCCCACAATAACTTCTGTTAGTTCCAAGTAGGCACAATAGATCTAGAAAAGGGGGGTTGAATAGATCCTTTTTAATTTCAAATAATTTTCTGGTTTATTTTGTATTGCTAATAATTTAGCATATGACAAACATAAGAATCTTTTCAAGCACGGCGGAATAAGTAAAAGATCCCCTTCATTGATATATTCATTAATCATACATACATTGTTCGTAGAGTTAGTTCAATGGCAAGCAGTTAAAACATATATAGTTGTTATAGCAGTTAATGTACATAATGTAAATGACATAAAGTAAAAGACACAAGGGCTTTAAGTGGTTCGGAGACTCAAGATCCTAATCCACTCTTTCTCGCTTTCAACTAGCGAGATTTAATCGAGGAAGGCAAAGACCACGAATCACTAAAGATTCCTCAAGGCCGGTGACCTTGGGACTTGATTAACTAAGAACTCTTGAGGCGCCACCTTGGAACTTCTCTAGTTCCCTAGGAACTCTTCAAGCCCAATGATGCTTGGAACTTCATTTAGTCCCCTAGGATGAGGACCCTCAGCCCGGCTTCTTGTTGTTGAGTTGTTTGTTTGTTGGAGTTGGTCTTTGAGTTGCTAAGATGTCTTTATGCTTTGAACATCTTCATGTATTTTTAGCGACTTGGCGTGATCATCCTTGAAGTGCAGTTGAGTGTTGCATGATGCTCAAACTTCTTCGCCATTTAACCTTTTCGATGATCCTTGATGAGTTTGCCTTTAAGATCATTCTGTTGATACTTGATGGTCGCATTACGTAATGGGTTTCTAAGATGACCGTAAGCTCTTACGCTAGTACTTAGAAACTTCCTTATGCTTGCCACCATGATGGCGTTGGTGATCTTCTTTCTTGATACTTGATGCCTTCTCACAATGGACTGGCTAAGATGACTGTAGGCACTTCTCTCTGGTACTTAGAGTCTTCCCATGATGGACATCAAGATGACATTGATGCCCTTTTTTCTCTCGACAGTTTAGAACACTCTTCTTGTAGTAGAACTCTCACTTCTACTTCTTTCTTTTTATGTCTCTAAGTGTTCTTGGTGGATCGTAGAGTGAGCCTTCAGACCTTCATCAGTCACTCACTATTTACGTTGGTTAGATCAGTCCACCAGTTCTCCAAACTCAGTAACTCTAGCATCTCTAGCTCTTTGAAGCTCTTGCTATTTTATACTCCTTCCCAATCCTTCCGTTGGAAAGTAGCCATTGAAATCTATTCAAATATCTACACAGATCTCGAGTTGACTGAGGTAGACTGCAGATGTGATATGTCATACTTTTCTGACACTGCAGTCTACTGTTTCACCTACCCCATCAGAGATGTCACTTTTATGCCTCGGGCAGGTCGAAAAATTTATTTCCTCCTTCTAATTTCTTGATCATAGGTTGTCTTTTTGCATCGATGCTCTCAATAAGCTCTTGTCCGAATATTACCCTTCAGATTAAACCGTTGCCAATGCTTCAGTCTTCAGCTGTTCGAACTCTACGCTTCTGATGCATGGCTTCATGGACCTGATCATAGTGTCTTTTTGACTGGTAGAGACAGCACTACGATCTTGAAGAGTGTTGATTAGATCTTTAATATAGAACACCTCTTCCTTCTTTTGTGCAGTGCTTCAACACTTCTGTTTGCCTCGACAGTTCTTAGATACTGATGGCTTGACTCCTTTATTCTGGCCCCTTCTGAATAGCAAGACACTTCAGATTTGTGGCGTGTCCAGCTCACTTTCTCCTTGTGATCTCTCGTTCACTTATCATCAATGGACTGACCCAATGCTTAATCACTTTTGCCTTGTTCTTCAGAGGCTGACCAGTATCTCTGTGTATACTCCATTAGTTCTTTCTTGTTGGTCAAACACTACGATCCTGGTAACTTCTAGGATCGTTATCTTCTGTCTGCTTGACAGCTACTGCACTTGCTGACTTTTCTTAGTCAGTTACTGAAGTCTTCTTCTGATCTCTTTGTGGAAAATTTCATCTCGAATGGATTCACAACTCAATCTTGATGCTGATTGGGTTGGTGCTTAACTCTTCTGTTAGCTTGCATGCCATTCGTTGAGTGCTTTCTAATTTCCTTCAGGATGGGATGTATCCTTGTAGTGCTAACTAGAAGCTTCATTCCTTTGGATATTCTGGGAGCGCTCATTTGTTGAGAATCGTATTTGCTCTATGATTCTGCCTTGGCATTGTGAGCACATTTGCTGAGGTCTTAGTTATGCACTCTACGATTCAGCTTTGGATGTGCAGACACTACGACTCCGAGATCAGATCTTGACACTCTACGATTTCTATCGTTGTGCTTGTTTTCTGCATCTGATCTTGCTCGATTACAATCTCTGCATGTAATCAGTAGACTCTACGACTCAGAGTGTAGTCTACGATCCTTGACTTGGCTGTGGCAGATGCTCGGTCGGCTCGTAGGCAAGTTGTCTCTATGATTACGAACATGACTTTCTCAAAGAAACTATTACCAAGAAGTTCTATTCGACACACTACGATCCTTCCTCGTCTCTCCTGGCAGTCTACGAACTCCGAGATCTACTATCTTGCAGACTACGATTCTGCCTCGATAGCTCTCGAGTTTTCCTTGACTCTACTGGCAGACTATGATTTCTGGTGCAGTGCTCGACGATTAGACAAGCCTATCTATTACATCATTAGATCAACATAACATGCTTGATCTTTCTATATTTATAGTCCTTTTACATCATTTCTTTTTAAGGACTTTACAAAGCTGTTTTACTTATGTAGGATCAACCTAACACATTTGATCAATTCATTCTAAATCCTTGTACATATGTTTCTATTGTCTATCAAAGGACTTTAGAGCTTTTCTTAATGCAAGCATACTTGTATATTCATTTATGTATATATTATAATCAAATTATATGTAAATAGGAATATCATTCACATGTTTATTCCTGACAATCTCCCCCTATTTGATTATGACAAAAATAATAAGTGCACATGCATGTTATGAATGAATCTTATATACAGTGAGCAACTATATTTCTAAAACAGATTATCATGAATGTCATTTATAATGATTTGGAGTTTAATACACTGATATTTTATATCCTGGATCCAGAACATACCTAACTAGTTAGAGATATACCTTTTTGGCTCCATGTATGCTTCCAGGATATTTGTTGATCAGCTAATCATCTGTTTGATCTCCTTGCTCCTGCTCCCCCTGGGATGTGGACTTCATTTCTTCTTCTTCTGGTTCTGGCTCCCCCTCAGCCTCAGGCTCATCATCTTTTGTCTCCCCCTTAGATGATGACTCAGCTTCTTCTTGTGTTGTCTTCTTTTTTCCTGTCCTTCTTCTCTCCTTGCTCTTTCTAGAGTGCCTCTTACTCTTCCTATTTTTATGCCTCTTTTTCTCCCCCTTTTTGTCATTAATCATTTGGGAGAACTGCTCCATGTTGGACATTAGTTGTTCCATCAGGTAGGAGGAGTTAGTAACTTCAAACTTGAGTTCCTGTTGGCTTAGCTCAAGTTGCACCAAGAAAGACTGATTCATGTTGTCAATCTTGTCAGATAGAACTTGGAGTTGCTCTTCATGTTTCTTCTGCGCTCGTAGTGCTTTTGCCTTCTGATCATGTATGGCCTTCAGATAGATGTGATCTCTCTCTTTGATTTTGAGAGATACATCAGCCATAGTAGCTGTTGACAGCATCATCTTTGATTCTTCATTGATCAGAGATATCTTCTTGACCAGTTGATCAGAATTCTTCAACAGCTCCTGCTCCATAGGACTTTGGTCATCTGATTGGGCAGCCTCTTGTTGAGCATCAGATTAGACTCTATGATTTTCATCCTTGGATAGGTTTTCAAAGGTTTTGAGAATCTGAACAATCGTTGAGTACCAATTGCTATTTGAGGATGAAGGAATGTCGGTTAATAGTGCTTGAGCAGATGGAACCTTTTCACTTTGGATTTGGATACCATCAGTAGTAGAGTGAACAGACTCTACGATTATTTCCTTAGTCATGATCCTTCTTCCTTCAGAGTCCACTCGACGATCATAGGGGATATAGTGGTTGTCAGCATGTTTGTAAACTCTGTAGTGAGGCTGGTCTTTAATCATCATTGTGGCAAAACTCTTCACCCTTGGGAAGTTTTGTGTTACCAGCTCCATGCTTGGAAAATGAGAGTAACACCAGCTGAAGTAGCTTCCATCTCTCTCAGTATGTGCCTTTAGCCAGGGCATCTATTAGAAAAACCATCACATAAGCAAATCATCAGGATTGTAGAGGATGGTTGTGCAGTCTAGTTCCATGTTGTTCCAGTTTTTAAACACCTCAAACGCAGTCATCCTCACTACCTTGAGCTGTTCATTTCCATAATTCACCCATCTTTCGGGAGGTGTTTCTGGTAGTTCATTTGACACTTCTACCACTATTCTTCTATTGATTCTTACAGGAGAGAGGACTGGATAGTCTGATGGATCCTCTGATTCTTGATTTGCAAAGTTGGAATCATTTTCCATTTCTTCTCTTTAGGAGCCTGAACCATTTTGATCATTTCCTTCAATGAGTCCTTCTTGCTGCATTTCATTTCCAGAACCTTCTTCAGCAAGATCTTCCTCTGATTCAACTTCTTCAACACTGGTCCTATCTTTGGCACTTTTTTCTTGTGAAACAGACTCATCATCACTTAATTCAATTATAGCATCTGAGTGATCACTTCTCTTTTTGGAGGTAAATTTGGCTTGTAGTCTGTAACTCTTCCTTCTCCTTGGAGGTTCAGCTATAGAAGAGTAAGACTCTTCTTTCTTTTCTGACTCTGAGGCCTTTGGATCAGACGAACTTCAATGAGGTTCAGCCTTGTCAGGGGCATGCTCTTCTTCATTGGACTCATCGCCTTTTGAGCCATCATGTGGGCTTTCAGGATTTAAAGGGGCAAGTTCTTCTTCTTCTTCTTCTTCTTCTTCTTCTTCTTCAGAAATAACATCATTTGACCCATTATCTAGACTTGTTGGAGCACTTGCAGTTGGGGATGGATTTGGGTCAGCTTGTATCCTTTCTTCATCGTTAGAGTGAATGCTCTGAGGGTTAGCCACAGGGCTTGAGCATTCTTCTTCATCAGCAGATGCTGCATTTTCTTCCATTACTCCAGCTTCACCTTCATTGCTGGATTTTGTCTGAGGGGACTCAGCCTTGAGACAATCAATTTCCTTCTCTTATTCTAACTCTTCGTCCTCTACTTTGTTAGATGAACTTTCTTGGGAAGCTGGGGCCGGTCTGTTTTCCACCTTAGCTCTCTTTTTTAATGGCTCTTGAAGCAACCTGTTGCTTCTTCGCTTTGTGGTTTCAGCAGTCAGGACTTTTTCTTCTTCATCATTGTATTTGGTGGAGAGACTTCTTGGTGGGGCCTTGGTTTTCTTCACACCTTTGGATTTTTTTCTGGCTGGTATGGTTGCTGCTAGTACAGAGTCATCAGACTCAGAGCTTTCTATCTCCTTTGCAGAAGTCTTGCTGCTGCTCCCAGTTGTTGTCAACCTCTTGTTTTCTTTTGGGTTCTTCTTCCAGTTCACAAACAGTTGTGGAGACATTACTTTGTGAACATTTAGAGGTTCTCCATCATCATCCTTGATTTTCCCTCTTAGCTTCTTCTTCATCACAATACTCAGCAGTCTTCCATGAAAAACCTTAGTTAGGGGTTTATCTGTAAACTTCTTTATCTCAACTTTTTCTACCCATTTGGAGATCTGATCAAACAAGATAACTCCAAAGTTGATTCGTTTCTTCAGAACTATAGCAGACATGATTTTTAACTATTGATCAAGCACCGTGTCGTGTGCAGTGTCCTTGCATAGTATGCATTTTCCAACTATTTCATCAAGGAACTCGTATTCCTCTGGAAACTCCTTGTTCTTCATATCCTTCAGACTAGGGTTCCTTTGGTACCCCATGATCTCCTTTGTTTGTTCCGTATCGATATCATCAAGGCTTCCTTGGTCAGGAAGGCCTAAGCATTAATTGAGGTAAGAAGATTTCAGCTTTAGAGACTGACGTTTGACCTTGGTAGAGAGGATTCTGGAGTTTATGGAAGCGTTTGAGTAAAACTCCTTATCCATGTCAGCATACACTCTAGTGTTTTCCTCAAGGCATTCTGAGAATCCAGCCTTCTTCACAAGTTCAAGAATGTTTCTGAACTTCTTGTCGGATTTTTTAAATGACTTAGTTCCGAGCTGAATGCCAGTGATTACTCGCCAATCTGCCATTTGAGTAGTTTGATGAATATAGGTATTTGATTCAGAGGGGTTTATGAGAGATAGCTGATTTTGATTTGGGCAAGGCTCTGGAGGGTTAATAGATTCTGGCTTCGATGAGGATTCTAGGGTTTGAAAATGGGAGGGAGAAAGGTTTGATAGCTGTGAAACCCCAGATTTTATGAATAAATAATTAATTTTCTCGAAATAATTTTTCTTACATTATGGTGTGAATTTGATATAATGTTATAGTTGTGGGTAATATTTATAAATTTTGCAAAGTATGCAAGTTGTCATATTATATTCGATTGGTCGGGGAATATTTGTTTTAAATAGGAAATATTCGCACGACGGCACAATCATTGGTGGACCCCACAACGGAATTATTGTCGGATTGAGAAAACGATAAAAATATTTTATTAAAAATAACGGCGGAAGTTTTACCGTTGATCTTGTTGAACTACTCGGTAGTAAAGAAATGCGATGTCTGGCGTTGTTGCGTAGTAGCACACGATATTGATTATTGATATTTATGTGAGAAGTCACTCGGTTTTGTTCAATTATTGCTACAATAGTTGTTGCGTAGTATCTCACATTATTTGAGTCAATTATTGTTGATTTAGAAGTTTTATTTTATTCACATAATAAATAGAAATATCTTTTTATATAAAATGAATACTTTATTAAAGTTATTCTATAAATAGAATATATTATATTTTATTATGCATAGTGTTTGTATAGTGCCAGATAGTGTTTTGCATAGTAAAAATCTTTTATATAAATAGAATATATTATATTTTATTTAAAAGATTTTTCTTTAAATATGGACCGTCGATTAAAAGTAAATCAATCTGGACCGTTCATGGATTAATTCTTATGCATTCTATTTTCCTATAAATAGAAGCGCATTCCTTCATTATTTTCTTACGAATTCTTTGAACTCTCTAGAGAGAAACTATAGAGAGAGACTATAGAGAGATAGAAGAAAGTTTTCTCGCTACTTCACTACTCTTATATCAAGTATTATTATTTTACGAGTAAGGGATATTATTCTTTTGTATTCAAGAAGAGAACTTACATTATTCCATTTCTTTATTGTTTCATTGGAATAACTTTTATAATGTGAGCTACCCTATACTTGGTGACATTCTTCTATTATTACATCTTTATTATTACGTAGGAATATCCATGCATCTTTATCTTATTTGGACTTGGTTGCATTTTATTATTCCGTCTTTATTATTACGTCCGGAATATCACATGCATCTTATACATGGACTGGTTCCATCATTTATTATTCGCATTTATTATTACATTTGGAACATCACGCCGATTGTGAATTTCACCTAACTTAGTTCGTTATTATTATTACTGTTGAAATAACCGTCTATGCTGCACCGCGCGTGCATCTTTGATATCTTTTGTTATTCCATTCGGTATTATACTCGATTGATTAAAATTTTGACTTCTATACTCCATGAAATTAGTGGAATATCCTTGATATTTGTGCTTCATCCAGTGTCTTTTCGTGGAAATATTCTTCTGAGCATTCTTAAATTTTACTCTACAAAGCAGTATCATGTTGACAATTTGGACGTTATTGGTTCCTGGACAAATTAATTCTTGAACTTGTTTAATTGAATTCTTATATCATTTTCATCATCCTCATGTTTATGTTATGTTGAAAGTCATCTGTGGCCTGTAGTGCATAGATGGACTTGGTATGATTATGACATTGAGGATTATTCGGTATAATCATGGTAGTAATGTTATAAATGATGTGAAAATTAAAAGTCCTCATTGGCCGTAGTGCATTGATGGACAGTTTTTGGTATGATTATGGCTATGGATTCTTTTCGGCCAAGGGAGCAAAGATAAATTGTTTTATGGCATGATCAGGACCGTGGATGAAAACACGATTATCTTTGGCTCGTAGTGCATGAATAATTCGTGGTCGTGATACTAAAGAATATCCTTGGCCTGTAGTGCATGGATGTTTTAATGATGTGGATTATTTATTGAGCTGAGTCTCAGTGATAAAAGTTATGAAAAACTTTTTAAATCATAAAAGATAGTAGATTCTATTCTCTACTTGACTCTTTTAATGGATTGCTTGTTCCGATGCAGTTAAACTTGATGTCTAATTTATTTTATCAGTTTAACATTGTTGGAGGCTAATGATAATTTATTCTGAATTATCTTAGTCATAATATTTCTTCTTTGGGCTAGTTGAGCTCACCCTTTCTTCCTTTATTTCTCTTTGAAATGAGAATATAATTTGGGACGAGTCGGGGAGCAGTGATGGTCCGGAGGATAGCATTAGTAGTCCTCACTATTACGTGAAATAGTGTGATAATAATTGTAATGAGGACTCCTTTTGAGTTTGTATAATCTCTAGTAGATAATATTTGTATTCAAACTCACGGTTTATGTTTTTAGTATTTTACACGGCACATTTGTATTATTAGTTTGTATTTGAATTTTTGTACCATGTATCTGGCGACTTAAGATGGGTGATGTATACCTAATTTTGGGGCGTTACAATAGCTTTTGATTAATGTTGGCTAATTTGAATTTTCCTTTATGGCGAGTTCCTTCTAACTCTGTATCGGTGATGTGTCGACCAACCATTGGTTTGACGATGCCCGATAATGAGTTGTAACTCCCTCATTAACTCTTCTTGATTTAATGCCCTTTTAAAAGCGAATAGGCGTCGATGGCGTGGATTGGACCGATTGACTAGTTTGGTTAGTAGAAGTAGCATGATGAGGTGATTTATGGACTCTACGTTTTCTTTTGATGATTTCAACGATCGTCTTTTTGAGAGAAGCTTTAGTGGATGGTTTTGACATTAATCCTCGACGATCTTTGCATAGCTTGATCATTTGATGTACTCAAGAGGACGGTTTGGGCACTTGAGTTACGAGATACGTTTGTGCGATATCTTTCCAAACTATTTTCGAACTTATCTCCTCTTAATCTAAATGGTTAAGCAATTATCCAGTTCTTCCAAGCTCCTTATTAGCTAGGGTATCCTCCGGTAGAATTGCGATCGTCAAGTCTCGCTTCTATGATTCTTTGAGGTTGCACTACGATTCGTGGAGTTCTTTTCAACCTCGACTTCTCTGACGTTGGTGACTTGGTCCTTGAGATGAACTTTACCTAGCATTCCTTACGGGTTAAGGTAGCTCGGGAAGGCCAACCTCTTAAGTGATCTAAGGGTTGAGTTTGTCCTGAGGCACTTTCCGGATGAAGTGCTAGGAAGTGATTTGTTCTGATATCTCATTTAACCTTTTCTACTGGGGAGATCCTTTACCAAATTTAGAAAATTGCATTTGTGGTAATCGTGGTGTCCTCCCGCTTCTACACTACGATCAGATGTTTAATCGTAGGCATTCCACGATTTTGAGTTGGGTGGATGAAAGGTTATCAGTAGTACATTTTAAGACGTTCCTACTGACTATGGATCTTCATTTGGTTCATTAGCCACAAAGTTTTGGGACTCTGTAGCTGGTACACTGCTTCATAGTATATCTCAGTATTGTTGTTCCTTAACATATCACTATTCCCCATGGTTGATGCTGTCTTCTCAGATAGATGTGATTCCCTTTTCTTTATTAGAAGGCATCCTTACATATCTCCTTCTGACTGGAATCACCATTATCAATTAGATTTCCTTATATCGTAGGCATGAATATCTTCAGGACTGATCACTCTACAATTCTTAGATAGCACTACGAACGTAGTCTTCTTTGACAATCTTGTGTTTGTGAAGTTCTTCTCCCGTAATGAGTTCCTCTTGACTGATGCTCGATGATCCTCTGTGATGAGCTTCCTTGAGGATTCCTCTCATATGACATGCTTTGCATGCTTGAGCATATAAGACCCTTTCCATCTTTGGTTGAATGGCTTGCTTCTTCATAAGTATCAACAACTAAGCGAGCTTCATTTGGATTAGCTCAGAAGGTCTTCAAGGACAGGCTTTTACATATAGGAATTTTATCAGAATCATTTCTGAATAGTCTTAAGCCTTCTACTGGTTGAATCTTTCTTTGACTAAAGTCTCTCACTTCATCAATCCTTAGTGTGGTCAAATAGACCAAGTACCTGCAGGTTAGATATATTTCTATTTCGGTACCCATAGTTAAATGGGTCCTGCCGGGTTAGTTTCAAAAACCCTAATCTTTATATATTAGAATTAACATCATATTGATCATCAACAATCAAATTCATGCATGCATTTAGCTTGGATATTACATTTTGAGATGCATAATGATAAGTGTGTGTAAGATTTGCTATTTTAGTAAAACACTCTTTTCATTTGATGGTTTCATCATTTCTTTGAGTTATGTTCACAAGGTTTAAGTGTTCACGAGTGAGAATCAACTCTACGATTTATGTGTATCTAGTTGATTCATGGAGGTGATCGGTTCTACAAATCATCAAGATACTCTTGTAGGCTGATCATACTACATAGTTATTAAACACTTAATTAGAACATAGGTTTGTACATACATATAACCCATCAAAGAAAGATTACTCCACATAAAATTGATTTAACCTTTGATATGCTTATGCCCTATTTCTGATTTCTTTCAAGATGTCATCTTCAGCCTAAAACTTGGTTGGAGAGAAGGTTTGTAAGCATTTTGAGTTTCCAATCTCAGTGTACTTTCTCTGTTCATCTTTTTAGGTAGATTATAATTTCTTGACAGGATGTTGTAATAGTGCATAAGGAGGTGTAACATGATGTATGCAATTATATTAATGAGGAATCGTACCTTTCTACTGTCAGTTTCTTAACAGTCATTTAACTTAGACATACTAAGGTTAGGCATTGATGTGCATAGTTTCTCATTTGCTCCTGTCAACTTGTTGCTAAAGTTGACTTTTAATCAATTAGCCGCGATCTTGGAGATGCATGCTAGAAAGATCTCAGCATATTTAGTTCTTTGACATCCTTGAGTTCACAAGGTTTACATCCAGCTGCTGCTTGGCCAGGCACATGTTTGAGAGGTTCTTCTTTCTTCTCTGGATAAGCGTTTCTTAGCATGTATGGCGTTTTTATCTTTTCAGGCTAGAGGATGTTTGATTCTTTTCTGTTGATTTCTTTTGAGCTTTCTAGCCTGGTCTTCAAACTACAAGATTGACTATGGGCAGGGATTGGTCTTGTTGATATGGCAATCAAGAACATGGACCAATCTGAGCAGCTTCAGGTGTATATACACATTTATATGTTCACAATATTTCCAACGTGTGAGCTCATCTGCATATAACAAGTGACTTATTACTAAACCAAGTTTAGAACAATGTTTGTGCCTAGGATCAGACTCAAAGCGATTAGCTTTTGAATATAGCATGAGAACTACTACGATACCAATTGTTAGTTCGGTGAGTACTGATAGATCTAGAAGGAGGGTTGAATAGATCCTATTTAATTTCAAATACTTTTTTGGTTTATTTTGTATTGCTAATAATTTAGCATATGACAAGCATAAGAATCTTTTCAAGCACAACGGAATAAGTAAAAGATCCCCTTCATTGATATATTCATTAACCATACATACATTGTTCGTAGAGTTAGTTCAATGGTATGCAATTAAAACATACATAGCAGTTATAACAGTTAATGTACATAATATAAATGACATAAAGTAAAAGTCATGAGGGATTTAAGTGGTTCGAGAGACTCAAGCTCTAATCCACTTTTACGCTTTCAACTAGCGAGGATTTCCACCAAGGAAGGCGACTACTCGAATCACTAAGATTCCTTGAGGCGTGACCTTGGGACTTGATTCACTAAGAACTCTTCAAGGCCAATGACCTTGGAACTTATCTAGTTCCCTAGAAACTCTTCAAGCCCATCGGGCTTATAACTTCATTTAGTCCCCTCAGGACGAGGACCCTCGGGCCACAGCTTCTTGTTGTTAAGTTGTTTGTTTGTTGGAGTTGGTGCTGAGCTTCTAAGATGTCTTTATACTTTAAACATCTTCTGTACTTAGCAGCTTGGCGTGATCATCCTTGAAGTGCAGTTGAGTGTTGCATGATGCTCAGCTTCTTCAGTTACTCAACATCTTCGATGATCCTTGATGAGTGCCTTTAAGATCATTCCTCTTGATACTTGATGGCTGCATATGATGGGTTTCTAAGATGACTGTAGGCTCTTCTGCTGGGTACTTAGAAACTTTCTCATGCTTGCCACCATGATGGCGTTGGTGATCTTCTTTCTTGATACTTGATGCCTTCTCACGATGGATTGGCTAAGATGACTGTAGGCTCTTCTCTCAGGTACGTAGAGTCTTCCCATGATGGACATCAAGATGACATTGATGCTCTTCTTTCTCTCGACAGTTTAGAACACTCTTCTTGTAGTAGAACTCTCACTTCTACATTGTAGAACTCTCACTTTTACTTCTTTCTTTTTATGTCTCTAAGTATTCTTGGTGGATCGTATAGTGAGCCTTCAGACCTTCATCGGTCCCTCAATATTTACGTTGGTTAGATCAGTCCACCAGTTCTCCAAACTCAGCAACTCCAGCATCTCTAGCTCTATGAAGCTCTTGTTGTTTTATACTCCTTCCCAATCCTCCTGTTGGAAAGTAGCCGTTGAAAGCTATTCAAATATCTTCACAGATCTCAAGTTGACTGAGGTAGACTGCAGATGTGATATGTCATACTTTTCTGACATTGCAGTCTACTGTTTCACCTACCCCATCAGAGATGTCACTTTTATGCCTCGGGCAGGTCGAAGACTTTAATTCCTCCTTCTG
Source organism: Panax quinquefolius (assembly GCA_020205615.1). Classification (NCBI taxonomy): domain Eukaryota; kingdom Viridiplantae; phylum Streptophyta; class Magnoliopsida; order Apiales; family Araliaceae; genus Panax; species Panax quinquefolius. The sequence continues at coordinate 9,995,894 of CM035166.1, forward strand.
ATTTCTTGATCAGTGGTTTTCTTTTTGCATCGATGCTCTCAATAAGCTCTTATTTGAATATTACCCTTCAGATTGAACCGTTGCCAATGCTTCAATCTTCAGCTGTTCGAACTCTACGATTCTGATGCATGTCTTCACGGACCTGATCGTAGTGTCTTGTTGACTGGTAGAGACAACACTACGATCTTGAAGAGTGTTGATTGGATCTTCAATGTAGAACACCTCTTCCTTCTTTTGTGCAGTGCTTCAACACTTCTGTTTGCCTCGACAGTTCTCAGATTCTGAGTGCTCGCTTTCTCCTTGTGATCTCCGTTCATTTATCATCAATGGGTGACCCAATGCTTAATCACTTTGGCCTTGTTCTTGAGAGGTGACCCGATATCTCGTGTATACTCCATCACTTCTTTCTTATTAGGCAAACACTACGATCCTGGTAGCTTCCAGGATCGTTGTCTTCTAATCATCCAGCGATGATCTCGCACTTCTTGACTTTTCATAGTCAGTTACTAAAGTTTTCTTCTGATCTCCTTGTGGAAGACTTCATCTCGAATGGCTTCACAACTCAATCTTGATTCTGATTGGGTTGGTGTTTAGATCTTCTATTAGCTTACATGACATTTGTTGAGTACTCCTTGGTTTCCTTCAGGATGAGATGTATCTTTACAGTGCTAACTAGAGGCTTCATTCCTTTGGATATTCTAGGAGTGTTCATTTGTTGAGAATCGTATTTGCTCTATGATTCTGCCTTGGCATTGTGAGCACATCTGCTGAGGTCTTAGTTCTGCACTCTATGATTCAGCTTTGGATGTGCGAGACACTCACAACTCGAGATCGAGATCTTGACACTCTACGATTTCTATCGTTGTGCTTGTTGTCTTCATCTGATCTTGCTCGACTACGATCTCTGCATGTAATCAGTAGACTCTACGACTCAGAGTGTAGTCTACGATCCTTGACTTGGCTGTGGCAGATGCTCGGTCGGCTCGTAGGCAAGCTGTCTCTATGATTCTGAACATGACTTCCTCAGCAGACTACGACCTTGATGAGGAAGTTCTACTCGACACACTACGATCCTTCCTCGTCTCTCCTGGCAGTCTACGAACTCTGAGATCTACTATCTTGCAGACTACGATTCTGCCTCGATAGCTCTCGAGTTTTCCTTGACTCTCCTGGCAGACTACGATTTCTGGTGCAGTGCTCGACGATCAGACAAGCCTATCTATTACATCATTAGATCAACCTAACATGCTTGATCTTTCTATATTTATAGTCCTTGTACATCATTTCTTTTTAAGGACTTTACAAAGCTGTTTTGCTTATGTAGGATCAACCTAATACATTTGATCAATTCATTCTAAGTCCTTGTACATATGTTTCTATTGTCTATCAAAGGACTTTACAGCTTTTCTTAATACAAGCATACTTGCATATTCATTCATGTATATATCATAATCAAATCATATATAAATAGGAATATCATTCACATGCTTATTCCTGAAAACTTCAACTCGTCTATTAGAGGTCTCAAGTAAATATCTAAGTTATTTCTAGGACTCTTGGGACCAAGAACCACGAGTGAAAGAAACAAGTATGGTTGTTTCAGACACATCCAAGGAGACATGTTGTACGAAGTAACAATCACATGCTAACATGAGTACGGAACAACTGAGTGACCGAACGGGTTAAAACCATCATTGGAAAATACAAGCCTAACATTTATAGGTTCCAATGCAAACCCACGATGTGCTAAGTTAAAATCTTTCCATGTCTGCCCATCTGCGGGATGATTTAGTTCTCCATCTTTAGCTGGAGATTTCACATGCCAACTCATATGTTCAGTTGCTCTTGAAAACATGTACACAACCTTTTTAGCCGATGTGTAATTGAAAAATACCTTAGAATCTTAAAAGGTATATTTTTTTTGTAGTAACACCCTCTTTATTAGGCTTGAACCGATCATGACTGCAAAACATGCACCTTGTCTTCTGTTCATTTTTATTATAAAATAACATGCAATCGTTTGGACATGCATCAATCTTTTAGTCTCCAAGACCTAACTTCTTCACCATTTTCTTATAATAGTAATAGTTATTTGACAATTTTTCACCGACAGGAAACATATAGTTAATGGCCTTCAAGAGCGACTCAAAAAATGCATGGCTTTTGTTGTGATCAACTTTGTTGTTAAGTAATGTCGCCACTACGCGCAAATAATGTAGTGTATTTGGTGAAACCATGCCACAACGACTTGCACGTCTAACAACTTGAAGAATGCTTTGACATTATAATTCATAGTTTGCTCTCTGCCTTGTTCCCAAACAAAATCCGACCCTATAATATCATGAACCATTTCATTCAAATACGATGGGAATCACTCTTTGCGGGATTATGTACTTCTGCGATGTCACCATCTCTTCTCTGCCCATATGCCCACCAACATGATTCATAATTTTTCATGAACCCAGAAACAAGTAAGTGATAGTTTACCATGTCTTTGTCCATATAATTTATATTTTACACTTCAAACAAAGACATCTTATCTTGTTCTGATCATTCACACATTAGGGTAACTATAACGATACTCCAACAACACTTGGCAACCAGCTTTAAATTCAGCTGTAACACCTATCTGGGCACTTGATTTTCGTCGACTCATCCAACTACGGTCTGAATAGAGGTCTATGATATCACGGTACCATTGCAGACAACATGAGCTTATTAATGTATAACATGGTCAGGCTCTCTAAGCATATGACTTGAGCATACTTATAAGCATATAATTAACATTTAAGTATACTTGTGAGTATATGACTTGACCATACTTAAAAGCATATGACTTGAGCATACCAAGCATATAATTCTTCTAAACTCATTTCTTCATTACAGATGCACCACTTGATCCTAACCACCTCTTAACCAGGAGTTAGTCTACAATTATGAGTTAAAGTAATGGTAATATGCCGCCAGTGGTGATGGTGATAGTGGTATAGATTAAGGGTTGAGATAAAATGAGATTGTGTAGTATTTTTAATTAAGAAAATGTGTTCGGGACAAATTAGGTGGGCAGTTTGATAGGAAAGTGGATAATATTCAGGTGCTTGTGGGTTTAAAGTTAAAGACTCTCTTGGAGTATCATGGAAAAAGACGAAAGAAAGTGTTTTTAGTTTATTTTAGCAATGGAGATCTAACAAAATTCTACCTAGTTTATTTTAGCAATGGAAAATTTCCTAAATGCTACTTAGTTTATTTTAGCGATGGAGATCTAACAAAATTCTACTTAGTTTATTTTTGCAATGGAAAACTTCCTAAATGCTACTTAGTTTATTTAATAGATCATTTTTTATATTATATTATTTTTATTATATTTAGTAGTGAAACTAAGCAAATTCTACTTAGTTTATTATATTATATTTTAATATATTTAATATGATATACTTTAATATTTAATATTATATTTTAATTTAATATTATGTTTTAGTTTAATATTATATTTATATGATATGATATTATAATTTAATTGAATAATATATTTAATCATATTTAATATATATTATATGTCAAATATTAAATTTAAATAGAAAATCATGACTATCACACTCATTCATCTTGCACATAACATTAAATAAGAACAATTGGTACTAATGCAATATAGAAAAAATGAATCAAATCACTATGACACCCATTTTGCATAAACACTTAAAAATAAGAACAATTGCAATAAAATCTCAATCTAAATCAGATTACAACAATTGCAAATAGAATCTCAAACAAAATCAGATTACCCAAATCAACAAAATGAATCAAATCAAACTTTGGCACATAGATTATTCAAACCAAATCAAATTACCCAAAATTATTTTAGCATGAGTTCAAGTACTAAAATCAGTTTGCCCAAACATAATCAGATTCATAAATTTTTACATAACTTCAAATAGTATTTTTTTTATGTATGACTATCATTGTATAATTATTAGTATCAAAAAGAAAGGAAATATATACCTAATCAGAATGAGGTGGTCGACGGCAACTTGGGGGTTGGCGGGGGCGATCAACGACTATTTTCGACGACTACAAGTGGTCGCTAATTTTTAATAACGTGGATGTATGAGCGGTCGCAGAGTATTCGTTGATAGTTATTGGTCGCAACAAACTTCCCCGCCAAAAATTGAGCCAATTTTTTGGCGGCAAAATTAAATCAGCGACCACACGCGATCGATGATATTACCTAACGACTAGATTTAAGTTCGATCGCTATTAGTGGTCGCTATTACCATAATCAGCGACTGAATAATGCAGTCACATATAAATCTTGTCGCTGATAGATCTTTTATCTTGTTGTGTGAATTATATTTAACTACACTTATTAGTACAAATTATGTAAGTTACATATTAGTAATTGTAACACCCCAACTTTTATAAATAAAGATGAATTTTCTATAAATTTCATTTTTGAATATTAGGGAGTAAAATTGATATAATGTTATAGTTGTGGGTAATATTTATAAATTTTACAAAGTACGCAAGTTGTTATATAATATTCGATTGGTGGGGAATATTCGTTTTAACGGGGAATATTAAATGCAACAAGCACAATCATTGGTGGACCCACAATGTAATTATTATTTCGGATTGAGAAAATGACAAAATACTTTATGAAAATAACTCGTTTTGTTCAATAACAGCAGAATTCACGGGCATGCGATAGAATCGCATGCAGACGGAGTTATTCGATAGAATAATAAAGAATGGAATAAAAGAAGAATTTCACCGTGTATGTGGTACTTCGCATAGACATGTTATTCCAACATAATAATAAAGATTGGAATAACAACCCTTACGAGTATTGAAAGAAAATAACTCTCTTCATGAATACGAAAGAAATAATACCCCTTACCTTAGAAAAACTGGATACTGGAATAGTGAGGTAGCACACTTCTCTTCTTCTTTCTCTCTATAATTTCTCTCTATAATAATTGTTCTAAAGCTTTTGTGAATTGATGAGAAATGAAGGAAGAATGAGCTTCTATTTATAGGAAAATATAGTTTTGATAATTTCACGTTTTGGGGCTCGAAATATTACAGTATAATACCTTCCTCTTTTTCTTTATTTTTAATTTAGTCCTGCAAGTATTATCAAACTTGCACCACCTCCCCTAATAGTAAATAATGTGAATTAATAGTTCATTCATGTGTCTCAATAGTATAATCATGTGAAAAAACTAATTACAGTATAGTACCTTCAACTATACCTCCATTTTTAATTTAGTCATGCAAGTATTATCAATCTTGCACCACCTCCCCTAATAGTACATGAATGTGAATCAATAGTACACACATGTGAACAAATAGTTATAAGCATGTGAAATAATAGCAATTAATTGCTCATTTATACGATTAATTACCCGATTGCTCAATATAACCTCCATACATCAATTATTATCGAAATAAATGTCGATTTCCACTAACACTAATAATCCCAACACAATGGAACTATCAATTTCATCTTTAATCAACACAACGTATTCATCATTAATATTATAACTCACAATATTTAACAACCAGGTCATTCCCAGGAAAGAGGGGGCTTTCCGATAAGGATTTCTCCTTATTGGCACGCAATTAGGTGACCAAACCTCTCCTTGACAGAACTTCTAGACATTGTTAATATTGCAAATAATAATATGAATAACTTTGTCATCTCAATTATTGATTTAATAATAATAAATATTATGCAGATGATACTGTGACATTAATTGAATCAATAATATGAGAGATATGATGCAATAATTACTATAACAATAATTGAGTATAACTGAGTGACTTCTCACGTAAGCATCAATAATCAATACTGTGTGTTACTATGCAACCAGCGTAGACATCGTACTTTTACTACCGGGTAGTTCAAGCGGTTTTAACGGTAACACTTTCATAGTTATTTTTATAAAAAGATAATTCTGTCATTTTCTAACTACGACAATACTTCCGTTGTGGGGTCACCAATGATTGTGGCGTCCTTACGAATATTCCCTGACCAATCGAATATTATATAACCACTTGCTTACTTTGCAAAATTTATAAATATTACCCACAACTATAACATTATATCAAATCCACACAATAATATTCAAAAATATATTTCGAGAAAATTATTCTTTATTCATAAAAGTTGAGGTCTTACACAGGTAATAGATGATAACAATGGGAGAGAATGAGGCAAAGGAAGTCGCCGCCGTTGTCGCCAAAAATTGCAAAAATCAAAATTGAGGCTTTTTTTTCTTTCTAAACTAGGATAATAATAAGTGAGAGGGGAGGGGGGGAAGGGAGTAGTGAGGCGGATGAGATTCAGAGAGGAGGAGGATGAGGAGGCAGCAGGAGATTGAGAGAGGAGGTGATAGATCGAGTACGAGATTTTTCATTTTTTTTCTTTTTCTCTCTTCCTGCAGCCTACCGAGCATGTGAGGCAAAATGGAGTTCTGTTCACCTAAAGAAAGAGGGGACTAATAATGACTGTTATTTTTGACAGAATTATTTACCACAAATTTTTCTTTAGAAATAAGTTATTTTTGACGGAATTAATTCCGTGAGAAATTATTCCGTTGAAAATATATGTTTTTCTTGTAGTGATACATTACTATCTTAGTCTACATTTGGAACCACGTCGATAATAACACAGTCAACAATTGTTGGAATATAGAGCAGAATTAGCAAGATGAACTGAAAAGTAAAATTGGAACTTATCTTGTAGACAACAGAAACCGAGGCGTAGCGAAGCTACTATCTTAAAAAGTGATTTCGCCCCCACTGCTAATAAACTCAGGTACAAATGGGCTATCGGCGGTCACTCTCCAGGAATCAACGGTGAAACCTCCAATCATGTGTACTAACAGAAGGAGACTGTGGACTTGTCTTTGTGGATTGCCCAGAATATATTAGGAGAGTATGTAGAGAGAAGAAGACAATATTCTGTATGTGACGCCCCCAAAATAGGTATACACAACACCCATTCTGAGTCGCCAAATACATGGTACAAAAAGCAAAGCAAACAACTTGATAATACAAATGTCGTGTGAAATACGACAATATATCTTAATGAGTTTAAATATAATATTGTCTTACAGACAATATCTATACTCAAATAAATCCCCATCATAATTATTGATTCATTATTTTACAAAATGGTGAGGACTACTAAACAACTCTCTCTCTAGAACCTTCATTCCATTACCCAGACTAGTACTCGCTACATTCTCGCCTCACGAGAAGAAAAATGGAACAACAAGGAAAAGGGTGAGCTCAACTAGCCCGATAAAGAATATTATGACTAAGATAATATACAACAAATTATCGTTAGTCTTGACGAGGAAAAATCGATAGAATCTGATAGGCAACAAGTTTGAGATCAATATTAGCGGTGAAATAATAATTCATAGAAGAGTTACGTGAGAATGAAATCTACTATAATCTATGAATTTAACGGTCCATCATCAATATTTTATCCCTGTAACATCAATCGATATGCATACGGAATCAAATATTCATCTTTGCCTTCTGAGCCGAAGATATTCATCGATTTAGTCAGTATTTCATTTAAACACTGTTCATCTTTTACTCTGAGCCAAAGATATTAATCAATCGGTCGTATTTCATCTCAACACTGTTCATCTTTGCACTTCTGAGGCCAAAGATATTCTTGAAATCATTCATCTTTGCACCTTCTACGGCCGAAGATATTCAATAATATCATCATTTAAAGGTGAGGATGATGAAAAATATTTTAAAAGCGAATCCGGTGAAACAAAATGTGAGGATTAAGGATTAAGGATTCGTACTTGGTTTTATCACGCCCAAAAATACCTCAAAAAAAATAATCATAGTGGTGTAAAATTGAGAATGATCAAAACATGGATCTGATCGAGTTAGTATCGAATAGATATTTTAGACGAAAAGAAGAAATTTTATTTTTGATTGAAATAGTATCGTGAATAGTCTTAGTATCGTGAATAGTCAAGTATCGTGAATAGTAACTCAAACACCAAAAGATAGAAATTCCACAAAAAACATCTTCACGCTTCATGAATAGTACTCGTGAATAGTAACTTCGTGAATAGTAACTCATGAATAGTAGTAACTCGTGAATAGTAACTCATGAATAGTAACCCATGAATAGTAACCCAGAGCATGAAAAAAGTTCCAAATTTGATAAAAACTTGGATCAACATTTCAATTATAATGATATTGAAGAAATAATATCATTCTAAAAAAAAAATAATATCCACTTACCTCGAAAGATCGAGTCTTTAAATTTGAAAAACAGGATATAGGCTATGACTTGAACTTTTGCGTAGTATAGCAATACTCAAAGTATACTCAAAATACTCACAAGAATCGCTCGATAATATAGAGAGAAAACTTGATTTACGGTGTGATTTTCAATTCTAACCTAAGCACCTATTTATAGGAAATTGCTTAGAAACCAAGCGAAAATTTAATATAATATTAATATATTTAATAAATTCTCTCGCCCATCTAGACAATCTGATCTCAGCCATCAAGCACATGTTAAAGATGGCCAACAACATTTGAAAAACGTTTTTCTTAAAAACATAATTAAAACTTCAAAAATTAATTATTTGAACTTGAACTTCAATAATTCATAATAAATAGCCCTTTCATCAGAAAATTTGAATCTCATGAGTTTTTATAGGAAATTCAATTCTCTACAACTTTGCAGAAGAAAGTTTTCCAAATTCCAAATAGAAATTGGCCAAGAAATCCACAAGCAGGCGATTTTACATTTATAATCAAATTTCGGTCGATAAATGGGGTCCGCGACATGTTTAACATGTTTTAAACATTTATTGCAACAAAAATACTCTTCCTCCTCGTATACTCATATATCCCACATTCGTTGTAAAAATATCACCATAGTTAATATATTATTAAAATAATATATTTAAATGAATTATTTTATCGGAAAAAGATAAAATATTAATTTTCAACAATTGTCATTTTAAAATTTTCTCCATCTATATCCACATAAAATCAATATTTTCCTCATCATATAAATCAATAATTAATTATTCACAAATAATATTACGAGAATCTGATATATGTGATGACCGGCGGTTCAGGAAGAGGGGCTTTCGATAAAAATTTCTTCTTCTTGGTGGCATGATTAGGTGACCAAACCTCTCCTTAGACAGAACTTTCTAGACATTTGCCAATAATGTTATCTAATAATATTATTAGGATAATATGAATTATTGCCGATAATGAAAGATCTTTGTGTAATGTGATTATTGAAACAATGATGATATAAAATATCAATATGACAATTATTAACTTCGATAAAATCTTTGAGCGGTAATTCTGTAACCATTATTGAGTAGTGCCTTCTTACGTAAGAATCAATAATTGGTGCAATCAAGTCTTCTCTTTGTTCGACAGCGGCGTATTAGTGTGTTTTAACCAACCGGGTATTCAGCGATGATACTTGGTAACAACTTCTGTGAGTTATTTAAAAACAACTTATATTTGTCGTTTTCTTCATCAATCACTTTTTCCGTTATGGGGCCCACACATGCATTTTTGCCGTAAATACGAATATTCCCAAGCGATCTGAATATTCCACGACCAAACGAATATTCCCAAGCGATAATGAATATTTTATAACCACTTGCTTAATTTGAAATATTTGCATATTTAACCCATAACTATCCACATTAATCAAATCAACCCTTACTATTTCAAAATAATAAATAAAGGAAATTCCTTTTTATTTAAAAAATTTGAGGTCTTCTGACCTCCCTCTTATGAAATTTCGTCCTCGAAATTGGCGTCGATACTGGTGTTTTGAAAAGGTGAGGATACCTCGCTTTCATTTAGTTTCAACTCCGGTCATTTCCTCTATAGCATGATTTCTCCACAAAACTTTAACTTGTGGTATGACCTTTCTTAGCGTAGGACATGCTCTCCTTCTATCCAAAATCTTGGTGGTACCTCCTCATACGTTAAGTCTTGGCTATCTAAATGGGTTCTAACTTCTATAGCGTGGTTGGGTCTTTCACATATTCTGAAATACGGATATATGAAACACATTATGAACACGAGACATACTCGGATGCTATGAAGTCTATAGGCTACATTTCCTACTCGGTCGAGAATTTGAAATGAATAGATAAATCGTGGATTGAGCTTTCCTCTCTTCCCAAATCTTGTAACTCCCTTCCATGGAGCGACTTCATGACAATCATGATCCCTACATTAAATTCCCGTCCTTTCGATGAAGATCCGCATAACTCTTTTGTCGATCTTGTCTTGGTTTGTATCGTTGTCGAATCATTTGGATCTTTTCGGTAGTCATACGTCTTAACTTTCGGGTCCCAACAATGTTGCTTCACCCACCTCATCCCAACATATTGGAGAGCGACATTTTCGTCCATATAATGCTTGAATGGAACCATGCCTATATTTGTTTAATAACTATTGTTGTATGAGAATTCCACCGATGGCAAGTACTTATCGACTTCCTTTGAAATCTAGGACCACGAGTTTTAATATATCTTGAGAGTTTGAGTAGTCCTTTACGATTGCCCATCCGTTTGAGGATGGTATAAGCCAGATAAATAAATTCGTGCCCCATAGCTTTCTAACCCAAAATCATGAAGTGAATCTTGGGTCACGATCTAAAACTATGGATCTTGGCATGCCATGCGATCTCACAATCTCATTTACGTACATACGAGAAAAGGCGTTCGAGGAATAAGTCTCTCGTATCGGTGAAAATGAGCGAGACTTGGTTAATCTATCAACAATAACCCAAATAGCATTGATGCCTTGAGAAACCTTGGGAAGATTAGTAATGAAATCCGTAGTAATGTGTTCCCACTTCCATTAGGAATCTCAAGTGGTTGCAGCGGACCCTTAGGTACAAGATGCTCGCCTTTACGTTGACAAGTTAAACATCTCGAGATAAACTTTGCGATCTCTCTCTCGTATTACTTCCACCAAAATGTATGTTGAAGATCATAATACATTTTAGTACTCGAGATGGATTGCAAATGGCGTATTGTGTGCCTCCATCGTAATCTTGTACTTTAAATCAGTCGTTAGGAACCTGAAGTCTAGAGTGGACTCGAAGTATTCCTTCTTCATCGATTCTCGCTTAGGAATAGCTCCTTCTTGTACTTTCTTCTTCATACGCATCAACTCAAGATTCGGTGGCTTGAGCGACCTTAACTTTTCTATTAAAGTTGGCTCTGTCGTATACTTGACATCATCCTTTTCGTTCCGCATATAATCTTCTTCTACATTCGCGTCGCGTCATTTACCACGTTCGCTTTTCGAGGATGGCATGAGTCGAGAACATGTCTTTGAAATGAGTCTCCTCTTGAGTTCTTGAAGCTCTTCCACATTCCTTGCTCCATTCGAATTTTGTATCTCTACTGAGTCGAATTTGCGTTAATGGAATAGCGATTGAGAATATCCTTGACGAATCTCGATAATAACCAACTAAGCCTGAAAGCTCGTCTTTCGATAAGCGACTTAGGTTGCTCTCATTTGTGACTCATATCCCGATCTTGGATATACGTCACAATGACACCTATCGATTTACTATCGCTTGCGAATATGGCGTCCCTACGGAGAGAGTGCGGCAGGTGAATTCCCAAAGGAAGTCACAAGATAAAGGCTCGGTACCAAATTCTATAGTTGAATTTTAACTCACGAAGTTTGATAGGAGCCATTCGATATGAGATTTTAGAAATGAGTTTTGTCTGGGTTGAAAGTCGATACAAAATTTAATATCGAGCTTTGGGAGTAAGCGAGAAATTCTTCTTGAAATCGTCGGGAAAAATCAATAACAAGAGGAATATTATTCAAATCGGCGTGTCTTTATTCAAATCCATAACATGGACTAAGAAAACTTGACATCCGTAATAAGCGAATGACTTCATGGCTTGATATGAAAATGTTTGACTCTGATGGTTTGATTGCTTGAATTGAATAACGGGTTGCTTAGGAATATGAAAACTAATGACCTTACAAAAGCAATCAATTTGGCATGATGAGTAGTTAACCTTAAAATCACATCAAAAGCAAATATCTCTATAGAAATAAGGTTAACGGTAATGTGATAGTGCCTGACTTGAATCAAGCAAGATTTTTAAACAACGGATGTAATGAAAGTTTCTCTAATGGAGTCTCACGAGATAGGTCAAAGTTTAATTTCTCGTAGTCGAGTTCAAGCGTTGGTATGAGTAAGAGAGATAAAAGAATGGGTAGAACCGATATCTAGTAAGGTATATACTTGTGAAATTTATAATTAACTAACAAGTGCTAACCGTTCGGGTTCCTCGCATTTTGACCGATCACGACAAAGCGCTCTTCCGGAATCGTTGACTTTGACTTTTACGGGGACGATCTTTTGAGTCACCACAAATCCCCATTGAACTAGGGTTTATTCTATTGTCTGATCTCGGCGATATGTCCTTCTTTTCACAATTATAGCATACCTTGAAGCTGTTGTGGGCGGTTTGGTGATATGTCCCTCTTTTCGCATTTGTAGCATATAATGGGTGGTCGTTCTCCTCCTTAAAACTAGTTCTTCTCTTGGTTGGCGTCTTCAGCATGGTGGTTGTTGAATCTCCTCTTTTTAAAATCTCCTCCAGGGCTCGCTTCTTTATTTTCATGGCCACGATTACCACGGAGTGGTTCTGCCTTTAATCAAGTATTCTTCTTTCTCCGTTGGTTATCGTTATTACGATGATGGCTGCTATCTTGGTATGATCTGGTTATGGTCCCTCGGTTGAGCGTACTCGTTATCTCGCTCTAACAATTTGAGCCCATTGACAACATCTGAATAGAGAGAAAATTTATGAGAAATGAGATCTTGGCGTATGTCGGGTTTGAACCTCTCGAAACATCCGCGTCATCGTTCCTCATTCTCCACCGAATGAGGTGCTGAACACGGATAACTCATGAACTTACGCCTCGTCTTTGGGGGACGTCGTGTTATTACGCTCTCTAGTCTAATAAACTCCACTTCCTTCGTATAGCCCGAATACTTTCGGGGAAGTACTTGTCGTTTGAAGCCATTTGAAAGCGTCTCCCGTGACATCTTTGAGTGCAATTTGGATGGATGCGCTTCCTGATTTCCCGATGTCTGCCTCATCACGGAACATAAAGGTGGCGAATGGAACTTTCTGTTCCTCCGTGCATCCCAGACATCGAATATCTTGGTAATTTGTTTGACCCACGTCTCGCTTAATCGGATCCGGCTTTCCCGAGTGCACGGTGGTCTGACTCTTTGAAGCTTGCTTTTGTGACCCACGGTGAATTGCTATCATTTCCTCTGTATTTTGAACACGAGTCTCCTAAATGCGATTTTGCATGAGCTGCAAAAGCTTCTAAACATCCCCTCGTTCATCATACGCTTTCGGTGGTGTTGTTCGCGGGAGGAACATTACCCGACTGTTACACGTTCTCCTCGTTGGTAAATCTGAGGCATCTCCACGGTCTCATTTACTCCTTTGTTAATATTCTCGATCGACATTCTCAAATCTTGTCATAAAACAAGGGTTAATTAAAGAAATCGATATATCACATAATATCCCTATATCTTGACCGACTAATGAATAAGCTTAGGTAGGACACCTTTAGCGAAGGATTTACTCGTCTCTCCCCTCTAGTTCTATTCCCGATCTCGCATGGAGATCGTATCCTAGCTCGATACCAATTGTGGCGCCCCCAAAATAGGTATATACTGACACCCGTTACGAGTCGCTTGAATACATGGTACAAAAAGCAAACTACTGACTTCAATATCTACAAATGTCGTGTGAAATACGACAATATATCTTAATGAGTTTAAATATAATATTGTCTTACAGATGATATCCATACTCAAATAAATCCCCATCATAATTATTGATTCATTATTTTACAAAAATGGTGAGGACTACTAAACAACTCTCTCTAGAACCTTCATTTCCATACCCCAGAGCTAGTACTCATTTACATTCTCGCCTCACGAGAAGAAAAATGGAACAACGAGGAAAAGGGTGAGCTCAACTAGCCCGATAAAGAATATTATGACTAAGATAATATCTGACAAATTATCGTTAGTCTTGACGAGGAAAAAATCGATAGAATCTGATAGGCAATGAAGTTTTGGATCAATATTATGGTGAAATAATAATTCATAGAAGAGTTCGTGAGAATGAAATCTCTATAATCTATGAATTTAACGATCCATCATCAATATTTTATCACTGTAACATCAATCGATATACATACGGAATCAAATATTCATCTTTGCACTTCTGGGCCGAAGATATTCATCGATTAGTCGTATTCATTTTAAACACTGTTCATCTTTTTACTCTGAGGGCGAAGATATTAATCAATCGGTCGTATTCATCTCGATTTTGTTCATCTTTGCACTTTCTGGCCAAAGATATTCTTGAAATCATTCATCTTTGCTTCTGGGCGAAGATATTCAATAATATCATCATTTAAGGCGAGGATGATGAAAAATATTTTTAAAAGCGAATCCGGTGAAACAAAAATGTGAGGATTAAGGATTAAGGATTAGTACTTGGTTTTATCACGCCCAAAAATACCTCAAAAATAATCATAGTGGTGTAAAATTGAGAATGATCAAAACATGGATCTGATCGAGTTAGTATCCGAATAGATATTTTAGACGAAAAGAAGAAATTTTATTTTTGATTGAATAGTGAATATATCGTGAATAGTCAGTATCGTGAATAGTCTTAGTATCGTGAATAGTAACTCAGACACCAAAGATAGAAATTCCAAAAAAACATCTTCACGACTTCATGAATAGTACTCGTGAATAGTAACTTCGTGAATAGTAACTTCATGAATAGTAACTTCGTGAATAGTAACTCATGAATAGTAACCCATGAATAGTAACCCAGAGCATGAAAAAGTTCAAATTTGATAAAACTTGGATCAACATTTCAATTATAATGATATTGAAGAAATAATATCATTTGAAAAAAAAATAATATCCACTTACCTCGAAGATCGATCTTACTTTTTGAAACAGGATATAGGCTATGACTTGGACTTTTTGCAGTATAGCAATACTCAAAGTATACTCAAAATACTCACAAGAATCGCTCGATAATATAGAGAGAGAAAACTTGATTTACGGTGTGATTTTCAATTCTAACTAAGCACCTATTTATAGGAAATTGCTTAGAACACCAAAGCGAGAAAATTTAATATAATATTAATATATTTAATAAATTCTCTCGCCCATCTAGACAATCTGATCTCAGCCATCAAGCACATGTTAAAGATGGCCAACAACATTTGAAAAACGTTTTTCTTAAAAAACATAATTAAAACTTCAAAAATTAATTATTTGAACTTGAACTTCAATAATTCATAATAAATAGCCCTTTCATCAGAAAATTTGAATCTCGCATGAGTTTTATAGGAAATTCAATTCTCTACAACTTTGCAGAAGAAAGTTTTCCAAATTCCAAATAGAAATTGGCCGAAATCCACAAGCAGGCGATTTTTACGGTATAATCAAATTTCGATCGATAAATAAATGGGGTCCATGAGACATATTTAACATGTTTTAAACATTTATTGCAACAAAAATACTCTTCCTCCTCGTATACTCATATATCCCACATTCGTTGTAAAAATATCATAGTTAATATATTATTAAAATAATATATTTAAATGAATTATTTTATCGGAAAAAGATAAAATATTAATTTTCAACAATTGTCATTTAAAAATTTTCTCCATCTATATCCACATAAAATCAATATTTTCCTCATCATATAAATCAATAATTAATTATTCACAAATAATATTACGAGAATCCTGATATTATTGATTGAGGCGGGTTCAAGGGAAGAGGGGCTTTCGATAAAATTTCTTCTTCTTGGCGGCCTTGATTAGGTGACCAAACCTCTCCTTAGAGCAGAACTTTCTAGACATTTGCCAATAATGTTATCTAATAATATTATTAGGATAATATATTATTGCCGATAATGAAAAATCTTGTGTAATGTGATTATTGAAACAATGACGATATAAAATATCAGCGGCGACAATTATTAACTCGATAAAATCTTTGAGCGGTAATTCTTTGTAACCATTATTGAGTAGTGCCTTCTTACGTAAGAATCAATAATTGGTGCAATACAAAGTCTTCTTCTTTCGACAACAGCGTATTAGTGTGTTTTAACCACCGGGTATTCAATGATGATACTTGGTAATAACAACTCTGTAGTTATTTAAAAACAACTTATATTTGTCGTTTTCTTCATCCAATCACTTTAGTTATGGGGCCCACATGCATGGGCTTGGTAAATACGAATATTCCCAAGCGATCTGAATATTCCACGACCAAACGAATATTCCCAAGCGATAATGAATATTTTATAACCACTTGCTTAATTTGAAATATTTGCATATTTAACCTTAACTATCCACATTAATCAAATCAACCCTTACTATTTCAAAATAATAAATAAAGGAAATTCCTTTTTATTTAAAATTTGGGGTCTTATTATTCCATTCATTATCATTACTGTTAGAATAACTTTTGTAAAAGTGGTATACCTATACATAACTTTATATACTGTGGCATACCCTATACTTGGTGAAATCCTTATATTATTCCATTCTTATTTATTACATTGGAATAACTTTTGTATCACGGAATCCCCTATACTTGGTGATCTTCTTACATTATTCCATTCTTTATTATTACATTTGGAATATCCATGCGTGTGTTTTACAGGACTGGTTCCATTCTTTATTATTCGCATTTATTATTCTATTGGAATATCATCTGTGAATGCTTGGTGTGTTTTACAGGACTGGTTCCATGCATTTTTTATTATTATTCAACATTTATTATTACATTTGGATCATCCTGCTGTTTCAAGGTGAATTTCACGACACTGGTTGGTTTATTATTATTACTGTTGGAATAACTTTGTCATGGAAATCTCGCATGCATGGTGATTTCTTTTGTTATTCCATTCTTTATTATACCCAGTTGGTTAAAACTTTGATTTCTATACTCCATGAAATTAGTGGAATATCCTTGATATTTGCGTTTCATCCAGTATCTTTTCATGGAAATATTCTTCTGATCATTCTTGAATTTTACTCTACAAAGCAGTATCTTGTTGACAATTTGGACGTTAATAATTCCTAGATAAATTAATTCTTGAACTTGTTTTATTGAATTCTTATATCATTGTCATCATCCTCATGTTTATATTATGTTGAAAGTTATCTTTGGCTTACGTGCATAGATAAACTTAGTATGATTATGACCAGGGTTCATTCGGTATAATCATGGCTTGATATAAATGATGTGACAAAAAGTCCTCGGTGGCACGTGAATGCGGTGGTGGATAGTTTTTGGTATGATTATGACCGGGGTGATTCGGTATAGTCATGACCATTGATAATTTGATGAAAATCCTTGGCCAGTAGATACGGGGATGATTAGATATTGTGGTTTATTCATTAAAAGTGAGTCTCAAATTTATAACAAATGATGAAAAACCTTTTAAATCATAAAAGATAGTAGATTTTATTTTCTACTTGACTCTTTTAATGGATTGCTTATTCATTATGATTAAACTTGTTGTCTATTGTATTTTATCGGTTTAACCTTTGTTGAAGGCTAATGATAATTTATTACGCATTATCTTAGTCATAATATTTCTTCTTGGGCTAGTTGAGCTCACCCTTTCTTTCCTTTGTTCTCTTCGGGAAATGAGAACGCCATTTGGGACTTAGGGGAATGGAGTAATGGTCCGGAGGATAGCATTAGTAGTCCTCACTATTATGTGAAATAGTGTGATAATAGTTGTAATGAGGACTCCTTTTGAGTTTGTATAATATCTAGTGAACAATATTTGTATTCAAACTCACAGTTTATGTCGTATTATACACTTACAGTTATATTAGTAAGTTGTATTTGAATTTATGTACTATGTAAGTGGCGACCCAGTGGGTGACATATACCTAATTTTGGGGCGTCACGGTTGGTATCGAGCTTAGGATATGATCCACAGCTAAGATGCTGAGATAAGAACTAGGAGGGAGAGATGGGGAATTCCTTCGCTAGTATGATCTACCTAAGTTTATTTGTTATTTAATTGGTGGAATTAGGAGTATAGGGATAATGTGGCGCCCCAAAATAGGTATACATCACCCATTACGAGTTGTCAATACATGGTGCGAAACAACTACAACTTTATTATTACAACAATAAAAGCGTGAGTTTGAATACAAATATTATCTTCTGAACAATATCTATACTCAAATAAATCCTCATCACATTTATTGATACATTATTTTACAAAAATGGTGAGGACTACTAAACAACTCTTTCTAAACCTTCATTCCATACCCAGGCTGCGTTTCATTTATATTCTCGCCTCACGAGAAGAAAAATGGAACAAAAGGAAAAGGGTGAGCTCAACTAGCCCAAGAAAGAATATTATGACTAAGATAATATACAACAAATTATCGTTAGTCTTCAACGAGGAAAAATCTAATAGAATACAATGAGACAACAAATTTTAAATCAATATTCGCAATGAAATAATAATTCATTAGAAGAGTTAAGTAGAGAATGCAAACTACTATCTTCATGTATGAATTTAAAAGTTCATCGTCATCTTTTATCCCCTGTAACATCAATCAATATATATCGGAATCACATATTCATCTTTGCACTACTGAGCCAAAGATATTCATCGATTGGTCATGTTCATCTAAACACATGTTCATCTTTGCATACTGAGCCAAAGATATTCTTCAGAAATCATTCATCTTTGCACTACTGGGCCAAAGATATTCCATAATATCATCATTTAAAATGAAGATGATGAAAAATATTTTTAAAGAAAGCGAATCCGGTGAAACAAAATGACAAGGATTAAGGATTAATGATTCGTATTTTGTTTTATTCACGTCAAAAATACCTCAAAAATAATCGCGGTGGTATTAAATTGAGAATGATCAAAACATGGATACAATCAAAGCTAGTATCCGAATAGATATTTTAGACGAAAAGAAAATTTTCATTTTTGATGAATAGTGTAAATGATTCGTGAATAAAGGTCGTATACGTGAATAGTCCGTATCACGTGAATAGTAACTCCGACACCAAAAGTTCCAAATTTGATAAAAACTTCAGATCACTATTTCAACATAATGATATTGAAGAAATAATATCATTACGAAAAAAAATAATATCCCTTACCTCGAAAGATCAGTACTTCTAGCTGAAACACCGGATATAGGCTATGACTTGAACTTGCAATAGAATAGCAATACTCAAATTATACTCAAAATACTCACAAGAATACCGATAATATAGAGAGAAAACTTGAGTTTACGGTGTGATTTTCAATTCTAACCTAAGCACCTATTTATGAAAAATCTTTAGAACACCAAAGAGAAAATTTAATAAAATATTAATATATATATTAAAATTTCTATGCCAACCTTCTTAGATCTGATCTCAGCTCATTTTGCACATGTTGTAGCCCACAAAAACAAACAAAAAACGTTTTATTATTTAAAATATTTTAAACTTTCAAAATTAATTATTTTGAGACTTCATAACTTCAATAATTCATAATAAATAGCCCTTCATCGGAAAATTTGAATCTCGCGAATTTTTATAGAAAATTCAATTCTCTATAAAATGGTTACGATAATTCTGCTCAAAGATATTTTATTGAGTTAATAATTCTTCGCGTTGATATTTTATATCATTGTTGTTTGATAATTGTCATTACACAAAGTATCTTTCATTATCGGCTAATAATTTATATTATCTGAATAATATTATTAGATAACATTATTGGCAATGTCTAGAAAGTTACATCTAAGGAGAGGTTTGGTCACCTAATTCAAGCGCGCCAAGATGAAGAAATTCTTATTGGAAAGCCCCCTCTTCTCACAGGAACCCGCACTGGTTGTCAATATTGTGATTACGTAATATTATTTGTGAATAATTAATTATTGATTTATATGATGAGGAAAATATTGATTTTATGTGGATATAGATGGAGAAAATTTTAAAATGACAATTGTTGAAAATTAATATTTTATCTTTTTCGATAAAATAATTCATTTAAATATATTATTTTAATAATATATTAACGGTGATATTTTTACAACGAATGTGGGATATATGAGTATACGAGGAGGAAGAGTATTTTTGTTGCAATAAATGTTTAAAACATGTTAAACATGTCAATTGGACCCCATTTATTGGTCGAAATTTGATTATAATTGTAAAATCGCCTTGCTTCAGGATGGATTTGGTCAATTTCTATTTGGAATTTGGAAAAACTTTCTTCTGCAAAGTTGTAGAGAATTGAATTTCCTATAAAAACTCGTGAGATTCGAATTTTCTGATGAAAGGGCTATTAATTATGAATTATTGAAGTTAGAAGCTCAAAATAATTGATTTTTTTTGGAATATTTAAAATAGGAAAACGTTTTTGGAATGTTAGGTGGCCTCATTTAACATGTGTAGGAGCTGAATTCAGTTGGCAAGTGTGCGTAGGAGGTTTTGAAAATAAATATTAATATTATATTAAATTTTACGCTTTGGTGTTAAGCAATTTCTATAAATAGGTGCTTAGGTTAGAATTGAAAATCACACCGAAGCTGAAGTTTTCTCTCTATATTATCGAGCGTATTCTTGTGAGTATTTTGAGTATACTTTGAGTATTGCTATACGGTGCAAGTTCAAGTCATAGCCTATATCCGGTGTTTCAGCTAGAAGTACTGATCTTTCGAGGTAAGGGATATTAATTTTTTTCGTAATGATATTATTTCTTCAATATCATTATCTTTGAAATGTTGATCTGAAGTTTTTATCAAATTTGAATTTTTTTTTCATGTCGGGGTTCTTATTCATGAGTTCTTATTCACTAATTACTATTCATGAGTTCTTATTCACGAGTTCTTATTCACGAGTACTATTAAGTAAGCGTGAAGATGTTTTTGTGGAATTTCTATCTTTTGGTGTTGGAGTTACTATTCACGATACCAAGACTATTCACGTATATGGCACTATTCACGATATCTGTATTATTATTAGAAAAATAAAATTTCTTCTTTTCGTCAAAACATCTATGTTGGATACTAGCTCGATTGTATCCATGTTTTGATCATTCTTGAATTTTACACCACTATGATTATTTTGAGGTATTTTTGGGCGTGGATAAAACCAAGTACTAATCCTTAATCCTTAATCCTTGTCATTTTGTTTCTTTGGATTCGTTTTTTAAAATATTTTTCATCATCCTCGGTCTTAAATGATGATATTATTGAATATCTTTGGCTTGTAGTGCAAAGATGACACAGTGTTGAGATGAACATGACCGATTGATTATTATCTTTGGGCTGTAGTGCAAAAAGATGAACAAGTGTTTAAATGAACATGACTAATCGATGAATATCTTTGGCTGTAGTGCAAAGATGAATATTTGATTCAGATGCATATTGATTGATGTTACTGAGGATAAAATATTGATGATGGATTATTAAATTCATAGATTATAGTAGATTTCATTTCTACGTAACTCTTACATGAATTATTATTTTTTGCGAATATTGATCCGAAACTTGTTGTCTATTGTATTCTATCAGATTTTTCCTGTTGAAGACTAACGATAATTTGTTGTATATTATCTTAGTCATAATATTCTTTTCTTGAGCTAGTTGAGCTCACCCTTTTCCTTTTTGTTCCATTTTTTTCTCGGGAGGGAGAATATAGCGAGAAACTAGTCGGGGTATGGAATGAAGGTTCTAGAGAGAGTTGTTTAGTAGTCCTCACCATTTTTGTAAAATAATGAATCAATAATTATGATGGGGATTTATTTGCATGTGGATATTGTCTAGAAGACAATATTATATTTAAACTCACGATATATATTGTCGTACTTCACACGACATTTGTATTATTGAAGTTGTAGTTTGCTTTTTTGTACCATGTATTTGGCGACTCGGAATGGGTGTTGTGTATACCTATTTTGGGGGCGTCACGATTAATATCGAGCTTAGGATATGATCTCTGGCGGATCGGGGAATAGAACTAGAGAGGAGAGGAGTAAATCCTTGCTAGTGTGTCCTACCTAAGCTTATTTGTTAGTTGTCAATATATAGGGATATTATGTGATATATTGATTTCCTTAATTAACCCTTGTTTTTATGACAAGATTTGAGAATGTCGATCGAGAATATTAATGATGGAGTAAATGAGACCAGTGGAGATGCTGTCTTTACCAACGAGGAGAAGCGTGCAACAGTGGCAATGTTCCTCCCGTGAACAACACCACCGAGCGAGATGATGAGCGGGGGATGTTTAGAAGCTTTTTGACTTCATGCAAAAAATCGAAGACGAGGAGACTCGTGTTCAAAATCTGAGGAGAAATGATAGCAATTCACGGGTGGTCACATGACCCAAGCAGTTCAAAGAGTTGGGACCACGAGTGCAGGGAAAGCGGATCCGATTAAAGCGGAGGCGTGGGTCAAACAAATTATCAAGATATTCGATGTCTTGGGATGCGCGGGAGAACAGAAAGTTCCATTCGCCACCTTTTTATGTTCCGTGGAGGCGGATGATTGGTGGGAATCGTGAAGCGTACCCATCCAAATTTTCGGCTCAAGATCATGGGAGGCGTTTGAGAAGCAGTTCAATGACAAGTACTTTCCCGAAAGTATTAAATATATGAAGGAAGTGGAGTTTATTAGACTAAGCGAGAATAACATGGCGGTGTCCCAAAGACGCGGCGAAGTTCGCGGAGTTATCGAGTTGCACCTCATTTGGTGGAGAATAAGGAACGTATGGCGGATGTTTCGAGAGGTTTGAAACCCGACATACGTTAGTATCTCATTTCTCATAAATTTTCTCTCTATTCGGATGTTGTCAGCCAGGGCTCGGTTGTTAGAGGCGAGATAACGAAAATACGTTCAACCGAGGGACCATAACCAGGATCATATCGAAGATAGCAGTCATCAGAATAACGATAACCAGCGGAGAAAGAAGAATACGGACAAAGGCGGTAACCACTCTGGTGGTAATCGTGGCCATGAAAATAGAAGAAGAAGCGAGTCGGAAGGAGATTTTAAAAGAGGAGATTCAACAAAGCGACCATGTGAAGACGTCGGCGCCAAGATAGCAACTAGTTTTAAGGGAGGAGAACGACCACCGGTCATATGCTACAAATGCGAAAAGAGGGACATATCAGTCAAAGCCCCCAACAACGATCAAGGTATGCTATAATTGTGGAAAGAAAGGACATATCGCCGAGAGATTATGCGATGGCGAAACCTAGTTCAATGGGGACGGTGACTCAAAAGACATCGAGAAAAGTCAAAGTCAACGATTTAGGAAGAAGCGTTTGTTGTATGGTGGTCAAAATGCGAGGACTGAGCGAAGTTAGCACGGGTTAGTTAATTATAAATTCTTTAAGTATATACCTTACTAGATATTAGTTCTACCCATTCTTTTATCTCTCTTACTTGCGCTCAACGTTTGAACTTGACTCACGGAGAAATTAAACTTTGACTATCTGTGGAGACTCCATTAGGAGAAACTTTCATTACATCCGTTGTTTAAAAATCTTGCTTGATTCAAGTTGGCACTATCACATTACCGTTAACCTTATTTCATAGAGATATTTGCTTTTGATGTGATTTTAAGGTTAACTACTCATCATGCCAAATTGATTGCTTTTGTAAGGTTGTTAGTTTTCATATTCCTAAGCAACTTTGTTATTCAATTCAAGCAATCAAACCATTGTAGTCAAACATTTTCATATCAAGCCATGAAGTCATTCGTTTATTACGGATGTCAAGTTTTCTTAGTCCATGTTATGGATTTGAATAAAGACACGTCAGATTTGAATAATATTCCTCTTGTTATTGATTTTTCCTGACGTATTTCCTGAAGAATTTCTTGGCTTACTCCCAAAGCCTGATATTAAATTTTGTATCGACTTTGAACCCGGTACAAAACTCATTTCTAAAATCTCATATCGAATGGCTCTATTGAACTTGAGAGTTAAAAATTCAACTATAGAATTTGGTACTGAGCCTTTATCTTGTGACTTCCGCTGCGGAATTCACCTAAGCGGAACTCTCTGTAGGGACGTCATATTCGTGCGATAGTAAACTGATAGGTGTCATTATGACGTGTTATCCAAGATTGGGATATGAGTCACAGTTGAGAGCAACCTAAGTTAGTTATCGAAAGACGTAGCTTTCTGAGGCTTAGTTGGTTATTATCGGAGATTCGTTGAAGGATATTCTCGAATCGCTATTCCATTAACGCAGCTGACTCGTAGAGATACAAAATTCGAATGGAGCAAGGAATGTGGGAAGAGCTTGAAGAACTCAAGAGGAGACTCATTTCAAAGACATATTACGATCATGCCATCCACGAAAAGCGAGCGTGGTAGGTGACGCGATGAGTAGAAGATTATATGCGAAGCGAGTGCGATGATGTCAAGTATCGACATAGAGCCAACTTTAATAGAAAAAGTTAAGGTTGCTCAAGCCACCCATCCGGCCGAGCGATGCGTATGAAGAAGAAAGTACAAGAAGGAGCTATTCGAGCGAGAATTGATAAAGAAGGAATACTTGAGTCCACTCTAGACTTTGTGTTCTAACGACTCGATTTGAAGTACAAGATTATGATGGAGGCACACAATACGCCATTTGCAATCCATCTGGAAGTACTAAAATGTATCGTGATCTTGACATACATTTTGGTGGAACAATATGAAGAGAGAGATTGCAAAGTTTATCTCGATGTGTTTAACTTGCTAACGTGTAAAGGCGGAGCATCTTGTACCTAAGGGTCCGTTGCAACCACTTGAGATTAGGAATGGAAGTGGGAACACATTACTATGGATTTCGTTACGGGTCTTCCCGCTTTGTTTCTCAAGACATCAATGCTATTTGGGTTATTGTTGATAGATTAACCAAGTCCGCTTCATTTCTTACCGATACGAGAGACTTATTCCCTTGAACGTCTTTCTCGTATGTACGTAAATGCGATTGTGAGATTGCATGGCATGCCAGTATCCATAGTTTTAGATCGTGACCCAAGATTCACTTCATGATTTTGGGTTAGAAAGCTATGGACACGCAATTTACGATTGGTTTGGCATACCATCCTCAAGCGGATGGGCAATCGAAAGGACTACTCAAACTCTTGAAGATATATTAAAACTCTGTGTCCTAGATTTCAAAGGAAGTTGGGATAAGTACTTGCCATTGGTGGAATTCTCATACAACAATAGTTATTAAACAAATATAGGCATGGTTCCATTCGAAGCATTATATGGACGAAAATGTCGTTCTCAATATGTTGGGATGAGGTGGGTGAAGCAACATTGTTGGGGACCCGAGTTAAGTACGTATGACTCACCGAAAAGATCCAAATGATTCGACAATGTATACAAACGGCACAAGATCGCATAAAAGAGTTATGCGGATCTTCATCGAAAGGACGTGGAATTTAATGTGAGGGGATCATGTATTGTCATGAGTTGCTCCATGGAAGGAGTTACAAGATTTGGGAAGAGAGGAAAGCTCAATCCACGATTTATCGGTCCATTTCAAATTCTTGACCGAGTAGGAAATGTAGCCTATAGACTTGCGTTACCTCGAAAGTATGTCTCGTGTTCATAATGTGTTTCACATATCCGTACTTAGTAAATATGTGAAAGACCCGAACCACGTTATAGAGTTAGAACCAGGACGAGATAGATAAAGAAGACTTAACGTATGAGGAGGTACTGTCAAGATGTTGGATAGGAAGGAGCATGTCCTACTATGAAAGGTTATACCACAAGTTAAAGTTTTGTGGAGGAATCATGCTATAGAGGAAATGACTGGGAGTTGGAAGCGGAAATGAAAGCGAGGTATCCTCACCTTTTCAAAACACAGTACGTGACACGTCAATTTCGAGGACGAAATTTCATAAGGAGGGAGGTTGTAAGACCTCAAATTTTTAAATAAAAGGAATTTCCTTTATTTATTATTTTGAAATAGTAAAGGTTGATTTGATTAATGTGGATAGTTAAGGGTTAAATATGCAAATATTTCAAATTAAGCAAGTGGTTATAAAATATTCATTATCGTCGGGGAATATTCGTTTGGTCGTGGAATATTAAATCTTGTCAGAGAATATTCGTATAACTGTGGCATGACCATGTGTGGGCCCCATAACGGAAAGTGATTGGATGAAGAAAACGACAAATATAAGTTGTTTTTAAATAAGCTGGCGTAGTTATTCACAGATTATCTTGTTGGAATACCGGTGGTTTAAAACACACTAATCTGGCGTTGTTGAAGCAAGTAGCACTTGGTATTGCACCAATTATTGATTCTTACGTAAGAAGGCACTACTCAATAATGGTTACGGTAATTCTTGCTCAATTATTTTATTGAGTTAATAATTCTTTGCGTTGATATTTTATATTCTTCGTTGTTTCAATAATTGTCATTTACGGTATCTTTCATTATCGAAGCAATAATTCATATTATCCGAATAATATTATTAGATAACATTATTGGCAATGTCTAGAAAGTTACATCTAAGGAGAGGTTTGGTCACCTAATCAAGGCCTTGAAGAAGAAGAAATTCTTATTGGAAAGCCCCTCTTCTCTGAGGAGGCGCACGGTTGTCGATATTGTGATTACGTAATATTATTTGTGAATAATTAATTATTGATTTATATGATGAGGAAAATATTGATTTTATGTGGATATAGATGGAGAAAATTTTAAAATGACAATTGTTGAAAATTAATATTTTATCTTTTACGATAAAATAATTCATTTAAATATATTATTTTAATAATATATTAACGGTGATATTTTTACAACGAATGTGGGATATATGAGTATACGAGGAGGAAGAGTATTTTTGTTGCAATAAATGTTTAAAACATGTTAAACATGCTCGGTGGACCCCATTTATTGATTGAAATTTGATTATAGCTTTGTAAAATCGCCTTGTTTGTGGATTTTTGGTCAATTTCTATTTGGAATTTGGAAAAACTTTCTTACGCAAAGTTGTAGAGAATTGAATTTCCTATAAAAACTCGTGAGATTCGAATTTTCTGATGAAAGGGCTATTTATTATGAATTATTGAAGTTCTGAAGCTCCGAAATAATTGATTTTTGGAAGTTTAAAATATTTAAAATAGGAAAAACGTTTTTGGAATGTTAGGTGGCCTCATTTAACATGTGTAGGAGCTGAATTCAGTTGGCAAGTGTGCGTAGGAGGTTTTGGAAAATAAATATTAATATTATATTAAATTTTACGCTTTTTGGTGTTCTAAGCAATTTCTATAAATAGGTGCTTGGGTTAGAATTGAAAATCACTTTTAAACTGAAGTTTTTCTCTCTATATTATCGAACGTATTCTTGTGAGTATTTTGAGTATACTTTGAGTATTACTATCTGATTGCAAGTTCAAGTCATAGCCTTTATATCCGGTGTTTCAACGAGAAGTACTGATCTTTCGAGGTAAGGGATATTAATTTTTTTTGTAATGATATTATTTCTTCAATATCATTATGCTGAAATGTTGATCTGAAGTTTTTATCAAATTTGAATTTTTTTTCATGTCGGGGTTACTATTCATGAGTTACTATTCATGAGTTACTATTCACGAGTTACTATTCACGAGTTACTATTCATGAGTTACTATTCACGAGTTACTATTCACGAGTACTATTCATGAAGCGTGAAGATGTTTTTGTGGAATTTCTATCTTTTGGTGTCGGAGTTACTATTCACGATATCTGAAGACTATTCACGATATCTGACACTATTCATGTATACTGATGTATTATTCAATAGAAAAATAAAATTTCTTCTTTTCGTCTAAAACATCTATCTTTGGATACTAGCTCGATTGTATCCATGTTTTGATCATTCTTGAATTTTACACCACTATGATTATTTTTGAGGTATTTTTGGGCGTGGATAAAACCAAGTACGAATCCTTAATCTTTAATCCTTGTCATTTTGTTTCTTTGGATTCGTTTTTAAAAATATTTTTCATCATCCTCGATCTTAAATGATGATATTATTGAATATCTTTGGCTTCAGTAGTGCAAAGATGAATGATTTCTGAAGAATATCTTTGGCCTGTGAAGTGCAAAGATGAGCAGTGTTGAGATGAACATAATAGATTGATTATTATCTTTTGGCTCAGTAGAAAAGATGAGCAGTGTTTAAATGAACATGACTAATGATGAATATCTTTGGCACGTAGTGCAAAGATGAATATTTGATTCAGATGCATATTGATTGATGTTCTGAGGATAAAATATTGATGATGGACTATTAAATTCATAGATTATAGTAGATTTCATTCTCACGTAACTCTTCTATGAATTATTATTTTCATTGCGAATATTGATCCGAAACTTGTTGTCTATTGTATTCTATCGATTTTTTCCTGTTGAAGACTAACGATAATTTGTTGTATATTATCTTAGTCATAATATTCTTTTTCTTGAGCTAGTTGAGCTCACCCTTTTCCTTTTTGTTCCATTTTTCTCGTGGAGGCGAGAATATAGCGATACTGAGTAGGGTATGGAATGAAGGTTCTAGAGAGAGTTGTTTAGTAGTCCTCACCATTTTTGTAAAATAATGAATCAATAATTATGATGGGGATTTATTTGCATGTGGATATTGTCTAGAAGACAATATTATATTTAAACTCACAGTATATATTGTCGTACTTCACACGACATTTGTATTATTGAAGTTGTAGTTTGCTTTTTGTACCATGAATTTGGCGACTCAGAATGGGTGTTGTGTATACCTATTTTGGGGGCGTCACAGAAACCTTCGTTACCTCCACTGTTTATTAATCTTGTTGTTTCAAATAAACACTTTCACGATCTTATCTCTTTGAAAATACTTGCCTTTGAGGTAATTTTTGAAAACGATTGATTAACTACTCATTATTCTTTTTGTAAGGTTGTTAGCTTTCATATTCCTAACCAACTGTTATATACTAATTCAAAGTAACCAAACCCTAAAGTTAATCTTTGTTATATCGCTTACAAGTAAAGAGCCCCGATCCTTTCGTTGTTGACTTCCTTGTGTGGAATGCAGAAGCGGACTTTTCAGTAGGCGACGTTGTATTTGAAGATGGCAAGTTGATAGGTATCATTGTGAGGTCTTTATCCAGGTTAAGGGATGAAGTCACAGTTGGTATTAATGTGACGTACTTATCCAAGTCTTGGACGAGAGTAATGATTTTGAATGATATTTCTATCATTAATAAATTTCTTGGCGTATTCTTGAAGACTTCCTAGCCTACCCTAGAACGTGAAATTGAATTTTGTATTGACCCCAAATACAAAAACCCATTTCTTAAACCCTCAAATATTTCTTCAACTAAAAGGATCATTTACGAGGATTATGATGAAATTCATAATAAAAAGCATTGGACTAATGAAAATCATGGGTATATGAAGTATTAGTAAGTGTTATGATGAGTTATGTTGGTTATTATGTGAAAACATGAAAGTTTCTTAGAAATCACAAAGAGTTGAATATCAGATTTTGGTGAAAAACGTAACATGAAATTCAATTGACCATATCTCCTATTATATTTTGAATTTTTGAGTGTGGTCAAGTTCTAGAGTTAGATCTATGAGTTACCTAACTAATCCAAGTGGAATTACTGGAAAAGGTGTTGTAGATTTTTGTGTGGACTGATTTTAGCAAAGGAGTACAAAGCTGCAAAAAACCAAAAAAGCTGCTGCCATGATTTTAGAGGGGCTGTTTTGGCTACTTAAATTATGAGAAAAATTCTGGCCTTTTAGGACATGAAGGTATATGGTATAAAGTACCTCCTGTCCAAAAATGAGCTCATTCTGACTTAAAATGAGCAAGTTATGACTATTTCAATATTTAGGTTTTTCCGATGAAAAACGCTATAACCGGAGTTCTATAACTCCGATGACCATGAAATTTAAAATGGAGGCTCACATTAACATGTGTAAGGTCCTGCCAAGATTTGGAAATTTTTGGAGTTAAACTTGAGGTAACAAATTTCTTAAGGAATTAATTAGAAATTGATTTTTGAAAAATAGTAAATGAATTTTAAAAATTCCGAGAAAAATATATTTTCATTATGGGACTATATTATTCTAAATCCCAGAAAAGAAATATTTTTGGGACTGATTTGGTATTTTTCATGAAAATAGTTTAGTTACGAACATATGAGTTAAATATGTTATGTGAAGTAACAAAATTGAAAATAGGATTTTATGGCTAGAGAATCCTATATAGAGTATAAGCATATTTTTTTTTATGAGGATTTGATAATTGGTGATGATATCTTATGAGTATGGCATTTTGAATGATTAAATGCATTATATGGTAAAGCGTAAACAATTGAGATAAATTGTTTATAAATTTAAGAAGTGATTAAAATATTGTTATAATATTAATGATATTAGATTATGAGATTATTAAGTGATTGATAACATGGGGATATTCTTGAATCCTGGATAAATTATATTATAAATGTTTAATATTTATCCTTTATCTCATTTGATTGATTCTTTATATCATTATCCTCATGTTTATATTATGTTGAAAGTCATACGTATTTTGTAGTGCATAGATGGACTTGGTATGATTATGACTGAGGATTGTTCGGTATAATCATAACCGTAATTGAAAACACGATTATCTTTGGCCGTAGTGCATGGAAAATTTGTGGTCGTGATACTAATGAATACACGATTATCTTTGGCCGTAGTGCATGGATAATTTGTGGTCGTGATACTAATGAATACACGATTATCTTTGGTCGTAGTGCATGGATAATTTGTGGACGTTGTAAGACCCCAACTTATAATTAATGAAATTTAATTTTCTCTATTTATTATTTTGAAATAGTAAGGGTTGATGTGATTAATGTGGATAGTTAGGGGTAAAATACGCAAATATTTCAAAATAAGCAAGTGGTTATAAAATATTCATTGTTATCGGGGAATATTCGTTTGGTCGTGGAATATTAAATCGCTTGTCGAGAATATTAAATGTGCAAGCGCCATGCCGTGTGTGGCCCCATGTGAAAGCGATTGGATGAAGAAAAGCGACAAATATAAGTTGGTTAAAAATAACGGCGTAGTTGTTACCATTAATCTTTGTTAAAATACTCGGTGGTTAAAAACACGATGGCACCAGTATTGCACCAATTATTGATTCTTACGTGAAGGCACTACTCAATAATGGTTCTGAGTAATTCTTATTCGATATTTTATTGATTCAATAATTCTTTGCGTTGATATTTTATATTGTTTGTTGTTTCAATAATTGTCATTACACAATATTTTTCATTATCGAAGCAATAATTCATATTATCTGAATAATATTATTAGATAACATTATTGGCAATGTGTAGAAAGTTACGCTCAAGGAGAGGTTTGGTCACCTAATCGGCATGCCAAGGTAGGAAGAAATTCTTATTGGAAAGCCCCCTCTTTCACAGGAACCTCTGCGGTTGTCAATATTGTGATTACATAATATTATTTGTGGATAATTAATTATTGATTCATATGATGAGGAAAATATTGATATAGATGGAGAAAATTTTAATGTGACAATTGTTGAAAATTGAAATTTTATCTTTTTACGATAAGATAATGTATTATTATATTTTAATAATATAATAATGGTGATATTTTACAACGAATGTGGGATATATGAGTATACGAGGAGGAAGAGTATTTTTGTTGCAATAAATATTTAAAACATGTTAAAAACATGTCGGTGGACCCCATTTATTATTGAAATTTGATTATAAATTTATAAAATCGCTTGGTTTGTGGATTTGGTCAATTTCATTTGGAATTTGGAAAAACTTTCTTACGCAAAGTTATAGAGAATTGAATTTCCTATAAAAACTTAAGTAGATTCGGAATTTTCGATAAAAGGGCTATTTATTATGAATTATTGATGTTCTAAAATTCTGAATAATTGATTTTTGGAAGTTTTAATTATTTTAAATAATAAAAACGTTTTTGATTTGTTTGGTAGACTTATTTGTTGTCAAGCATGGCTGAATTCAGATCATAGATTGTGTGCGTAGGAATTTATATATAATATATTTATATTATATTAAATTTTTTGCTTTAGTGTTCTAAGCAATTTCTATAAATAGGTGCTTAGGTTAGAATTGAAAATCACACCGTAACTCAAGTTTCTCTCTCTATATTATCGAGCGTATTCTTGTGAGTATTTTGAGTATAATTTGAGTATTGCTATTCTAACTTGCAAGTTCAAGTCATAGCCTATATCAGGTGTTTCAAATTAGAAATCTTGATCTTTCGAGGTAAGGGATATTATTTTTTTTTCAGTAATGATATTATTTCTTCAATATCATTATGTTGAAATAGTGATCTGAAGTTTTTATCAAATTTGGAACTTTTGGTGTGTGAAGAGTTACTATTCACGTATCGGACTATTTATTCACGTATCGACTAATTATTCACGAATACGGACTTTATTCATCGAAAAATGAAAATTTTTCTTTTCGTCCAAAATATCTATTCGGATACTAGCTTTGATTGTATCCATGTTTTGATCATTCTTGAATTTTACACCACTGCGATTATTTTTGAGGTATTTTTGGGCGTGAATAAAACAAAAAGTCTGAATCATTAATCCTTAATCCTTGTCATTTTGTTTCTTTGGATTCGTTTCTTAAAAAAATATTTTCATCATCTTCGCCTTAAATGATGATATTATGGAATATCTTTGGCCCTGTAGTGCAAAGATGAATGATTTTGAAGAATATCTTTGGCCCAGTAGTAAAAGATGAACAGTGTTTAGATGAACATGATTAATGATGAATATCTTTGGCTCGTAGTGCAAAGATGAATATGTGATTCCGGATATATATTGATTGATGTTCTGAGGATAAAAGATAGGCGATGAACTTTTAAATTCATACATGGAAGATTGTAGTTTGCATTCTCTACTTAACTCTTCTAATGAATTATTATTTCAGCTGCGAATATTGATTTAAAATTTGTTACCTATCAGATTCTATTAGATTTTTCCCTGTTGAAGACTAACGGTAATTTGTTGTATATTATCTTAGTCATAATATTCTTTCTTGAGCTAGTTGAGTTCACCCTTTTTCCTTTTTGTTCCATTTTTCTCTGGAGGCGAGAATATAGCGAAAGTACTTAGTCTGGGGTATGGAATGAAGGTTCTAGAGAGAGTTGTTTAGTAGTCCTCACCATTTTGTAAAATAATGTATCAATAAATGTGATGAGGATTTATTTGAGTATAGATATTGTCTAGAAGATAATATTTGTATTTAAACTCACGTTTTCATTGTTGTAATAATAAAGTTGTAGTTGTTTCATATCATGTATTGACAACTCGAGAATGGGTGATGTATACCTATTTTGGGGGTGCACAGTTGGTATCAAAGCTTAGGGATATGATCTCAAGCGGAGATCGGGGAATAGAACTAGGAGGGAGAGGCGAGTAAATCCTTCGCTAGTGTGTCCTACCTAAACTTATTTGTTAGTTGGTCAAGATATAGGGATATTATGTGATATATTGATTTCCTTAATTAACCCTTGTTTTATGACGAAGATTTGAGAATGTCGATTGAGAATATTAACAATGGAAATGAGACCGTGGAGACGCTTTGTACTCATCAACGAGGAGAGAACGTAACAGCAGTGGCAATGTTCCTCCTGTGAACAACACCATTGAAAGCGAGATGATGAACGAGGGATGTTTAGAAGTTTTTGTAGTTCATGCAAAAATCGCAACGAGGAGACTCGTGTTCAAAAATAGGAGGAAATGATAGCAATTCATGGGTTGTCACTGTACCAAGCAGATTCAAAGAGTTGGGACCACCAAAATTTAAGGGAAAGCGGATCCGATCATGGCGGAAACATGGGTCAAGCAAATTACCAAGATATTCGATGTCTTGGGATGCACGGAGGAAAAGAAGGTTCCATTCGCCACCTTTATGTTCCGTGGCGAAGCAGACATTGGTGGGAGTCGTGAAGCGTACCCATCCACGGCCCTTTCAAAGCATGTCTTGGGAGACGCGTTTGAAGCTATTTAATGACAAATACTTTCACGAAAGTGTTCGTCGTATGAAGGAAGTGGAGTTCATCGATTGGAGCAAAACAACATGGCGGTGTCTCGATGACGAGGCAAAGTTTGCAGAGTTATCGAGGTTTGCACCTCATTTGGTGGAGAATGAGGAACGATATGGCGGATGTTTCGAGAGGTTTGAAACCCAGATACGACAATATCTCATTTCTCATAAATTTTCTCTCTATTGGATGTTGTTAACGCAGGCTCAATTGTTAGAAAGCGAGATAACGAGTATATTCAACCAAGGACCATAGCGAGGATCGTACTTCGGAGATAGCGATCAACAAGAATAATGATAACCAAATGTGAGGAGAAAAGCAGATGGACAAAAAATGGTAACCACTGGTGGTAATCATGGCCATGAAAATAGAAGAAGTGAGTCGGGAGGAGATTTTAAAAAGAGGAGATTTAACAACGACCATGTGAAAGGCAGCGGTCTTACAAGAAGAATCGGTTCTAAGGGAGAGAACGACCACCCATTATATGCTACAAATGCTAAAAAAGAGGGACATATCAATCCAAACCGCCCACAACAGTTCAAGGTATGCTATAATTGTGGAAAGGAAGGACATATCGCCGAGATTATGCGGTAGCGAAACCTAGTTCAATGGGGACGGTGACTCAAAAGATCGTCCCGAGAAAAGTCAAAGTCAACGAATCCGGGAAGAGCATTTGTTGTGATTGGTCAAAATGCGAGAAACCCAAACGAGGTGATCACGGGTAAGCTATTTATAAATTCTTGCGAAGTTTATACCTTACTTGATACCTGCTACCCATTCATTTATCTCTCCGCATGTGCTCAATGTTTAAACTTGACTCAGGAGAAATTAGACTTTGACCTATCGGTGGAAACTCCGTTAGGAGAAACTTTCATCACATCCATCGTTTATAAATCTTGTTTGATTCGAGTTGGCACCATCACCTTACCGTTGACCTTATCTCTTTAAAGATACTTGCTTTTGATGTGATTTTAGGGATTGATTGGTTAACTACTCATCATGCCAAAATTGATTGTTTTCGTAAGGTTGTTAGTTTTCATATTCCTAACCAACTTGACTGTTATGCAATTCAAGCAACTAAACCATTAAAATCAATCACTATCATATCTAATCATAAAGCTATTCGTTTATTGAAAAACGGATGTCAAGCTTTCTTAGCCCATGTTATGGATTTGAATAAAGACACGCCAAATTTGAATAATATTCTGTTGTTATTGACTTTCCGACGATTTCTGAAGAACTTCCGGTCTACCCCGTAACGTGAAGTTGAATTCTTTATTGATCTTGAACTCGTACAAAGCCCATTTCTAAACCCCATATCGAATGGCTCCTATTGAACTTCGGGAGTTAAAGGTCCAACTACGAGGAATTGTTGGACATCGGTTTCATTCGCCCCAAGTACATCTCCTTGGGGTGCTCCTGTTTTATTCAGTAAAGAAGAAAGACGGAGTATGCGACTTTTGTATTGACTATCGGGAATTGAACCATGTCACCATCAAGAATAGGTATCCTCTACCTCGTATTGATGACTTGTTTGACCGAAATAAAAGGGCACAATTCTTTTCAAAAATCGATCTTCGTCCCGGATATCATCACCAAGATTAGAGGCGAGGATATTCCAAAGCGCCTTCGTAACTTCGGTATGGGCATTATGAATTCTTAGTCATGTCTTTCGGACTAAATAATGCTCCTGCGGCTTTCATGGATATAATGAACCGAGTATTCAAGGAATATTTGGATCAATTCGTTGTTGTCTTTATTGATGACATCCTCATATATTCCAAAAGCCGTGAAGATCATGAGCACCATTTGAAGCTGGTACTCCAAAGGCTTCGTGAAAACCAACTATATGCCAAATTGAAGAAATGCGAGTTCTGGCTTGAGGAAGTAGCATTTTTTGGGCCCGTGGTGTCAAAACATGGAGTATCTGTTGATCCGACGAAGATTGAAGCAATACAAAGTTGGGAGCAACCGAAGTCGATGATCAAGACGTAGTTTTTGGGCTTAAATTGGTTATTATCGGAGATTCGTGGAAGGTTTTCTCGAATCGCTACTCCATTAACCCAAACTAACTCGGAAGGATACAAAATTCGTTTGGAGTGAAGAATGCGAGAAGAGTTTCCAAGAGCTTAAGAGGAGACTTATTTCTAAGACTGTTCTAACAATACCATCTCGGTTGGATGGATTTGTTATCTACAACGATGCTTTGTGCAAAGGGTTAGGATGTGTTCTCATGCAACGGGGGGAAAGTCATAGCCTATGCCTCGCGACAACTTAAAGAGTATGAGAGGAATTATCCTACTCATGATCTAGAGTTAGTAGCGATGATGTTGCCGCTTAAAGATATGGAGGCACTATCTATATGGGGAGAAAGTGGAGATATATTCAGACCATAAAAGCCTTAAATATTTCTTCACTCAAAAAGAACTCAACACGCGGCAATGACGTTGGGTCGAGCTATTGAAAGACTACGACCACACTATTCAATACCATCCCCGAAAAGCGAGCGTGGTGGTAGACGACGCGTTGAGTAGAAGATCATATGCGGGAACAAGTGCGATGATGTCAAGTATACGACAGAGCCAACTTTAATAGAAAAAGTTAAGGTTGCTCAAGCCACAGGCCGGAGCCGATGCGTATGAAGAAGAAAGTACAAGAAGGAGCTATTCCGAGGCGAGAATTGATGAAGAAGGAAAAATTGAGTCCACTCTAGACTTTGTGTTCCTAACGACTACGATTTGAAGTACAAAATTATGATGGAGGCACATAATACACCATTTGCAATCCATCTCGAAGTACTAAAATGTATCGTGATCTTGACATACATTTTGGTGGAACAATATGAAGAGAGAGATTGCAAAAGTTTATCTCGATGTGTTTAACTTGCTAACGTGTAAAGGCGGAGCATCTAGTACCTAAGGGTGCATTGCAACCACTTGAGATTTTGAAATGGAAGTGGGAACACATTACCATGGATTTCGATTACGGATCTTCCTACGGTTTCTTAAGGCATCAATGCTATTTGGGTTATTGTTGATAGATTAACCAAGTCCGCTCATTTCTTGCCGTCACGGAGACTTATTCCTTGAACGTCTTGCTAGTATGTACGTGAATGAAATTGTGAGGTTGCATGGCATGCCCTGTATCCATAGTTTTGGATCGTGACCCAAGATTCACTTCAAGATTTTGGGTTAGCTTGCAAAAAGCTATGGGCACGGATTTGCGATTTAGTTTGACATACCATCCCCCAAACGGAAGGACAATCGAGAGAGGACTATTCAAACTCTTGAAGATTTATTAAGACTCTGTGTCCTAGACTTCAAAGGCGGTTGGGATAAGTATTTACCATTGGTGGAATTCTCCTACAACAACAGCTTATCGTGCAAGTATAGGTGTGGCTCCATTGAAGCATTATATGGACGAAAATGTCGCTTCTCCAATATGTTGGGATGAGGTGGGTGAAGCAACATTGTTGGGACCCAAGTTAAGACGTATTTACTCACCGAAAAGATTCAAATGATTCGACAACGATACAAAGCGGCACAAGATCGACAAAAGAGTTATGCGGATCTTCATCGAAAGGACGTGGAATTTAGTGTAGGGATCATGTATTGTCATGAGTTGCTCCGTGGAAGGGAGTTACAAGATTTGGGAAGAGAGGAAAGCTCAATCCACGATTTATTGGTCCATTTCAAATTCTTGACCGAGTAGGAAATGTAGCCTATAGACTTGCGTTACCTCCAAGTATGTCTCGTGTTCATAATGTGTTTCACATATCTCGCACTTTGTAAATATGTGAAAGACCGAACCACGTTATAGAATTAGAACCAGGATGAAATAGTAGAAGACTTAACGTATGAGGAGAGAGCTACCGTCAAAATCTTGGATAGGAAGGAGCATGTCCCCGCTGCAAGAAAGGTCATACCACAAGTTAAAGTTTTGTGGAGGAATCATGCTTTATAGAGGAAATGACACAGGAATTGGAAACGAAATGAAAGCGAGGTATCCTCACCTTTTTCAAAACACCAGTAACACGACGTCATTTTCGAGGACGAAATTTCATAAGGAGGGAGGTTGTAAGACCCCAACTTATTATTAATGAAATTTAATTTTCTCTATTTATTATTTTGAAATAGTAAGGGTTGATGTGATTAATGTGGATAGTTAGGGTAAATACGCAAATATTTCAAAATAAGCAAGTGGTTATAAAATATTCATTGTTGTCGGGAATATTCGTTTGGTCTTGGAATATTAAATCGTCGGGAATATTAAATGCGACGGTAGCGACCATGTGTGGGCCCCATAACTGGAAAGCGATTGGATGAAGAAAGCGACAAATATAAGTTGGTTAAAAATAAGCTGCGTAGTAGTTGTTACCATTAATCTTTGTTAAAATACTCGGTGGTTAAAACACAAGGTAGCACGGTATTGCACCAATTATTGATTCTTACGTAAGAAGGCACTTACTCAATAATGGTTACGATGAATTTGTTTCAAGATTTTATTGATTCAATAATTCTTTGCGTTGATATTTTATATTGTTGTTGTTTCAATAATTGTCATTACACAATATTTTTCATTATCGAAGCAATAATTCATATTATCTCGAATAATATTATTAGATAACATTATTGGCAATGTCTAGAAAGTTCTGGCTCAAGGAGAGGTTTGGTCACCTAATCAAGGCTACCAAGAAGGAAAATTCTTATTGGAAAGCCCCTCTTTCCGGAAGCGCACGGTTGTCAATATTGTGATTCTCGTAATATTATTTGTGGATAATTAATTATTGATTCATATGATGAGGAAAATATTGATATAGATGGAGAAAAATTTTAATGTGACAATTGTTGAAAATTGAAATTTTATCTTTTTCTCGATAAGATAATGTATTATTATATTTTAATAATATAATAATGGTGATATTTTTACAACGAATGTGGGATATATGAGTATACGAGGAGGAAGAGTATTTTTGTTGCAATAAATATTTAAAACATGTTAAACATGTCGATGTGGACCCCATTTATTCGATCGAAATTTGATTATAGCTTTCGTAAAATCGCCTGTTTTGTGGATTTGATTACCAATTTCATTTGGAATTTGGAAAAACTTTCTTCCGAAAAGTTATAGAGAATTGAATTTCCTATAAAAACACGCGAGATTCAATTTTTCCGATAAAAGGGCTATTTATTATGAATTATTGATGTTCTAAAATTCCTAAATAATTGATTTTTGGAAGTTTTAATTATTTTAAATAATAAAAATGTTTTTGATTTGTTTGGTAGACTTATTTGTTGTCAAGCATGGCTGAATTCAGATCATAGATTGTGTGCGTGAGGAATTTATATATAATATATTTATATTATATTAAATTTTCGCTTTAGTGTTCTAAGCAATTTCTATAAATAGGGTGCTTGGGTTAGAATTGAAAATCACAATTTAACTCAAGTTTTCTCTCTCTATATTATCGAGTTTATTCTTGTGAGTATTTTGAGTATAATTTGAGTATTGCTATTCTCGGCAAGTTCAAGTCATAGCCTATATCAGGTGTTTCAATTTGAAATCTTGATCTTTCGAGGTAAGGGATATTATTTTTTCGTAATGATATTATTTCTTCAATATCATTATGTTGAAATAGTGATCCAAGTTTTATCAAATTTGGAACTTTTGGTGTCTGAGTTACTTATTCACGATACTCTGACTATTATTCACGATATCTGACATTATTCACGAATCGCAAGACTATTCATCGAAAAATGAAAATTTTTCTTTTCGTTCAAAATATCTATTCGGATACTAGCTTTGATTGTATCCATGTTTTGATCATTCTTGAATTTTACACCACCGCGATTATTTTTGAGGTATTTTTGGACGTGAATAAAACAAAGTACTGAATCATTAATCCTTAATCCTTGTCTTTTTTGTTTCACTTTGGATTCGTTTCTTTAAAATATTTTTCATCATCTTCATCTTAAATGATGATATTATGGAATATCTTTGGCTGTAGTGCAAAAGATGAATGATTTTGAAGAATATCTTTGGCCCAGTAGTGCAAAGATGAAGCAGTGTTTAGATGAACATGATTAATCGATGAATATCTTTGGCTGTAGTGCAAAGATGAATATGTGATTCGGATATATATTGATTGATGTTCTGAGGATAAAAGATGAGCGATGAACTTTTAAATTCATACATGGAAGATAGTAGTTTGCATTCTCTACTTAACTCTTCTAATGAATTATTATTTCATTGCGAATATTGATTTAAAATTTGTTGTCTATTGTATTCTATTAGATTTTCCCTGTTGAAGACTAACGGTAATTTGTTGTATATTATCTTAGTCATAATATTTTTTCTTGAGCTAGTTGAGTTCACCCTTTTTCCTTTTTGTTCCATTTTTCTCGTGGAGGCGAGAATATAACGAGTATGCAGTAGCCTGGGTATGGAATGAAGGTTCTAGAGAGAGTTGTTTAGTAGTCCTCACCATTTTTGTAAAATAATGTATCAATAAATGTGATGAGGATTTATTTGAGTATATATATTGTCTGAAGATAATATATGTATTTAAACTCACAGTTTTACTGTTGTAATAATAAAGTTGTAGTTGTTTCTGTACCATGTATTGACAACTCGGAATGGGTGATGTATACCTATTTTGGGGGCGTCACAGACGTGATACTAATGAATACACGATTATCTTTGGCCGTAGTGCATGGATAATTTGTGGTCGTGATACTAATGAATACACAATTATCTTTGGCCATAGTTAAATGGATAATTCGTGGTCGTGATACTAATGAATATCCTTGGCTCGTAAAAGTGGGGATGATTCGATGATATGGATTAATTATTGAAATGAGTCTCAAAGAATGAAATATTATTTCATGGATGTGGTAAAAGTCATCTTTGTCAGTAGTGCATTGATAGACTTGGTATGATTATGACCAAGGATTATTCGGTAAGATAATCACGATCGTAATTGAAAAACACGAATATCCTTGGCCAAGAGTGCATGGATAATTCATGGTCGTGATACTATTAGTCGCTGCGTCTCAAAGATTATTGGTTTTACTGATTGTATATCTTTAGCTTCGTAGTGCAAAGATGAATTGTTAATGAATATCTTCGCTTCGGATTGCAAAGATGAATTTAATGTTTTCAACGATAAGGGTATTCAAGGTATCCTCACCTCTTTATCATACTGTGTATCGTACCCCTAATTTCGAGGGCTTAAATTCCATAAGGAGGGAGATTGTGAGACCCAGATTTTATCAATAAAGATTTAAATTTTGTCGAAATAATTTTATTATGGTGTGAATTTGAGATAATATTATAGTTGTGGGTAGTATTTATAAATTTTGCAAAATATGCAAGTGGTTATATTATATTCGATTGGTCGGGGAATATTCGGTTTAGCGAGGAATATTCGATGCAACTACTCAATCATTGGTGGACCCCACAATGTAATTATTGCCGGATTGAGAAAATGACAAAAATATTTTATTGAAATAACGGCGGAAGTTTTACCGATTATCTTGTTGAACTACTCGGTAGTAAAAGTACGAAGAATACGTGTGGTTGCATAGAAAGCACACAGTATTGATTATCGATGCTTATGTGAGAAGTCACTCGGTTTGATTCCATTATTGTCGATTAATAATATGAATTATTATAGCAATAATGACGCTTTTGTTTTATTCATATTATTAACGTAATAAAATAGAAACATCTTTTATATAAAATGTAATACTTTATTAAAGTTATTCTATAAATATAATATATTATATTTTATTATGCATAGTGTTGCATAGTGTTTTGTATAGTGTTTTGCATAGTGTTGCATAGTGTTTGCATAGTAAAATGTTTTATATAAATAGAATATATTATATTTTATTTAAAAGATTTTGCTTTAAATATGGACCGTCGATTAAAGTAAATCAACTGGACCGCTCATGGATTAATTACTATGCATTCTATTTTCCTATAAATAGAAGCTCATTCCTTCATTATTTTCTTATGAATTCACTAAAACTCAGAGAGAGAAACTATAGAGAAAGAAGAAAAGTATTCTCGCTACTTCACCTCGCCAATATTCAGGTTCTTCTAAGGTAGGGAATATTATTTGTTGTACATTCTTTAAAGGGTGTTATTCTTTCTTATTCATGAAGAGAACTTACATTATTCCATTCATTATCATTATTGTTGGAATAACTTTGTAAAAGTGGCATACCCTATACATAACTTTGATACGCCAGCGTACCCTATACTTGGTGAAATCCTTATATTATTCCATTCTTA
Organism: Panax quinquefolius; assembly: GCA_020205615.1. NCBI lineage: Eukaryota > Viridiplantae > Streptophyta > Magnoliopsida > Apiales > Araliaceae > Panax > Panax quinquefolius. The sequence continues at coordinate 10,038,418 of CM035166.1, forward strand.
TTTATTCTCATTGAATAACTTTGTATATGTGAATCCCCTATACTTGGTGATCTTCTTCGTTATTCCATTCTTTATTATTCGTTGGAATATCCTCATGCGTGTGTTTTACACCTGGGACTCGGTTCCATTCTTTATTATTCCGCATTTATTATTCTATTGGAATATCCTGTCCGTGTGTTTTACACCGGACCTGGTTCCATTTTTTATTATTATTCAACATTTATTATTCTGTTGGATCATCCTGTCGGTGTGAATTTCACCTGACCTGGTTCCGTTATTATTATTCTCATTGAATAACTTTGTACATAAGTACCGCATGCGTGGTGATTTCTTTTGTTATTCCATTCTTTATTATACCCAAGTTGGTTAAAACTTTGACTTCTATACTCCATGAAATTAGTGGAATATCTTTGATATTCAAGGCTTCATCCAAAGATCTTTTCATGGAAATATTCTTCCGATCATTCTTGAATTTTACTCTACAAAACAAAGATCTTGTTGACAATTTGGACGTTAATAATTCCTAGATAAATTAATTCTTGAACTTGTTTTATTGAATTCTTATATCATTGTCATCATCCTCATGTTTATATTATGTTGAAAGTTATCTTTGGCTTACGTGCATAGATGAACTTAGTATGATTATGACCGTGGTTCATTCGGTATAATCATGGCTTGATATAAATGATGTGACAAAAGTCCTTAAAGTGGCTGTGTAATGCAAGTGGTGGATAGTTTTGGTATGATTATGACCATGGGTGATTCGGTATAGTCATGACCATTGATAATTTGATGAAAATCCTTGACCGTGGTATGTGGATGATTAGATATTGTGGTTTATTCATTAAAAGTCGAGTCTCGCCTATAACAAAGTGATGAAAACCTTTTAAATCATAAAAGATAGTAGATTTTATTTTCTACTTGACTCTTTTAATGGATTGCTTATTCCACCGCAGATTAAACTTGTTGTCTATTGTATTTTATCGTTTTTAACTTTGTTGAAGGCTAATGATAATTTATTACGCATTATCTTAGTCATAATATTTCTTCATTTGGTCTAGTTGAGCTCACCCTTTTCTTTCCTTTGTTCTCTTCAGAAATGAGAACATATTTGGGACGAGTCGAGGAGCGGAGTAATGGTCCAGAGGATAGCATTAGTAGTCCTCACTATTCGTGAAATAGTGTGATAATAGTTGTAATGAGGACTCCTTTTGAGTTTGTATAATATCTAGTAGACAATATTTGTATTCAAACTCACGCTTTATGTCAGTATTGCATACCATACGCTTATATTAGTAAGTTATATTTGAATTTATGTACCATGTAAGTGACGACCCAAGATGGGTGACGTATACCTAATTTTGGGGGCGTCACATCAAAACTATAAATTTTGGAGCATAACCAACAATTCCCCCACATGATCCAAAATTATCAAAGAGAAAAAAATTAAAAGGAAATGAGAAGGGCAATGGATTTTAGATACATAACGTCGATACCTTGTGGGTTTGAATCGACACTTAGTGGAACAAGCTCTTGTCTTTAGATTATAGGTGAACTATATTCTTGAACCCATTATCTATGATACAAATAATTGAACTTGCACACATATCTAAAAATCCTGAATCCACACAAGTTCGCTGTTGGGCTCGTTCTAGGCCATGTGTCATATCCCAGTTTTTCATAAAGGCTCTAGAGAGTTTGCAAAAGGTTCTCATAGGAAGCGACCTACACCTACACCTCCACCTTTATATAGGTGAACCCATTAAGTGTAAACTGACATACACCACCCTTTAGGGCTATGAGTTACATTAAGAATCTAAATGATTCATTCTATCACAATTTGTCAGTAAGCACCACATACAAACTGGGAGAAATATAAATAATTGTAGTACTTTAATTAAATAATTACATGACTTGTTGTTACCCATTTAACCCAATTCATGGGATCTCCAATCATATGGGTTGGGTTTCCATCAATATTATTTACTCAAAATGTTGGCAATAGTCGCATCCCTCTGGATGCTTCTTGGACTACCTTTTTACTCAATCCCTTAGTAGACGGATTCGCTAGGTTCTTTTCAGACCTCATAAATTCCATGGAAATAACACCATTACTAATCAGTCCTCGTACAATATTATGCCTCAAGCGAATATGTCTCTGTTTTCCATTATAAACATGATTCATTGCCCTGCCAATAGCTGCTTAAGAATCACAATGCAAAGAAATAGAAGGAATTAGCTTATACCACAATGGTATATCAGCCAATAAATTTCTTATCCACTCTGCTTCTGTACCTGCCAATTCTAAAGCAATAAATTCAGATTCCATAATAGATCTAGCAGTACAAGTTTGTTTAGCAGATTTCCAAGAAACAGCTCCTCCACCTAAAATAAACACATAACCACTAGTGGAGTTTGTCTCATCATTATCAGATACCCAATTAGCATCACAATATCCTTCTAAAACACTAGGATGACCAGTGAAATGTACACCTACATTAACTGTTCCTTTTAAATACCGCATTAGTCGTGACAATGCATTCCAATGATCTTGTGAAGGATTATGTGTATATCTGCTAAGTCTACTAATGGCATATGCAATATTAGGCCGAGTACATTTTATTAAATACATTACACTACCAATTATTCTAGCATATTCAATTTGTGCAATATCATTCCCTTTATTTTTCTTTAAATGCACACTAGAGTCATAAGGGGCTCCTAATGACTCTTCATTAAAGAAATTAAATTTTTAAGAATATTTTCCACATAATGGGACTGTGATAAAACTAAACCATTTGCATATTTATTTATTTTAATGCCAAGAATCAAATCTGCTTCTCCTAAATCTTTCATGTCAAATTTAGAAGATAAAAAGTCTTTCGTAGTTTTCACAACTTTCTCATCAGTACCAAATATTAGTAAGTCATCCACATATAAACAAATAATCACACCACAATTTCCATTGAATGTACTATAGACATAACTATCAGATTCATTTGTCACAAAATCATTAGACATGAGAGTTTTATTAAATTTATCATTCCATTGTCTTGGAGCTTATTTCAAACCATACAAAGATTTTACAAGTTTACACACTTTATGTTCTTCACCTAGAACAACAAACCCTTCAAGTTGACACATATATATTTACTCATTTAACTCTCTATTCAAAAAAGAAGTTTTCACGTCCATTTGGTGGATTATCAATTTATGAATAGAAGTCAAAGCAATTAAAATTCTTATAGTTGCTAATTTAGTCACCGGTGAGTAAGTGTCAAAATAATCAAAACCTTTCTTTTGAGTAAACCCTTTTGCTACAAGTTTTGCCTTAAATTTATCAATAGACCCATCAGCTTTTAACTTCTTTTTAAACACCCATTTACATCAAATATGTTTACATCCTCTAGGCAAATTAACTAGTTCTCATGTATGGTTAGAAATAATAGAATCTAGTTCACTATTAATAGCATCCTTCCAAAATTTTGCATCAATTGATTTCATTGTTTCTTCATAAATTTTAAGGTCATCTTCAGTTATAAAAGCAGTTATAAAATCTGGACCAAAAGTTTTCTCAAAATATTGCCTTTTACTTCTAGTAGATGCAGGTACATGTTCTTTATCTTTCCTTTTAAGATGTTCATTTGAAGAAGGATTACCCTCATCTCTTATTTTCATTGGAAATATATTTTTAAATTTTTTTGCATCCTTTGTTTCCAAAATTGAATTATTATGATAATTATTAGTTGCATCTTTAATTACCAAAAATCTATAAGCAGCACTATTAGAAGCATATCCAATAAAAATGCAATCCATTGTTTTAGGTCTAATTTTATTCCTTTAAAATTCTGGTATAATTACTTTAGCTAGACACCCCACACTTTAAGATACCCCAAATTAGGTGCATGTTTCTTCCATAAATGATATGGTGTAAAGTCTATCTTTTTATGTGGAACTCTATTCAAAATATGATTTGCAGAAAGGCAAGCTTCTCCCCACATATTAGAAGATAAATCAGAACTAATTAACAATGCATTCATCATATCTTTAAGTGTTCTATTTTTTTCTTTCTGCGACTCCATTAGACTGTGGAGATTAAGGAGGAGAGGTTTCATGTATAATTCCATTTAGTTCACAAATTTATTTAAGACTTCCCAAATCATATTCACCTCCACGACTAAATCTAAGTCTTTTAATTTATCTTTCTAACTGATTTTTAACTTATGCTTTATATTTAATAAATATTTCTTCTGCTTCATCTTTAGAGGAAAGAAGATAAATACGAGTATATCTAGACATATTATCTACAAAGGAAATATAATATTTCTTACCACCTCTACTCGTAGTATTTTTAAAATCAGCTAGATCACTATGAATTAACTCAAGTAGTTCCGTTTGTCTTACAACACTTTTAAAAGGTTTCTTAGCATGTTTTGCTTCTACACAAATTTCACATTTATTAAACTAGGTATTTGCAAGATTAGGTATAAGTTCAAGTTGTTTTAATTTTTTAATAGAAGCCACGTTTACATGTCCTAATCTAGCATGCCACATATCCAAAGATTCAGCAATATAAGCAAAAGAAGCATTCTTATTTTTTAATTCAGCAGAAGCATCAAGTACAAATAAACCCCCATTACAAAAACCTTTCCCAACAAATTCCCTATTACGAGTAAGTACAAGTTTGTCAGACTCAAACACAAGTTAAATGCCAGCTTTTTTCAACAAGGATCCGGACACAAGATTTCTACGAATATCAGGCACATGAAGCACATCTTGCAAAGCAATTATTGTCCCAGAAGTTAATTTTAGTAAGACTTTCCCTTTTCCCTTAACATTGGTGGCTCGAGAATCCCCCATAAAAACCTTTTCTCAATTAGTCACATTTTCGTAGTTAAAAATTACGTCTCTATTCGCGCAAATCTTTATAGTGAAATCTTTAGTTTCATGTTTAAGGTTCATCTTATAATCTTTCCATGAGGGTGGTAATTTTTTGATAAGTACAGCAACTTGAAACGTCTCACATATTTTCATTCCTTCCCCAATAATTCCCCCCATAATTATTTGGTATGTATGAACTTGATCTATTACTGATTTTCCATCTTGCATCTTAAAATCTTGAAATTTCCCCGCAACATATTTCTTAAGGCCAGAGTTTTCAACAACATATTTAGATTTTAAAGCTTCTCAAATCTTCTTAGCACTTTCATACGGATAATAAATATCGAACAATGAATTAGATAAATAGAACAACAAATATCTATGACATGTACCATTATCCTTAACATAATCCCATTTTGCAGACTTATCAGAATTCGATTTTTCAACAATTTTAATAACACCAGGAGTAAAACCACTAACAGTAGTAACATGAGCATCCATATATAACGCATATTCTAAATTCATGGTTTCCAAATAAAACAACACATCTTCAGACCACCACTTAAAATTCGTACCATTAAAGCGTTCAATTTTAGAAAGGTCCAAGGCAGATTTCATCTTGTTAATATCTAAAATCACTTTTTAGATTGTTGGAATATATAGCAGAATTAGCTAGCAAGATGAACTGAAAAGTAAAATAGGAACAACGTATCTCGTAGACGACAGAAACCGAGGTGTAGCGAAGTTACTGTCCTAAAAAGTGATTTCACCCCCACTGCTAATAAGCTCAGGTACAAATGGGCTGCTAATGGTCACTCTCCAGGATTCAACGGTGAAACCTCCAATCGTGTGTACTCACAGAAGGAGACTGTGGACTTGTCTTTGTGGATTGCCCAGAATATATTAGGAGAGTATGTAGAGAGAAGAAGAAAATATTCAGTATGTATTGTTAACTGTGTATTCTCTGAAGAATAATTGGTATTTATATAAGGGAGAAGAAGAACGTTGGAACACAACGGTAAAAGAAACGTTTGGGGAAAATAACGTAAAAGAGAACGTTGGAGTACAATTACTGCGATAACGTTCAGAAACAACTAGGGAAAGGTAGAGATTTAAGCAAAGCAACAAGGCTATCTGCAGGTGCACCATGGAGGCATAATCCATCGGATCTAAGCACCCCCACGCAAGGCGAATGCTTGCATTACACACGCACTAAGGTTTTCTGACCGAAAGTCCAAGAACCAAGATTGGCCTAGCCCAATTTCTTAGTCATCCTCATATGCGCGATCCCATTCCTTTTTCTCAGCCAAGTTAATAAACCCAAGCCAACATGTACTAATATACACAAAGAAAGTTTTCAAAATAGACGATATGAGACTGTCAAAACTATAAATTTTGGAGCATAACCAACACAACTGTGACTTAATTATTTTTCCCATTGAACCTATAAACTAGGGATAACGAAGAAATATGTTGGGTTCTCATCACCCCTTATAACTCAAAATGGTTTAAGTTTCATATAACATGTAATCAAATTTACTAATCGTCAGAGTTTTACTAAATAGATAAGTCAAGTCGTCATTTGATTTCCTCTAAATTTAACAAGTATTAGGACACCTGATATACACATTAATTATACATTTTAATATTCTTATATTTATTATTTTGTATGTTTATTTTATTTAATTAATACATTTTATTTGGTTTTGTAGGATTTATCTTATTTATTTTGGGGAGCAAATAAAAGATTACTATCCAGCTTTTAAAGATAACATGGGACTTTTGGAGGATTATTATGAAGAAGTTGAAATCAATTTGGAAATAAAGAGATAAAGAGTAAAAAGAAGAACAAGTTCAATGTATTAGTGTTAGATTAAAATTTAATTTTTCCTATAAATAGTTCTCTTGTTTTAGAGAGATGGATTACTTTTTATTTTATTTTATTTTTTCCTTGATTTCTTATTCTCAGTTGGAACAAGGAGGGAGTAACAGGTTTTAGTGTTTGTTAGGTATAACATGAATCCTTATTGGATTTGAATTTATGTATTACCTAGAATCTGTTTTGTTTTAGGAAAGTTAAAATTTCTAACTATACTCAATTTCGTATTTCTAATCCTATTTGTTATGAATTTTCCTATGGCCTATATATAAATATAGGTGCTAGACTTTTGGAGAAGAAATATTCAGAAACATCCTAAGAATTCTCATAGTTCTCTCTTTATCTTGTACTCTTCAAATATTTATTTAGTAGATTTCTTCTGTCTTCTCCGTAATTTTTTCCCGATTTGGGTTTTCAAGTAAAACCTTGTGTTATTATCTTTATCCTTCTGCGTTGATTTATTTTGTTTGTCATAACAATGTTCTATGTTTCTACTTTAATTGGAATCTCTATAAAGTAAGTTGTTGGCCTAAGTATTTCGTAAGAATATTTTCTTTCCGTTCTAAAATTAGTGCCTAATTATTTTCGCCTTCATATTTGCTTTCGTACAAATTGCATTTGGTTCTTATATTGATTGCGAGGTTTTGATAAGTTATAGTTAATCTGTGAATTTTTCATAACTTATGATTGCCTATATTAATTATATGAATCATTATTTTCAAAGTGAAGAGAAAATAATTTAGAAATTGATTTGAAAAATAAGAAATTGTTAATTATGTTAGTACTTAGTGGATTCGGATTCCTAGATAGTTTTTCTCATTACTATTTTTCATTATTAATTTTTATTTATATTATTCAATTAATTAATCATCTCCACTATATTTATTTCTAATTTTATTGAAATTTAAATTAAGGATTTGATAATTAATTTAGTCTCTATGGTTCGACCTGCACTTGTCAAATTTATAATAAACGTTGTGCACTTGCGGTACATAATTTTAACACATCAATACCTTTTTTGTATTAATTATCTAACAAAAAAGTATGTCTATGACCAACATGTCAAAACTTGAAGATAATATCATATGCTCTATACAAAAAGAATTCATTATCACAATATAATGAATTAACCAATTTTGAAAGTGGTCACAATTTGATGTTTCAGCAACAAATTTTAATTTCATTTGCTTTCTATATCATATAAAGCATTAATATTACTTGTTACTCCAAGTAAATTATTGTTAGGTTTGTAATATTCAAGAACGCAATCAAATTGCATAAAAAAATGCGGAAACGTGTAAAAATCAGAGTTTAAATTTTTTTACAAACCATATACCCGGATCACCCTTTATGCATAATTATTAATTAAACGAAATGATATGAAGAACAAACATACCCTTGAAGATCCGAGCTTCCTCAGGTACAAGTTTACCTCCAATCCTTTTCGCGTTCAACTTGAATTCACCGGGTTTGGTTCCTTCCTTTGATCAATGTTAGCCACCCAAGTGTTTGGCCTCTAGAGGTGATCCACCAAGGAATAATAAAGATTCAAGAAGATGGGTGTTTGGCTCAAACCCTAGTTTTCTATCTCTATAGAAAAGAACGTACTCTCCCAACTATTGGAATTACGTATGTTGTAAAAGTCAATAACCACCTCACCCATAATAAGACTCCTCTTATTTATTGATGTGGGCAACCCACCTTAACAATTAAGGAATTGGGATTTATTTAATTAATTAAATTCTTTTAATTAATTAAGCTCCCTAATCTTATTAGGGATAATTAATTAAACTCCTTTAACTAATTTTCCTTCCTAATCCAATTAGGAATAAATGAGAGTACTTATATTAAATTAATTCCTAAACTCTTTTAGAAATTAAAATAATAATAATTGTAATAATATTAATAAGACTCCTCTTATTAATTTATATTTAATATTTCTAAAATATTAAATAATAATATTAAGCTATTTAATTTATTCTATCACCATAGATTAAATTAAATATACATAACATATTATTACGATTATGCCATTAACTTCTTAAATAATTATTCTTCCTTTTATGGTGTGACCCTTTAAGTTCTCCATATTAAACCGGTTGTGAATAAATCAATTAGAACAATTCTAATCTTATTTAAATAAATAAATTAAACAATTAATTTATTTAAATAAATAATATTTATTCTACAATAGGATAAGCCTCCTAGCGCATCAACGACTTTCCAGATAATATAGATTTCAACATTAATCATAAAAGAACCTTTGAGTAAATAGTTACCGTACAATTCAATCCTTCCACCATACAATGTCCCAATTAAATATAAGACATGGAATTACTGTCAAGTCTTATTTTATTTAATTATATGTATTTCGACTCTTAAATGCACAACTCAAATAATGCAAATTAGAAACTCCTTTCTAATTTCATTCGCCTTGCCAAGGACTCTTGGGTTGTCATTTATCGAATCACATAGGATATTTTCTTTCTTTACTAGAAGTGGTAGATTCTTTATTGATCATACATTATCTCCATGTATAACTTATTATACCCAAGCATACCCTTTGATATACCCTAAGGGTCTTAAGGAATAAGTCAAAGTATAACTCATCATACACAAGATACTATGATGATCTTAAGTCCAAGGATCACTTGTACTACTATCACTACTGAATTCCTAATGATAGGCAAGTAAAACTCCATTAGGTATTCCTTAATGAGCCACGCTCAAATTGAACTTATTCTCTAATAAGCACCTACATACTTGCTTTTAGTGTCTTCACACAAATGATCATGAGATCAATCATCCTCATCCAATGAGCAAGCAACGATGTACCAATCTATCCGAATTCACTAATCCCCAATTTAGTAATCCAACGATTGGGAACTATTTTAGTTTTAAGCTTTCAAAGAATTTAGATCTCATTAGAATGATCATCATCATTATTCTAAAAGCATTGCTTAAAACTATGGGTTTATCACATATTATAAAAACAAGATCATGTAGATAATTAAAACCCTTTAATAAATTAATACTTTTATTAATAAATGAATAAGATTGTTACAAAGTATATTCTTTATCATCAAACATTATTGGCTTGTGTGCATATTACTTTTAATCTCCCACTTGCACTAAAGCCAATCGTTATTGTATCTTATACTCCTCTTCTCTAAGTGACGATTATCCCGTCGTTGGATAAGCTTTAGTTAATGGATATGTAATGTTGTTCATGAGAGTCCACTATCTCTATAGTGATTTCCCATCTTCAATGATTCTAATAATCAAATGAAAGTGCCACAACACATGTTTAGATCCAAGATGAGACTTAGAACTATTCCTAGTTCTCGTAATGAACTTTTAATCCAAACAATCAACTTGTAACTTCATTTATAGCTATATACTTTGTCTTTATCACTAAACCAGAACTCTTTTGTTGTTTGGAACCTTTCCAATTCACTACACCACCGTTCAAGGTAACACTTTACCTTAAAGTGAATTTTCTATCGCCTTGGTTCATGTTCGAAAAAACTTGAGTCTCATTAAGCCCTCTAGTTTTAATTTTGACCCACCATGAATATGATCACATCCTTAGTAATTTGGTTAAGCACTTTAAGATGTTTTTCACTGACTCATAGTGAACTTCTCCATAATATGACTGATCAACATCAGGTCTCGTATATTTCATTGCATACATGATTGTCACTCATGCGATATCTCTTTTTTTGATAGTTTGTGGGGACTATTAAGAGAGATACACTCCATGGCTCATCAACATGAGACATCCCATTGAGTTTGCCATGCTAAACGACTTTAGCATCAAATGAATATACGTTCCTTGGGTTAAGTAGAGCATCCTCTTGTATCTATCTATATAGATTTTATCCCCAATTAAGATACTCTTCCCAAACCATTCATGGAGGAATGTTTAGACAACTTTATCTTTCTCGATTCAGGATTGGTATGTAATTCCTCATCCGTAGTATATCAACATATAATACTAGAAATTTCACGACGCTCCCACTGACCCTTTTGTACACACTAGAAGTCTTACATCATCGTATGTAACTCTGGATCATCATCTTCTATGATGCGTACCTCATCATCATCATGCATGATGAATTCATACCTCCTAGGTATCTTCTAAGACTATTCCGATTTATGATTCGGTTGTGGTACAATAGTTCATCTCTGTGTTCCTCTTGTTTGACTTATATAGTGTTTTGTGGATCATGAACTCTTCAAGATCTATAATCCTCCCCCACTAGCCCCCTTCAATGATAAACATCTTTATCTTAGAAGGCGCCAGATTTTGCAACAAACACCTTTTGCTAACTAAGATTATAGAACATATACCCTAAACTTACTTTAGGATGTCCCACAAATCGACACTTATAAAATCTTGTCCCAAGCTTATCCTTGAAACCTTTTCACATAAGTTGGACAACCCCTTATCTTAACATACTTAAGATTAGAATCCTCCCCGTCCATAACTTTTATGGAGTCTTGAAAATGGATTTTGAGATTACCTTTTCGTAGATATGCGTACCATTTCTAGGACATGATCCTGAAGGATATCGGAATGCTCAGTAAAATAATTATGGACCTTACCATGTTCAACAAGGTATGATTTTTTCTTTCAGATACATCAATCAATTATTACGTATCAGGAGGCGTCCATTTTGAGAAAACCATTTGAGATGATCTAGAAACTTATTGCACAAGTATTCCTTCATTGATCCGATCAAAGAATCCTAATACTTTTCCAATTTGTTTCACTTTTGAATTCTTTGAACCTTTCAAATAATTCACACTTGTATTTCAGCAAATACACACATTCAACTCTTTGAATGATCATCTCCTTTTCTTATACTAGTTTGTTCAATTTGTAAAATTATTTTCATGTAAGTCAAGTATACTCAATCCATTAAGTGATATTCCAGTCCTATACAAAACATTATTATTATAAATAGAACAACAATTGTTCTTAATTATAATACCAAATATTTCATTGTCCAACAATAAAATGGAAATAATATTTTTAACAAGAACCGGAATACAATAACAACTTATCGACTTAATAGATTTTGCGTGTAGGCATTGCTAAACTATAAGTTTCTATGGCTAATATGGCAACCTTTGTTACATTTCCCGCATATGATTACTTATATTTGTTTAGTTTTCTACTGCTTGGTCCCTTCATAAATCTATATTTATGATAACCAAAGTCTCAGATCTCAATACCCAAGTAGAACCTCGACTTAAAGAAAAATTATTTTAAATCATGAACAAATTTGTATTTGTAAATAGAAACTTCACTAAGCTTCTTTGGTTAACCTTTGCAAGATGCTTCTCGCAGCTTACTTCCAAAGGTCAAAGCTTATTGCGGTGGAAGCAAGCTCCTTTGTCGTCCGTGACGCTTTTGTTCTTATTATCCTTTGTTTATGCCTTTCTATTTACCTTCTTTGAATCGTTCTTCTTTCGTAAGATCCTTTGGCCCCTACCAAGAAGACTTTATCTTTCTTGGTTGAAAGTGACTCTCAACATTTTCAATATGTTAAGCAAATCAATGAGGTCGATATCTAGCTTGTTCATATGAAAAATTCACAACAATTGTGAAAGGAGTCCGGAGTGAGTGTAAGATCAAATCTTCGCTCAACTCTCCATCTACGACAAAACTCGTTGTCCTAATTGATCAATCAAATTGATAATGTTAAGGACTTTATATCGTATTATAAAGTGTCATCGGTCATTCTAGATCTAAGAGCTCCTTAGATATCTCGATATCTATCGCCCCATTTTCTCACCATCAACTAGTTGATGTGCGGTGAATATAGTAGAGAGCATCCATAGTTTCATGCCGACGACAAGCTCGTTACTCATAGATGCTTGAGCATGATGCATCGAGCCAACTCGTGCATCATCTTGCCACTTTCTAAAAGTAACAATGTCTTCCTCAGAGGCATTGTCTCGCAACTATTGCAGGAGGAAGGCGATTAAGGACATAAGATAGCTTTTCACCATGAGAACTATTCTCAAATTCCTTAACCAATCCGTTTAATTTGGCCCGTTAATTTAGCATCTAATATGCTTCGCAGATGATAGTAATTTTAGACATTGTAAAATTCGTAAATGAATTTGTAATTAACAACATTTTAACATACATTCTTTTATTAATTACCAAAATAAATTAGGTCTTGTTTTAAATTGGTATCTCCCACTATTTTCTTCAAACTATATTACCCTAAATATATATAGTTCGCAAAATCTAATTAAAGATCTCGCTAGTGAGAATAAGGATCCCATTTCAAATGTATATAGCCTTGTGGTGACACAACAAACTATATATAAATAAATAGGTAGACAACTTTTGTCAATTACATCAACTATGCAACTCCTTTTCTTTTGCCTCTTAGATTATTTTGATCAAGTGGTGGCACATCCGAATCAAAATTATCCAAGTTAAGTCCGACCTAGCACTCCATATATTCAAAAAGAAAAATATCATCCTTGTGGTGACACAACAAAATAATATTGTTCAATTTTCTTTATAAGCATCAAATGTGATAATTAACATCTTAAATACTTAATACTTGTCTTGTGGTGATACAACAAACTCATATTAAATATTTAATACTCTATTAATTTTATCATGCTAGAAGGCTTAACGCTCGATATTCCAAATATCTTTGAACGCTAGACTTAATATAAAAATTGAGGGGTTTGTTATTAATTTGTCTCATCTTGTTTAGCGTAGCATGCACATATATATATAAAATACGCGTCATATATTAATGAACATGTGAAGCATGTTTGCATAATATATAATATATATATAGTATAAGCATGCACATATAGAATACTATATTCTACCCGGATTGATTATGGACTTTTTATTCTAGTTTGGTTCACTAGAGACACCAAGTGAACCAAAAGGTCAAACCCTAGGGGTGCAAGAAATAATATTTAAATATAACTATTACATTTAAACCGGGCTCCATTACAAACGGATCTTCATGCGCTTCTTGTCCCTTGATCTCCAATTCTTCAAAATAATTCTAACTATTCCTATTACAAAACTATTTAAAATAAATAGAAACCTTGATCAAAGCAAATAAGGGAAGTACATAGAGAGAGATAGAATTTACATTAAGAAAAATTAGAGAAGGCGAGGCACGCAGTAACCCCATTTAATAAAAACTCATACATTCATGCATCCAACTAAATAAAATCCAATCGCATTGGTCAATAATTCATAATCAATCCCATTTATTATCATACACATCATCATATGCATCAATAAATAACATTCATCTTATGAATAATAAACATTTAATATATATATTGATATCATTTAATGGGCAAATTTAGTTATTAAAAAAATTATTTTTGAATTAAAATAAACTCCTTTATTTTAATCCAAATTTAAATCAAAATAAAACTATTTTATTTTAATTTATCCAATTTTGAATAAAATAAACTATTTTATTTTAATCAAAATCTTTAATCAAAATAAACTCATTTATTTTAATTAATTATGGAATCCAATTCCATGTAAAAATAAATAAACTCCTTTATTTAAGGAAACACTGATTTTCTTTCCTATTCACAAATAAACTCCTTTATTTTGAATAATATGAAATCTTATTTCATATTTAAATAAACTCCTTTATTTAAGGAAACACGGATTTTCTTTCCTATTCACAAATAAACTCCTTTATTTTGAATAATATAAAATCTTATTTTATATCTAAATAAACTCCTTTATTTAAGGAAACATATAATCCAATTTCAACTCCAATTAGTTATCATGGAATTCAATTCCAACTCTAATTAGTTAGCATGAAATTTAATTTTAAAATTAAAATAAACTTTTATTTTAATATTAAAATAAACTTTTATTTTAAGATTAGAATAAAAAAATTTATTTTAATTATAAAATTATTAAAATATATATTATAAAATATATATATAAATATATATATATATATATATATTACGGTAATATATATTATATATATATATATATATATAAGATTATATATATTATGAATAACATAATATATATATAGTAACCGAAGTTACATAATATATATATAATAACATAATACCACTGTTAGTTGGCCCACGTTATTCCGTGAACTAGGTGACCCTTAAAGGGGGTTATATATATATATATATATATATATATATATATATATATATATATATAATTAAACGTGATTCACCACTTAACAAAGCAAAGCAAAAAACGGATTTCGCCAAATTGACGTGTTTTTTTTTTTATTTTTTTTTTATTTTATACAACAAAATTATGCCCAATTAAATTTTTCTAAACACATATCAATATACATATCAAATTAAAACAATTAATAATTCGATAAAGGTTTGGGGCTCGATGCCATCGTTAGGTTTGTAATATTCAAGAACGCAATCAAATTGCATAAAAAAAATGCGAAACGCGTAAAAATCGAGTTTAAAATTTTTACAAACCATATACCGGGATCACCCTTTATGCACAATTATTAATTAAACGAAAAGATATGAAGAACAAACATACCCTTGAAGATCCGAAGCTTCCTCAGTACAAGTTCACCTCCAATCCTTTTCGCTCAACTTGAATCCACGGGTTTGGTTCCTTCCTTTCGATCAACGTTAGTCACCCAGTGTTTGGCCTCTAGAGGTGATCCACCAAGGAATAATAAAGATTCAAGAAAATGGGTGTTTGGCTCAAACCCTAGTTTTCTATCTCTATAGAAAAGAACGTACTCTCCCAACTATTGGAATTACGTATGTTGTAAAAGTCAACAACCACCTCACCCATAATAAGACTCCTCTTATTTATAGATGTGGGCAACCCACCTTAACAATTAAGGAATTGGGATTTATTTAATTAATTAAATTATTTTAATTAATTAAGCTTCCTAATCTTATTAGGGATAATTAATTAAACTCCTTTAACTAATTTTCCTTCCTAATCCAATTAGGAATAAATGAGAGTACTTATATTAAATTAATTCCTAAACTCTTTTAGAAATTAAAATAATAATAATTGTAATAATATTAATAAGACTCTCTTATTAATTTATATTTAATATTTCTAAAATATTAAATAATAAATATTAAGCTATTTAATTTATTCTATCACCATAGATTAAATTAAATATACATAACATATTATTACGATTATGCCATTAACTTCTTAAATAATTATTCTTCCTTTTATGGTGTGACCCTTTAGGTTCTCCATATTAAACCGGTTGTGAATAAATCAATTAGAACAATTTAATCTTATTTAAATAAATAAATTAAACAATTAATTTATTTAAATAAATAATATTTATTCTACAATAGGATAAGCCTCCTAGCGATCAACGCGACTTTCCGGATAATATAGATTTCAACATTAATCATAAAAGAACCTTTCGAGTAAATAGTTACCAGATAATTCAATCCTTCCACCATACAATGTCCCAATTAAATATAAGACATGGAATTATCTGTCAAGTCTTATTTTATTTAATTATATGTATTTCGACTCTTAAATGCACAACTCAAATAATGCAAATTAGAAACTCCTTTCTAATTTTATTCGCCGCCAAGGACTCATCGGGTTGTTATTTATCGAATCACATAGGACATTTCTCTTTTTTAATAAATGGTAGATTCTTTATTGATCATACATTATCTCCATGTACAACTTATTATACCCAAGCATACCCTTTGATATACCTTAAGGGTCTTAAGGAATAAGTCAAAGTATAACTCATTATACACAAGATACTATGATGATCTCAAGTCCAAGGATCACACAGACTACTATCACTATAGAATTCCTATCGACAGCAAGTAAAACTCCATTAGGTATTCCTTAATGAGTCAACGCTCAAATGAACTTATTCTCTAATAAGCACCTACATACTTCCTTTTAGTGTCCCCACACAAATGATCATGAGATCAATCATCCTCATCCAATGAGCAAGCAACGATGTACTCAATCTATCCGGATTCACTAATCCCCAATTTAGTAATCCAACGATTGGGAACTATTTTAGTTTTAAGCTTTCAAAGAATTTAGATCTCATTAGAATGATCATCATCATTATTCAAAAAGCATTGCTTAAAACTATGGGTTTATCACATATTATAAAAACAAAGATTATGTAGATAATTAAAAGCCTTTAATAAATTAATACTTTTTATTAATAAATGAATAAGATTGTTACAAAGTATATGCTTTATCATCAAACATGATTGGCTTGTGTGCATATTACTTTCAATTATATCACTCACTAAGGATAATAATATGTCCACTTACTTGTAGAGATATAAGAATATATTCACTTGTAAATATTTTTTACTTTTTCAAGATCACAAACAACAATTAATCCAAGATTAACAATATGTACTTAATACTAATTTTCATTAACACAATATAGTGAAATAGGAGGTTTCAGATTAGGCCACAATCAATATTTTGATAAACACCCTAATCTATTAAGTTTCCCTCACAAGATAATATTATATTCAAATAATAAAATAAGAAATATTCATTTGTTTCTTGCTCAGTCAAAAAACAATACCCTCGATTATATGAAAATTTACCTACTTGGGAATTTATAATTTCGCTCACTAAAAATATAAGTGACATTTTTGCGATCTTCTAAAATAATGAGAAATCTAACATTAACCAATTTTAAACTACTAGTGTACTTCTAAGTTTAAAACTAGAGGTGATATCTGATCTCGTGCATTGCATATAAGACTCCCATTAAAACTTATGTATTCCACATTTGTAATAACTAAATTAGAATTAACTTTTAGTGTACCACTATTAAAGAATTATATATTAAACTTAGTTCACAACAACCCTAAGTACGATTAAATTGGTTTAGTTGAAATCCCACTATGTTTTCACATGATACTAAAATACATTAATTTTACAAGTTTTCCAACATAAAGAGAAAATAGATATATTTTATTCTCGTTTATATTAATAATACTATGTACAAATAATCAACATATCACTAATATACACAATAATCATATTTTAGTTTATAAATTGAATTGTTAGTGTAAACACATAAATAATTCTATATCTAATGAATAAGAAAAAAGTGAAATGCTAGTTCTCGGTTTAGACCACGGGTATATAACTATTTTACACCTTAACCTCTAAACTAAAAAGAACAAAAAACGTCTTGTTCATTCACAATATGTTCCCTCAATCAAATTTCTTAAATACTTGAATTGGAGTAATATAATAACCTGTGTGCTAAAATGTTGAAATAGTTTATATTTTTTGTCTAAAACATTAGAATTATTTAATAAAAGTAAACTTATCATCAGTATCGAATCACTTATTCCTATACACCGAATATAGAATCTCAAGATAAATCTGCTCATATCTAAGTATTATATATCACATAATATGTAATTCACTTTAATATTTATAGCTTATTTTCAATATCACTCTTGAACTTGATCACTATAAATATTTTGGATCATATTTAATTAGGCTAATAATATAGGTTTTTATTTATCAAATTATTATATTAATTTTTCTTAATTCATCAAATCAATATAATTCCTTCTAGATTCAGCTTATAACTTAAATATAGGACCTTTGAAAATTAATTAAGTGAAATAAGTTCTCATTTCAATGTTTTCCAAACATTTATGTTTCAAAAACTTTCATTTCATAGGATTACATAATAAAATTGAATTTCACAACAAAAAATTCACAAGCCATACTATTTCTAATATAAATAAAATTATGCTCTAAATAGTTCAAAAGCAAATTTAGTCCATCAAAAAAATGAAATTCTTAAAGTATTACCCCCACACTTTTAAATAGTTGAAATCTCATTGAATAATTTCACTTCACAATTGTTAATTGTACCTTTTCTTACATGGGGTTTGATCAATTTGGGGATTAATTTAGACCCATTAATTGATTGAATTTATATAAAATTAAAAGTGCATTTGATAGTCTATTACAAGGAGATTAATAGAGAGTAATATATGATTCAAGTAGGAATTATATATTATGTTTTAATTATATCTAAAGTGGAGTACATGAAAAGATTCATTGTTGTTTAAGAAAACTATTTTCTTTAAGTCCCACATTGAGTAGGAATAAAACTAATGTATATTTTGCCATTAACAAATAATGTATATTTTGACATTAACAAATATAGAATCTAAGAAAAATATATAATTTTCACAATTATAAACACTTA